>CM053790.1:822583645-823048645 GCA_028749045.1 Cupressus sempervirens
TTATTTGCTTCCAACTCTCTATAATCTGACTAGGGTTTCCATTTTGAGAGATCTGAATCCATCGACTTTGGATTATTGGTGAGTTTTTTGAGAGCTCAACTAGGTTCTCTGATTTTTCTGGATGCCTCGATTTTCGAGCCGATGGATCCAGAAACCAACAACATATTCTTTTTGGGTTTTTCAAGCTCCCTTCTAGGTCATCCTTCAAATTTTTTGGGTCTTCCATTTTTCGGTCTCGAAGAACGTGCATTCACAAATTTTCACGCTTTTCATTGAAAAACGTTCTATGGCATCTTTGACTAATATTTTTTTTGAGGTTACAGATTTTCACACTTTTCATTGAAAAACGTTCTATGGCATAACTCCATAGTTAAGCGCGCTCAAGTTGGAGTAGTATTGGGATGGGTGACCTCCCGGGAAGTCCCGGTGCTTCACCCTTGTGAGCATCACCTAGATCCAATGAGTGCTAAGTGTTCCATTTATTCTCATGAGAGATGGATTCATGTTGAATCACTACTCATGAAACATGGGTCAATGAGTTTGACTCAAAAATCACAGAGTTAAATCTTGATAGCAATATCACAATTTGACTTACTGTGGAAATTATCTCCTACTTATCAATTGATGAGCTTAAGGGGCTTTCTAATGAATGTTTCATAAGGCACAACACTTGGTGAAGGTTTTGCAAATGGGGTTGCAAGCTTTGGGTTTAACCATGGAGGAAACTCCATAGTTAAGCGCGCTCAGGCTGCAGTACTACTGGGATGGGTGACCTCCCAAGAAGTCCCGGTGCTTCACCCCTATGAGCATCACCTAGATCCAATGAGTGCTAAGTGTTCCATTTATTCTCATGAGAGATGGATTCATGTTGAATCACTACTCATGAAACATGGGTCAATGAGTTTGACTCAAAAATCACACAGTTAAATCTTGATAGCAATATCACAGTTATATGGCATCTTTGACTAATATTTTGCTTGAGGAAAATCAGAAGTTCAACGGTCGCCATTATGACACGTAGAAACAATGGATGCTAACCATCTTTGAATATTGTGACAATGATAAGGTGGTTTTGGTTCATCAACAGTCTTCTCAACAGAAATCCTCTGCTCCAGATTCAAAAGGCTCCTGGAAGAAGAACATTCAATGCAACTAATGCTTCAAGTATGAGCATACGAAGGTTAAATGTCGGAAACACTTAGCTGCCCTATCTAAGCAATTTGGTTCGCAACTCACAGCTCACAGTGCAAAGCACCTTGAGCAGACAGAATCTGCCTTTTACGCTTTTTGACAACTTCGTGCTCTGGATAGATTAACCATTAATGGAGGGTATTATGATAATAGATAGTTTCTATTATCTCTGTTTAGTATCTAATGGTTATCTATTGTAATCTTTTGTAATTATTAGAATGTTTCTAATATTTAGTTTTCTGTTTCTAGAATAGAATGTTTCTATTCTTTACGATTGTTTCTCGAGGAAACATCATTCAATCTCTTGTATATTTGATCTCTTGATTTCTGTTAATAACAAACAAATATTTTCCAATTACTTTGTAATACTCTACCTATCACATCACTTTATTATACTGTCCTCCAATGGTGTGCAAATCCTCTAAATCCTCACCCCTAATGTCTCGGAAACCTTTGAATATCTTTCTCCTTTAATTCAGCATTAATGAGAAGGTGGTGTTAGAGAGGGTGTATGCGTACTTATTACCACCTCCCTTGCAATGAGCTTGAGTCACCTTGAAGTTGACAAAGGTGGCTAAGTTAGATATAATTTTTTTAATAAACATGTATGAATGCCATGCCAAAATTTCACCTCTAATGGTTTCATTAACAATTACAAACAAATTTTTAGCCAAATATATTGCATTCAAAGCTGCCTGAATCTGCTTCATTGGTTGTTGGGTCACACAATCGTTTTGCTGCAAAAGCCACTAGATTCCCTTGCCAATCTCTAGCTACATACCCAGCTCTAGAAGGGACCAGGTTCCCCTTTGATGCCCGATCAAAATACATCTTAATTTATCCTACCTCTGGTCTGACTAATGGTTTGTCATTATAAGATTATGCATTTGGATCCATCCAGACAGGCCAATCAATAGGTCAATTGACTTGAATATTTTTATCATCTTTGTGCAGTTCTCCCTAGTCCACTAGCTAGGTGCCATAGTCCACCCTAAAAAGGGTGAACTAAGGGTAGGTGCATAGTGCACAGGTCTAGGACACACTTTCTATCTACCTCATGAGCATACAATGACAGTTTGATTGTGACATGGTCAGAAATAAGCTTGAAATGAGCTATGAAAGAGTACACTAAAGCAAGGGCCCAGAGAGGAACGTAAAATTGTTAAGGGTTACAATTTACGACACTACACAACTTTTTTTAATTTAGTATCAAAGGGTTACAATAAGGAGCAGTATGAGGATAACTAGTTTTTGCTGTGTTAGTGTCTGGCACTGTAATTCAAGATATAGATTGAACACTTCCTGATTGTGACTGTAGTTATCCTTGTGACATTCTATTCTTCACATGAAATATTGGGACAATCATTATTTGTTCTCTAAGAGTTCTCGATTATTATTGTGAAGATATTTAATACCTGTAACTGCTATGCTGGCAGACTTTTTCTTTTGTACTTGTTCAATTGCATTTTGATTCTCGGAAGTCCTGCTGATGTAATTTAGTTTTCTTGATTTGTTAATGTAATTTAGTTTCCTAGATTTCTTATTGTTCAATATTTTTCAACAGGGCTAAATATCAGCTTTAGAGGAATGATCTTTAATCTTTTTTATCCCAGCAGTCAATATCAGCTGCAGTCCCACTGAAATTGAAATATATGGTCACAAGGGCTCAATGGTTTCCAGATGAAAGTGCAGCAATTGCATAGATCTTTAGATCTCTCATAAGCAAAATCTTGTAATAATATTGTAAACAAAAGTTGAATGGGATATGCAGTTCTTGCTTTTGCTTTCATTTCTAGTGTTTAAATTAATCACTTGAAACCAGCTGGAGCAATCCTGGTTTATGGCCCACAAGTAGATTGTAAATTGAATACTCAAATTTACAGGTAGCTACTTTTATAAACCTTGGGCAAGGGTTCTGAGGGTATTGATCTTAGCAGTTAAAAATGTATTGTTCTGCTTTCTGCATTTGATGTTGGTAAATCTATTTTACCATTTACAGTGTATATTTTCTGACTGACTTGTGGTCACTAAATGTATGGTTTTGCTACATAGCACTGACCAAAGAATTTTCCGAGCAAATTCATAGCAGAATTTTAACATCTCCACTTATAGCAATGATGCTTATATATATAATTCATTTCAATGGATGAACTGCTTTTTCAATTTATTGTTAGAATTAAGTAGCTGCACAAAGTGTTCTGTTTATTACACAAATTTTTATGCAAAGCATCTTACCGCAGTAGACTTCAAATAGGCAAATCAGTTGTCTGACAATTTGTATTTAAGTTCCTATATATTATTTTGTTAAATTCAAATTTCGAGAAGAGTTTATATTGTGTTGTAAATGAATTTGATGGTAATGGCTGCCCCTTTAACTGGTGTTAATGCGTGGAGAAATTATGCTTGTGTTTTGAAGTGCACCATTAATCAGCAGTTAATGCGTACTTGAGGTTTTCTTTTTCCAATTTTCGAACTTCATAAAAGAATCACATCTCCAACAAAAACGCTTTGTCGTTCCACTTGTCAGATGATAAAAGAATTTTTTTTTCAGAATATGTTTCACAATTGTTTCCCATCTTTACCACCTGATTTTGTGAGCTTGGGATTGTTGAAATTGTGATGTTTACAAATGTTCATTTTGTACGAGTTTCAACATGGTATATGCGTATCTGTGCCATTCCTGAAAGACCTTTTTATTGGTGCAATCTAAATGTCTATTCCCATGGAAAAATGTGATCATTACCATCTAGCGAATCTTGTTGGTTCATTAAAAAATGAATTGACCTAATTTTATAGAACTAAAGATTTGGACTGAATAGCTTATAAAAACTTAAATGGTCCGTATGAACTAAAATGATACAGAGAACAGGCTTCAGGCTTTATAAATTACAACAGTCCTTGTTCTCAACGAGTTTTTGTATTCCATCTTATAAAGGCACATTAAGGTAGTTTGAGGTGTCTTACCGAATTTTAAGTTAATGTACAGAATAGTTGCAAAGTATTCAATATTAAATTTTAGATCTAATTAAATTATTTTGGTATGTTAAGTGGAATTATGAATTCTATCAACAATGCACTCTTAAATAGGGTACAAATGCTAAAAATATTTTTTAACTAAAAAGCAAGAAGTTTCAATAAATGTCGTTTAAAAATAGACTAGATTAAGTAATTAAAATTAAAGTGTAAATGAGTATTAATTAAAGTTACAAAATAATGAGTTAAATATAATGAGAATCTAGAATGTTAGAAATAATTAAATACCCTTTTAATGGTCATTTTATCAACTATCATGTAGAAGATGATACATTTCTTGTAGTCACAAAAACGACTGAGATATTCAATAGATTTTCAAAATGTTAATGATGAAGGCTAGTCTAGAAAACAATAGGGGTGGTTCCCGTTGTTAGAATGGCTTGCAAAAAGAGCTCTTCCATTGACCCTCTCAGACTATAGAAAATCATTGATCATAAATCATCACATAAAACATTCGACTTGATAACTTGATGTTAGATAATTGAGCTACTCTTTTCTATAGACAGATACACATTGAAAACAATTGCCGAACACTCCAAACTATTGCACATGACTAGGTTATCCCAAAATTGACTACAAAATGCAGACTTAAAATATAATAATTGCATCATTTAAAAAAAATGGTAGAAATCCAAAAAAATAAATATTTGAAATAACATCTTATGTGAACTTCATGTAATACAATAATCAACAACAATTATTGAAGAGAAAAATTGATCAAGACCAAACATGATTTTTGAAGTGAAAAATTGATCAAAATCAAACATAGAATCGAAAACACAAGTTGAAGAATAATTGATAATTTTTAAGAAAAAAATTATTTAAATTTTATAGATAAATTTTGATGAAAAGTTATTAAAACCCTCCCATAAGAGTCATACCTAGATTGACTCACACTATGGCACCATGAAACTTTTAAAAAGGGAAATTATGAATTGTATTAACATTGCACTCTTAAATAGAGTTTTATGGACACTAAAGATATTGTTTATTGAGAAGCAAGTTGTCTAAATATAGGCAACATCTAAAAATAAGTTAGCTTAAGATAACTAAAAATAAAGTCTAAATGAGCATTAACTAAGGTCATTAAATAACGTGCTAAATATAGCTAGAATGTACGATGCTAAAAATCATGTAATAAAATTGTGCAGTCACATTTGTTATATTTGTGATATGCTTTTCTAAATTAAATTCAATAATTGTGTCATAGAGAATAAGAATGGTTTTCCTTTTTTTTAAATATGTAATTATATATATTTTTTGTAAATTAAATATTCAACTGATTAAAATCAATTAATTAGTCAACTTGTCCTAGTCAATAATGTAGCTAATTATGTTCTAAATTGTGGGGTCGCAATTTTTTTTGTTGTTGAAAAGACAACCACTTTAAATTAATTTATAAATTCAAAAAATGCGTCTAAATGAAAAAATTAAGTGGGTGGAAAAGTTACTCACCCAAGGTTAATTTGGCAGAGTCCAAAAAGGGGGTCTAGCACAAACTCAAAAGAGAAATACCCTCAAGCAACCAAAGCAATAGCTAATCTACATTATCTTCCTTGACCTTGTCCTCACACCGCATAAAGATCTCCAAAGCCAACCTAGGCAAGCCCTTGGAGGATAAAGACCAACCCCAAACTCAAAAGAGAAACATCCTCAAGCAATCAAAGCAATAGCCGATCTGCATTATCTTTCTCGACCTTGTCCTCACATCGAATAGAGATCTCCAAAGCCAACCTAGGCAAGCCCTTGAAGGATAAAGACCAACCCGAATCCTTTGCCTAAGCTTGCCAACCAACAGGAGCTGGGGGAGCCCAAGTAGGATTGGTGGTTGGAGCCCATTCAGAGGGAGAACCTTGAAGGCATGGTGGAATAGTAAAGCTACACGAGGAAAAATCACATTGGGGAGGATGATGTCGAGGAGGTTGAGAGCTAGAGGTGTTTGTATTATGCCCAAAAGAGCTACGATCGTGATGTCGACCACAAGAAGTGGAACATTTGCCGGAAATGAAAGCCTTTGAGGAACCCTTGCCATTCTGCAAAAAACATTTTCCTAGTGTTCCAATAATTCTTGTAAATGAGTCACCTCAAGGGCCACATTTCTATCTTTCCAAGAGGAAAACAGAATTTTTAGTGTGCCAACAAAACTATTAAAAAAAAGGGAAGTAACGTGTTATTTCCCAAAAGAATCATATGCTAAGAAAACATACTAGAGTGAAATGGTGAAAAAAATCATGGATTTAGATCCAATAATTATGTGTCCTTAGGTAGAACCAAAGCAAATGAAGGAAGGACTCAGACTGACCACAACAAGGGCAACAGGAATCTGAGATACCCAAATGATGGAGGTAAGGACTTCAAGGGAAACTTTGAAAAATAATATTATAGGCTCAATGTAACCGCCAAATTGTAATGAAACGAAATCTCTAGGTTGAGTGAGAAGAATGAAAATGTCAACATTCATTCAAAGCATCTATCATTGAAAAATGGTGTGAAAGCGATTAATTGATACTTTGTATCTTTAGAAAGCAATTTCTAAATACCATCGCCAACCCTTCCACTAAGGGGCAGGATGGAAGTGCCAATTTTGTGCAAGAATGTTCACCTCGCAAAAGAAAAACTACTATTCAAAGGCGTCTCTCTTCTGACGGATAAGTGAGAATTTCTAATGATAAGACCTTCAAAAAAGGTCCTTAATTGGAAATACCGATTTTTAAAAATCTCCTTGTAGCTTGTACAAAGGGAGTTTATTTAGTTTCTATAACATCAAACGGGGACATTTAATCCCCTTAGAAATTTCAATTTGATTTTGCCTTTAAGTAGTTCCCTCAGCATAAGCCAGTTTTTGCTGCCATTCACTTGATGATTAAAAAATTGTACTGTTAATTATTTGGATCTATGGTTAATGATCTGGTACTAGAAAACATGCTAACGCCACACACATCCCAGCTTCAGGTAAATTTGGTGAAAAGTGCCACTGACGGAATCTCATGCAGTGAGAAAGTTTAGTCTGTTTAGGCTGATAAATTGTGATAGATAATGTTGAGAATTTTTAAGATTATTTTAACTTCTTCAAACTAGATCGTTTTCTAAACTCAATTTCTATGAATAAATAGATTTTTAGCTATTGAAATTAAAAACTTCAGTTGATTAAGTGGCTGATATTTTTAAAGACGGTGTGACAATTTTTAATCTTTTACTATTTTCATCTGTTTAAATCTGTAAGTCTAAGAAACATGACTGTTATTTTTGAAGAGAAGTTTTCAAATAATATTGTAGATTTTTATTTTTTGAGTTCATGAGGTCTTGACTCCTATTTCAAAGACCCTCTCATGAAATCCCAGCCTACATATATATCATTATAGAAAAACCAAGAAAAAACTATGTGGCAGCACTAGACAAGCTTTGAGAGAATTTGAACTCAAAAGCAACATAGCAGGAAATAAATGCATAATTAAAAGTTGACGAGGATGTAGAGCATAATGTTCTCGAGTTGGCAGAAGCTTTTGCAATCTTCAAATTAAGTTAAAAAATTCTAATTTCTTAGCTGAAAGGTTAAATTAAGCCTTGCTTAATAAATATTATGGGTCTGCTAGAAATTTCACAAGGTTTCTAAATCAAACACTTAATAAAAAAGTTTATAAAATATTGTCGATGAGTCTTTAGTCTACGAATAGAGTTGACTGATTCTTAATGAACTCACACGGACTAAGTCATCTTGAGTCAAGACTCCCCATCTTATAAGAGATGAGATCAAAGACCAAGTTTTCTTGAACCCAACACTCCCACATCATAAAAGATGAGATCAGAACTATGTCGTAGACATTTTTGACAGCATAAATACTCCTCGCTTCTTCAACTCTTAATAAGAAAGACAACTAAAACTTATGATCTGAATTTGACATAAAATTCTACATGAAAAATCTTCTAAAACATTGCCATATGAACCCATAGGGGCCACCGGCCATCTTAGAGACCAGACTTGGTCCTTTGTCTACACAAAAATGGGATTTGATTTTTGACATTCCAGGAGGATTCTGTTGAATACAGCTATGTAGTTCCTAGAACTACGGTTCACTAGGGAGAAATGACCAAACCTAAAGTTACCATCAGCTACCTTTTATTGTTTCAATTAGCCAATAGAAATTGAGTATGCAGCTTATAAGCTATGGTGGAGATTGGTTTTCAACACTTGCTGAATAGATATAGTGGCTCACCATAATAAAGTTATTGAACCACTAGACAAATTGATATTGGTTACTTGACTAATAAGATTAAGACACAAGCCTTTGGTTGCCCTAAAGCTATTTAGTTGCTCTATCAACCTACCATTTCATAGGTTAAGGAATGAAAAAATGCTAAACAATGTAAGTTGATTCACACATAATCGATGACAATGAAATTGAAAGATTTTTATCATATTTGTTGTTACTTTTTTCAATTCTTGTGGGATATATATTTGAACACGTCATTGCTATAACTAGGTTCTAGGATTTGAATCTAGACTTGTTAGCTCATTACATGTGGAATCATATTTATGCATGTTTGCCTCCACATTCTTTCTTTTATTTTAATAGCAACAAATGGAGATTGTCACTTGTCCTGTCTTCAAGAGAAACCTCCACCTTAAATTGTAGATTAGACAAAAGAAAGTTCATGGATTTGAGCATAATTTCACTCCATAAAGGAAATCTCTAACTAGTGATCAACCAATACATCAAAACTTAATTAATATAGCTTCATATAACCTGTCATAGCTTGGACAAATGCTTATATAGTGTACAATATAGTCTATCTTTGTTATTTCTATTTTTTTATTATAATCTAAATTCTAGACTCCCATTCATCTATATCCATGTTTTTGATTAAGTAAAACAAATTTTGAAGGGTGCTTGAAACCCTGCACAAGACTAAAGATTTTCAATGAACGCTTAAACCAAACGATGCAACAAACAAAAACAGAATTGGTCACCCTACAAAAAAAAGGTAACCAAGGTGATAAAAAAGCCTATCACCAGCCAAGAGAAAAGATCCAACAAGGAGACAGGGCCATATACATCACGATTTGCCCTTTGATTTAGAGCCTTCCTTGCATGATTGAAGGAGCAGATGGCCTAGATTTCTTTCCTTTAACCGTAGTCCAACCATCCTCCACCTTTGTTGCCTTAGCAGTCCAATCCCTTGAGGAAACAGAACGCCCTGAGGAAATCGAAACAAACTCCCCCAAAGAGCTTGAAGCCACCTGGTCACCCACAAAACCAGGAGAAAAGTCCAGTGCAAGGGCGGGGAGAGGAGGGGAAATTTGACCCCCAACAGGACCAGGATGAACATCCAGAACTGGGGCGAGAGAGGGACCAGGGTTCTCCTTCCCCACCAAAGAAACTTCAACAGAGGAAACAGTTGTAGGCAAGGGAGGAACAGAGGAGGGTTCCAAAGAGGCAGGATCATCTATATCCATGTTTCTAAATCATCTTTTTATTGTTTTCTTCCTTCATACTTATGATGTGATGATCGACATGTCAAACATAGAGATTAGGTGCATGTTCATTTAGAAGGATATTACTCTCCCAATATTCTTCATTCCTTCTTAGAGTGTCAATTAAGATACTAGAATCTAAATGTAATGGTTATGTATGAACTTTGGGGAAAATATGAAATCAACATGTGCTTCATTAATTTTAATTAGTGTTTATTAATGTAACTAAAAGATTAATGATGAATGAGAAAGTGAAATATGATTGAAGAGGAAATTAAATTCAATATGAAAAGGTAAAAAAGTAAAGAAAATAGATGGAGAAGCAAAGATGACCTTGTTAATTAGAATGACTATATGAATTTGGTATGTGCTTCATTAATTTTAATTTGTGTTTATTAGTTTAACCCAAAGATCAATGATGAATGAGTATGTGAAATATGATTGAAAAGGAAACTAAATCCAATCTAAAAGGGTAAAAAAAGTAAAGAAAGCAAAAGGAGAAGCAAATATGACCTTGCTGATTAGAATGACTATCATTATCTTCTAAGTATCTCATGCAAGCATGTTAGGAAACTAAAATTTATGTGGATGTGATAATAAAATTAAACAATACATAATAAAGGAGAGATGGTGAGGCGTTAGCATTAATTCTATTCACCCTAATTAATTTTTTTTTAAAAAATTAATGCAAATGAAGGGCAAACTTTAGTCTTATCCATAAATTTCTCTACAAGCGTAAGGCTAAATAAGAAAAAATAAATGTTAATTTCTTCTTGCATCTTCATCGTTTATACATCTTTAGCATAATTTCCTTTTTAATATCAATATCAACCTCCCATCCCGTGGGCTAGGGAAATAAAATTTATTTTTCGTATATCACAATTATGGCCACTAATAAAAAATAATGGAATGGTATTATGAAACAATGTGTTAGTGAATGAGTTGAATCAAAGCTACATATGGGTGACAAAAGTGATTTTAAATCCAAAACTTGAGTAGAACATGATATCATTGTTTCAAAGGAAGAAACATGATACTACAATGGACACCATAAGAGGGCAAAGACACAGTTTCAATTAAAAATCTAAGTCTGGGTTTTATATCAACAATGACATGCGTGAGATTACAATTGCACTTGATGTCATAGCTAAGTCCAAAAATAATGTAGATAGAATAATGGATGATAGTGCAAATGTTATTTTTGATACCAAGGAAGATAACATGGATATTGATAGTTACATTACTTATGATTTGCATGATAACGAGGACTTTTGGCACCATTATGATAAAGTAGTAGCTACATATGCGCAAGACATTCCTTTTGACTTACCACATGTTAGTGCTTAGGTGTTGGACACATTAGATGTGGAGTGTAATTGGAATTCATGTTTGGTTAGTCAAATGATGTACTTGTTAGCATAAGTTCCCAGGATCGAGCATTTGATGACGATGCAAATAGTAATAGTGAGAGCACACAACGATATTGTTAGATCAACAACTACTTTGGTTCCAATTGAGCAATCTCTTGGGATATTTAGCAATATGCATTTGGTTGTTGATGTGTGCAATGATGACACATGTTGTTGATTATGAGGTGAGTGATGTAGACACATTGCCATCTCTTAGTAAATATCAACATAGTGTGGAGATTCACTTTGTGGACAATCCTATGTTCAAAATGGATGCAACATTGTCTTATGACACTAGTACATTTGCACTAATTTTTTGACCAATATTTTGACCAAAGGCCAAATTGGCCTTTGAAATCATATATATATATATATATATATATATATATATATATATATATATATAGTCTGATTTGGTCAAAATTTTGACCAAATTAAGTTTAATTGTAAAAAAGAAAGAAAACATGAAAACATTTTCATTTTTGCGAGTTTATTTGATGAGAGCTCTACATGCACAAGAGCCATTTCAGGTTGCCATTAGAGATTTTTCTATTTATGTTTGCATTCTCGTATAGTTTGCAGGTTGATTGAGTTGCCATTGTAGACGTTTGAAGGTTTGAATTGCCATTGCAAATGTTTGATAGATTTGGAGTTGCCATTATAGATGTTTTCTAGTTGGTCTCAAGTTGCCATTGCTAAGTTTTGGGTAAAATTTGTCACTTTACTTATCGCATAATGCATTTGGCAAGGGTTTCTTGCTATTTGTTTTGTTACTCTATCTTTCAACACTATTGTTTCCTATTATTTTCAAGTGCTTGTTTTATTTTGATTTTTCATATAGCGTGCAAATTGGCTTCGTTGCCTATTTTATTTTACATTTTTCTGGTAGAGCAAAGGAAAAGGGAGAACAATAGAGGGCAAAATCTTCTCTCAGGTAATTCTTTATAGACTCCGTTTGAATGGATTTAATTTTTTATAGTTATTATTGTATGTCAGTAAATCTAGAAAACATTTTTTTACTTCGTTAGGTAGAGAAAATGCTACACTTGTCATGAGAAGAGTAATAAAATAACCTTTAATTCCAATATTGGTCATTTCACGTGCATATTGTGCATTTAGAGATCATTGCTCACCATGAGACTACATTTTCTTGGGGAATTCTATCAAATAGTTCATACCCAATGTCTATGGCTTCACATTTCTTTAGAGGAATTTTCTCAAAAATTTCACACCATAAACATACACTTCATATTCCTTTACATACATGTCTATCGAATTTCCAAGTATACCATCTAACACAATAATGTTCACTTCAAACAGTTAAATAAGTTTGATACCTCATTAGTATCTTTACCGTCTTCTCTTTAAGCTACAAGACTTGGTTATTTACCCTTGGTATTATTATGCTTGAAGCTTTTGTTGTTGCTTGCAATACAATGATAGTGGTGGGTTTGGCATTTTTTTTTTGGAGATAATTTAATGTTCTAATGTAATTAATACAATTTCATCTAACATTTGTTGTTTTTACTCATTTGGGATTTAGATATGTAGATAAAACAACTCACATTTGGATGAAAAATTTTCTCTTATCTTTCGATTTCCACATTGTGTTTTGAATATTTTGACTTTGTTTGGAATGAGTATTTTGGTTTTTCGCTCATCTTTATTTTTTTAATTCTTAAAAAAAAAACCTATATATAAATTAAAATTGATCTTTCTTATCAATAATCATCAAGGCATTCATGAATATTTTGTTCAATAAGGATTAATAGTAAAAGGTCTTAGTGACACTTACAAGTAGACTGCTTTAAAAATGGCTATTCTTAAACATCATTGTGTTCAGTGGTCAAGTTTACTTTTGCTCACTAAATTAATAACAAATATTTAATGCTTGTTGATATGGATAAGTGCAAATTTATTGTTGATAGTTTAACAACTGAATTAGGTGATTTCCAAATCAAATGCTCAAAGACATGGTTATCTTAATTGCAATATACTACTTAACTTTATTGGTTTTCACTCATTAACTATTTCCTTTGCTATCCACTTCTTGATTATATCCTATGATAAAAAATAAATGCTTGAAACAATAATGAATGAAGATCTATATAAACTAACTTACCATTCTTCTTTTCATTTTGTTCTCCTTCCATTTTATTACGAATAACCTCAGACAAAAATAATAGTTACATGCAAATATAACCAATATCAAAAAATAATAGATCACATATAAGAGAACACAAGACACCAAGATTTAATGTGGTTCACCCAATCCTTGGGCTACATCCACCAACAGCAAGTCCAATATTATTACTGTCCAATGATTACAACCTGATTACAATCCGTAACCCCTTACAACTCAATACCACTGCAAGAATCAATTTTTGCATCACACATTATGAAAATCCCTAACCCTAAGCCTTTTTATACAACCTTTTGGCCACTTACAAAATTAGGGCTAGAATACTAGAAAAATAATAGTCAACGCCTTTTACAATATAAGGTCATTTTTGGCTTTGGGGGCACTACCCTTGAAAACCCCCATGGGTGCATTGCCCCTCGATCCCACTCTATACTGCAATAGGGAGCGCACCTAGGGCACTACCTTAGGACCCCATCTTGGGGGCGTTACACCCAAACCCCTATAGAAATAATATGGGGAGAAAATTGCGCTGAATAAACCTCTAAGTTTGATTAGGCTCCACATCAAAACACATTTAATTCATAATCAACTATGATCTCTCCTTGCATAGGGTTGTTTTGACACTTCAAATTTTATTTTAGATTTATGTGCTAAAAATTTGAAGTTTCATTTGAGGAATTTGGGCCTT
Organism: Cupressus sempervirens; assembly: GCA_028749045.1. NCBI lineage: Eukaryota > Viridiplantae > Streptophyta > Pinopsida > Cupressales > Cupressaceae > Cupressus > Cupressus sempervirens. The sequence continues at coordinate 822,597,583 of CM053790.1, forward strand.
GTTATTAAAAACTAATTGTAACATAAATCAGTTTAATTTTTTTATGGATTGAAATGCTTTTAGATTTTTGCTTCTTGTAACATTGAAAGTAAGGAAACTGCTTATTTATAAATATAATACATGAACAAAATATTGGGGTACAATGGTGACGAGCAAGAAGTTGTAGGAAGCTACCATGCTAGTAATTTTGAAAAAAAAATAAGGGCCATCTTATTTTCATGCTCCCTTCCTAATAGTTGGAAAGGAGTGGTGATTAAAATTAGTAGCTCTAAAATCTAATAATAAAGGAAGGTATGTTGTAGTTTGATTTTCTTACAACAACTTTTTTGAATGAAGACATGTCAAGAAAAGATCAAGGTATCTCAGCCCAAGAGATCGTGATAATTGAAAAATTGATAAATGTGTAGATGTGAAATTTAAGAATATAGAAGTTACAAGAAGCATTTATGGTGCAAAAGGATCCTATAATAATGTTGTAAGAAAAAGAAAAAAATTGACTATGACATGTGAAGAAAAGTGAGAAAGTGGACAAGAAAGGTGACTACGATTCTTTCCCTCTCCAACAATGTATTTTTTAATGCTGATAACCCCAAGATACTAGACAAAACATTCAATATCAACCTTCATTGCCAAAAGAAATAATGATTGTCATTCAAACATTACTGCCTAACCATGAACAATGAGCTCTTCTTTTCAATCACCAAATGATGCTATATCCATTTATAATATCAATAGTAGTTCTAGATCTTCTTTTCTCTATATAAGAAACTTAATAACCATCATAACCATGAAGTACAGGAGAAGATAGAAGGTGTGTAATATAAATATCAGTATATCAGCAATATTACACAAAAAATTGATTTCTACTTCAAAAACCATACACAAAACCTTTCATTTACCTTCTCCATATCTCCCTCTGTATCAATAACATGAGATTACATTGCTTTATGGCATAACATGACATTTCACCTCCCTAATAGCTTGAACAAGATGAATGACTATTCACCTTTTACACTTTGTCAATTTTTGTAAAGAATTGCTGACAACATTTCCTGGCAATTTTGACACTTTTTTCCCACACTTTGCATTTTAAGTTCTAATATACTTCCTAGGCACCCTAAATAGGTTCTAACAAGCTAATTATAAGTCAAATTTCATGGGATATGGTCAGGGTTCCTTGCACCATTAACTTAAATGGTGTGATATTACAATGGAGTCCAACACCCTTGCACCAAATCTAACCATTGTCTAGCTTGCATTGCTAAGATTCCTTGTTAGAGAATCTTTTAAGGCAACTTGCAATATAGAAGTGGTCTCCATCTTGATCATGTACTTGAGGGTCAAACGTGTGGCAAAATGTGTGATGCCCTTCCATAGGGATCTAATTCCCTCCATTTTAGTAATGGTTGTGCTACAGTGAGAAACCCATTTGTATTATCCTACCCTATTAAGTTAAGCCTTTTTTTGTTGCAATAATAAATTGATATTTTGAGGAACAAAGTCCTCAACTAGTTTGAAACACAATTGTTGTTAACACTCACATTGTCAGTAGCAACTAGACAAGAGGATCGACAAAGCATATAAATATCTCTAAGAAAAATTATTAATAGAGAGGATACCAAGACTTATGATATATTTTGATAACTATGTTTCTTCTGTAGCTTCTAAACAAGGGCTAGCTCCAGAACCTTACCCTAGAAATATTTATTTATTTCAAGTATTCCAAGTCTACCATATGCTCCCTCTGCACCTATACCTACTTTGACAAGAAAAAGATTCAATTGTTCTTCTCCATCACCTTCAGCAAGATCTTCACTTGCAAATGAGTTTTCCTCAATACCTAAACCTTCTTTTGAGAAAGTACTTTCAACTGCAAAGCTTCATAAAGAATCTGGGTCAAACAATATTAAGTCATGTGTATTGGAGGATGAATTTATAAATTGCAATACTATACAATTCTTTTTACACCGTTGGATGACTATAGTTGGAACTCATATGTAAGTTGTTTCTCATAATTCCCATTTGAGTCCATTTGAGGAGACACTAATATAATTGCATTATTGGTTAATATTTCCATTTTTGGGGTTTGAAATCCCAATTATATCAGGAGTCCTAATGGACAATCTATTTTCCTCACCATCCAACATCCCAAGAATAGATAATGTATCATTGGAAAATATATCGCTCTTACACAATTTAGAAAATTCTGAATCAACAATATTCTCATTCATGGTGCTAATTTCAAGCTCAACACTCTTATCTTTCTAACTATTCCCACACATTCTAGAGAAACCATCTTTGCTAGCTTCAATAGATGATAGACCACACACATGTTCCTCAACTCCAATCTGGATTTCCACATAGGTTTATCCAACTTTGGCTGAAGGCTTTTTTATTTTTGAAAAATTATCTAGTACTGTTTCCAATTGTCATGATTCTTGCAACATTGGAATTTTTTTTCAAAGTTCTCCAAATCTATCTTTGCATCAATAAATGATTTTTTTATTCAATTCATTGCTATTTCACATCCTAGTAAGTTACTTGGACATCTTGGCACCTTGAAATGTTCTATTTGTATGATATGATTTCATTTGAGATGTTTCAAATACATTAATATAGTTGGTCTCTATTTTATCATTTGGAGTACTGTGGCTCTCTGTTCATCCTTCTATGATAATCCCAAAAAAGAGTAATTATGAGTCTTGTCATATCAACATCCTAATACAACTCAAGTGGCTCAAATTTTTTATTATATTTATGGAATCATACCTGAACTAGACACACTATTGAGAAGGTCAACATGAATAACATTAGTCATCATGTTGATGAATTGGTTTATTTTAATGTTGGTCATGACATTATGTGTTGTATCAAACATTGATTGTTCCCACATACATTCGACTGGACTTTAGTAAATCCATGGAGATCATCATCTCTCTCGATTCCAAGAGAGCCCTATTGTATGTTGTCTCATTACCCTACTTGATGTAGATAGCATATCCTTTGATGATGATGCTTTAAAGAAGCTCAAGTAGGTCACATGTCTTGTATTTTTTAATGGTTCATAGGATAATTGAAGAACTTGCCACAAGTTCCTAAGCCAAAAGCCTTTGCGAATTACTCACCTAAAAAGTAGCTATTATTTTTTACCAAAAATAAAAAAATTCACGATTTTTGTGAAAACTAGTCTCAATGATTTTTTTTTAAAATGTAATGTTAAATGTTTTGCATGATTTTAATTTCTATAGACAATGAATCACAAACACCTAATTTTTTTCTTTGATAGTGAAGTGACATTTCCCCTCAACCCTAATAGGGCCAACCCCATGAAGGAGCATTACTTTTCGAACCTGTTAAGGAAATAGGATCCGGGTAGAGTCTATGTTTGAATTCAATTTTCAGATAACAAAGAGATGGAATACTTTCCAAGCAATCTATTATCCTTGATGATTACATATGGGAGGAAATCATAACAAATCATAACACTTGATTGTCCTCAGTGATTACAAAAAGAACACTTGCCTATACCTTTACCAAATGATATGTGCATTTGGAAAAGGGTTGCCTAAGTTTTGGTATAAAATCTTTCAAGTGTATAATAGGATGTAATAGCAAACACATATTTCTTGTTGAAATCTGGTGTAAGTGCTCTAGGGTGTGCTTGCACAAGTACTTAAGAAAGCCTTCTAAATTTACCCAATGATCCTTAATCTCCTCTAGGATCTAGTTAGGATTAGATTATTAACTAAGTCCCACTCTTACTCTTCTACAAGAGTCTTACTCCTAGTGCTTTACCTTGAGGGACAAACACCTTTATATTTCTTCAACTCTTCCTTCTACACTTAGAAGATTCCAAGTGCTAACCTCAATCAACTCATGAACTTCATTACAGGGGTTCTTATCTCTCCATAAACATTGACGTTTCTTACATTTGGATCCATTTTGAGGGATCTCCAAGCCCTTTCCAACTAGGTTCAAGCTCTTGCCTTGTAAAGGCCGAAAATGACCTACTAGCAATTAGGCCTAATTAGAGACCTTTTTGCTCTTTTTGCCAAAACTTTCCAAATAAGTCGAAAAACTACCACCACATCTACATATTGTTTTGGATTTTATGAGAGATTTTTCTAAGTTTAGACTCTCAAGGCATCCATACATAAGTATCCTAATATGTAGGACTAATAGGGCTAATAGGCCTAGTTTATAGGGCTTTGCTAGTTTCTTGCTCACAACTCAGCATAAAGGATTGGTGAACTGCTAAAACTTCACACACATCTTCATTAGATCATACCACACTTGCACATGTGGTTTTTCTATACAATACTATATGCGCATAAAATCGTCCCAAAAGACTATTAATTTATTTAATATTGCCCTTGACATTATAATTATTTATTTATTTATTAATTATATTTTTATATTCTTCTACCTATTTAATTAAAATTTATTTAATCAAATAAGTTCATTTTCCTAAGATATTTAAATTTAATTTAAATACCTCCAGCCTTAATGTGTTAAATTTATTTAATACATGATCCTCCATAAACCTCCCTTTTAAATAAATTCTATTTATTTAAATCCCTCCATCTCATTAATTCCTTTGAACCTATGATTAAATTAAATCTTATTTAATTTAATCGTAAACCTAGCCTAAAACCTAGTCTACACCTATCACTTTCATCCTCCTAAGCCTACCCATCATTTAATCCTTCTTAATTACCTTAATCATCTTCCTAAATCCCTTCTTAAGCCTAAGTGTGTGCTCACACACGTGTGAGACCACTCCCACTTCTCACACCTCTTGTAACCTTTGTCCCCCACTCCTCTCTTCAAGTTTGCTCACACATGTGTGAGCAAATTTTGAATGGTGACCACTTGCATGGCTTGCCTACATGTCTCATTGTGGCACTATGTGGATGCCACATAGATGCCACCTCACCAGGGCCTCTCTCAAGCCTATAAATAGAGCCCTTGTCTCAAGCATTTTCATCTCCTCCACATGCATTTTATCAAGTTAGTTTGAGTTTTGAGCTTTCATAGTGATTTCATGGTAGTTTGAATTTAGAGCTTTCATTGTGATTTTCATGTTGCATACTAACCCTTGGTAGCTGATTTTAGATTGCATTTCCATTGTTAGATTTAGCTTATTCATGCATTTAGATCTTCATTTCACTTGCATACTAGCTTAGTTTTCACATTAGCCTAGGTTCATTTATGCATTCCATCTCCACATCCATGAATGCTTTCAAACACGGCTTCCTCCATAGCCATTGTTTGAGGTGTTCTTCATCTCATATAGTATAGTTCATAGTTTCATCAATCACACCTGCACCTTCACATCAAGATATTCAAACATAGTTGTGTTTGGGAGAGCACACCAAACATCCCTCCAATCTTAACACACCAACAAGGACTTGAGTTGTTGGTTTCTTTGAGTTGCAAAACTCAAGCAAATATTAGTTAGTTTTCTTTCATTGTTGAATATTTAATGCATGCACATCAACTAATGTTTGTTTATTTTCTCTTGCTTCTAAGAGGTCAATTTCTTTAGCATACATTTTGACACATTCGGTGGGACCCATGTCCCTATTTTCATCTTGAAAATTTGTAATTTATTGCCAAAAAACATCGCATTGTCATCTGCACCGAACGCAGTGTCATTTACGTTCTGTCGTCTACACAGACCAATGCTTGCACATACTAGCATCTTCGTGACTTTTTGTTCTTATCCACACACATTACATTTGAGAACCTAGTTTTAGCATCTGTGTAGGTTATACTGTTGTCTACGTCGTGGTCGAGTTTTAAATTTAAAAAGTCATTTTGTTGTCTATGTATAACATTCTATCGTCTACGTTGTTCAAATTGTCGTCTTCATTGTGTGCCAGCTATACTTTGTCGTCTATGTGTTTCAATGTTTTTGCACCTAGAATTTTTTTTTACACCTAATAAACAGTATCATCTGACTACTAAACTATACATTGTTATCTTCTGTCGTCTGCGCTGTTCAACATCTACAAATTTCAGCATCTGCGCATATTATCGTCTGCACTTTTTGACACAGTTGTGAAACTTTGAAACAATATTATTTGCTAACTGGTGGTTTGCAGGGATTGCTAACAAATTTTCATGTGGGAAACAGACCTTTGAAAGACTTAAAACAAACCAATAGTGAGTTTTATCACTAAAAGAATTTGTAGTGATTTTTATCACTTTAGGATTAAAGGTTAATTAACTTGCCTGTTATAATCATTTTTCCTTTGAATGGATGCTGCAAACTAATTAGTAATCTCCGAACACACTCTTTAGTGTCTAAAGGAAAACTTTACATCTAATCTCGAATGCCTTAAATGAATTTATTCATATTTCATTGGAATGGATGTTTAGGTAGAAAACTCAATCTTGAATAACCTTAAGAGGATGAACAATATTTTTATTGGAATGTATGTTTAAGGTAGAAAACATTTGGAATTAGTTCTTAAAATGAACTCATACACTCTTGAATGCCTTAAGGGAATGGACATGCATGTTTAGGATAGCAAACATTTGGGCTTGGTGCTTAAAATGAATTCATACACTTCTTGAATGCCTTAAAGAAATTGACATGAATGTCTAGGCTAGCAAACATTTGAAATTGGTGCTTAATATGAATTCATATACTCTTGAATGCCTTAAAGGAAATTGACATGAATGTCTAGGCTAGCAAACATTTGAAATTGGTGCTTAATATGAATTCATATACTCTTGAATGCCTTAAAGGAAATTGATTCCATTTTCAGCAATTTGCTTATGCACACACTTGATTTACTTTCTTGTTGACAAATCCGCGCTTTCATTTATGTTGATGACGATTTCAATTTGGAAAGAACATTGTATGCTTTAAACACGTGCGTCTTCAAAGTAGATTACAAAACCTAAAGCTTCATTGGGAAAGAACAAGTGTCTTTTAAACCCCGAGGCCACTTACGTATTCTCTCCCCTTGTGCCTTCGAGTGATCTTGGGTGCACAAGAAATAAGTGGTCTTGTTTTTCTTTTTATGAGGCCTTCTTGGGGATTTCATCACCCCTTGGGATGACCTCAACTCTAGTATTCTGGTAGAGTATAAGAATCGGGAGGTGAATTGAAAGACACCTCTCTTGGAAGTAAAATCTTGTCACTCTTGGCTAAGCCCCAAAGAACTTTATACCTTTGGGAAGTGAAGGAGGAGATTTGGGTTACCATCTCCCCTCGGCTGTGTGGCATTATTTTCTTTCATCTACAGATTTGGTCCTCACATACCTTGTGTATATTGAGGACACCCTTTAGATAAGCCTTGTATATCCTAGTTGCAACCTTATTAGGATTGTTGGCGTGTTTTGCGTGCTTGTTTATTTAAACATTCAAAACCAACACCAAACATCAAACAAGTGCAAAACAAGTGAAATTGTGAGCTAAAATTTAGTGAATGAAACAATGGTAAGTGGGTCCTCTTGACTCACGATTATTTTTAGAAGTATTATATTGGTCTAGTATTTGAAATTGGTTAAGTCTGGTCATAGTTTGTGTTTGAAATTGAGTCTTGTTTTGTTCCTACCATGATTGACAAAGTCAAACATAAGAAGGTGAAATTGTCGAAACCATTTTTCTACAAGGAAAGGAAGAACCTAGCACATGTTGACAAACAATTTTGATACGCTATCAAAGACATTCAAAAAGAAGAAGCTAAAGAAGACCGCTATGATAGAATTGAGTACAATGCAAAAATTTGAAAATGGTCTACCTTCCCAGGAGTAAACCCTAGGTTTTTGTTCCTAGTAAGTGAGGATTGAGTTAACTGCATAAGTGACCACCACACCTTCATTTTTCCACATCAACCCTATTCTTCCAAACTTCTACTCTTCCATTTGCAAACTTCCTCTAGAGAGCTTGATCATTTGAACCTAAAAACTTTGGCATAAGAACACCTTACGAGATTATAACATTAGACCTTTTATCCACAAGCAAACACCTATCACTCATTTGGGATCACAAGTCCATCTCCAAATAGTGGATAGTCAATTTGGTGTCCTATCTTGCCTAAAGATCACTTGACCATCTTTGGTAGGAGAAAGATACTATTAGCCCACAATCACACTTTTTTTGCTAAACCAACGTATTTTGTTTACATCTAGGTTATTGGCCCCTTTTATTGCATAAGGATTATCAATTCTCTCTCACATTCCTCTCTTGCTTCCATAGTCTTCCACCCATTGGTTTGGTCACTATTGTATGGTACATACACGATCTAACAGATTTACAATTAATCCCATGTCTCGCTTATTAGAATCATTGACGAAAAAGGAGATGAAGAATCCCTTTCCTCCACACACAACATCATTGGGGGGAGGATTTACCTCTAGTTCAAACTTTGGCATGCCTAATTTAACATCCACACAAGAATTAGAAGATCCTTTTCACAACACTACTTTGGGAAATGATGACGAAGAAGTATACCAGGAGGAAAACCTTATTGATCACAACCATATCCCTAATGATGTTCAAACATTCCTTGTGGATCCATACAATGTCGAAATGATGGAAAAATCTATTAGGGCAAACAAAACTGAGATCTTCTTAAACTTGGTTAAAGATGGTGTTAATGTCCCTACAAGCTTTGATGAGACCACCTTGTTTAGATAGATTACGAAGGGTGGTGCTCCCGTATTGCCAATTACAATCCAAGCATCTAGCCAAGGACCAACAGTCACAATTAGTGCTACATCTACATCAAGTGGCACCACACAATTGACTTTCCAATTAAGTGCAAAACATATCCAACAAATCATTAGTGCCATACCCAACACTACTACGCATGCTAGTATTTCGCAGTCCACCTTAACAGGTCCAACTATAGAATGCTTAAACATTGGGCAAATGTCTACTCAACAGATGGTAATTCCAACACAATCAATGTATTCTGCTTACTCACAAATTCCAACAAGTATGGTGAAAACATCTATGCCAATTCCAATGACTGCATATAAATACATTGGCCAAAGTGGAGCACTCCCACCACCTTATAATATGTTTGGAACTCCCTATGGCTTGGGAGGTGAGATTATAAATTCTTAACAAGCACAAGTGCAACCAAACCAAGATTTAGCCTAGCAATTACAGGAACTTCAAAACTTGGTACATTCGATGACCAACAAAGGGGAAAATGATTTCTCTTTTGAGGAAGTTTGTCCCTTTCCATTTGATAAATCCATTAGCATGATAACATTCCCACTAAACATTGAGATTGCTAATTTTGACAAATACATGGGAGAAACATGTCTTATCACACATCTCAAGGAATTCTCAATTTTGTGTCAAGAAGTAACCTATAATGAAGATTATATTAAGAGGCTCTTCACACGAAGTCTTGGAGGCCCCACACTAGAGTGGCTAATGAACTTACCCAAGGGTTCTATTACCTCTTTCAATGATTTAACAAGGAAGTTTGTAGCACAATACTCTTACAACATTGAACACGATTCCTCATTAAGTGATTTGTGTAACACAAAGCAACAAAATGGTGAAACATTTGCCAATTTTCTACAACGATGGAGGCATCTTGCTAACCCCATGCCCTACAAAATTGAGGATTCCCACCTTATAGATATATTTATCAAAAACTTGATACCAGAGATGTCTTTTCACATGAAGATGGCTAACCCTAAAGACTTTTCTACATTAGTCAAGAGAGGCAAAAGAATTGAAAATGGGCTCTTAGACAAAGGTGTCATCAAACATTATAGCTCATCATCCTCAAAAAATGACACAAACAAAAATAGCAAACCAAAATTTTGGTCCAAGAACAAAGGTGTCACACACGATGGCATCACTGATGTTAAAAATGTGCAAAACCTTCAAGGAAGAAATAACAACAACTATTGTAACCAAAACAACAATAATTTAAACTGTGACAATCAGAATCAAAACAATCAGCAATCTTGCAATCAAACTCAATTTTTCCCTTGTAACAACAACAATACCAAAAATAATTGCAACCATGACTATGATCACAATAGGGTGTTCACTAACTTTCATGAGCCCTTGGAAGCCATGTTCCAAAAACTGGTGGATCACAATTTGATGGTGTTTCCCAACACACGACCCTTTGATGAGAATCAACCCAAATCAAAATGGTATAGGGAAAATGAATATTGCAAATACCATTGCACCAAGGGACACAACACAAAAAAGTGTATAAAACTCAAAGTCTTCATTGAAAATCTAGTCGATGATGGAGAAATTGAGGTAGAAGGAGGACCATCCTCTGAAAATGCTAAGCTTAAAGATATTCCAAAAGCCATTTCCTGATCACAACAATGGAAACAACAATACAACTAATTCAAATCAAGATTCCACATCAAATCCATTACCTTATGACTATTCTACTAACCACATATCAGGGTTTGACTCCTTGTGTGGTAAAATAGAAACCAATGATATATTTGGATATGACTCCATGTGTGGTCGCATTGAAGAGGTAGACACTCATGTGAATATCCTTGTCCTACAAGCAGTTGATTGTGATGCAACCACTTGATGGGGAAGACTTTCTTTGTGAGCTGCCACTCCTAATCACACTAATCCATCAATTCCACATGAACCTATTGGGCCATCCACTTCACAAAGGCCCACTTCTTGCTATGATGTGTTGTCCTAGTTTGGTAAGGCTCCTGCACAAATATCCATTCTTGAGCTCGTCACCACATCACCCATCCATAAAGAAATTTTGGAGAAGGTTCTTTTAGAGTCTCATGCTCTTGAAAACATTAATGCCTCCCAATTCACCGCCATGATTGGAAACCTTGCCACACAAAAACACCTTGTCTTCACAGATAAATATTTCCAAGGTCTTGGTCCCCACCATAATTTTTCGCTCCACATTGAAGTCCTTATACAATGACATAAGATTAAAAGAGTCCTTATAGATAATGGATCCGGTTTGAACCTATGTACATTGAAGATGATTCATTTCTTAGGACTTCTAGAAGACCTCCTAGATGTGAATAAAATGATAACAATCAAAGAATATGATGAAAGAGAAAGAGAATCAAAAGGTGTTATCATGTTACCAATAAAGGTTGGACCAGCTTTCATAAATATTGAGTGCCATGTCCTAGACTTGAATTTTCCATATAACATTTTACTTGGTCAAACTTGGATACATACACTAAAGGTGGTACCATCTACCTATCATCAATGCTTGAAATTTCCTCACCAAGGAAGAGAGGTCATGATTCCAGGTGATCCCATATCTTTTGCCTTTTGTAAAAGATTGGAAGGTGCACCAAATTTTTTTTGTCCAATTAGTGAGTTTGGTAAAGTTATACCCAAGCCTCTCACAATAACAGAATCACCTTCCACAATAGTGCCAGAATTAGCCAATAATGATTCCAATTCTTGTAAAGTAAAAGAAAAGGTGGAAGATACTAAGGTCAGTACTACAGGGAAGATGGTTACTTTTATCAATTTAGGAATGGGAGTATATAAGTTTTAAAATGCCTTGTGTGTTGGACAACTACCACTCTCCCCCCATTCCTTTGGAAAACCTTCACAATTACCACCTCCTACCAACAAAGAGACTATACATATTAACAAGACCACATGTGAACATTGGGGTTCACTTAGTGATAAGCATATGGAATCTAATCTATGGATTGGCTATATTATGATGGAAAAGATGAACCTATGGAGTTCCCCAAGGATAAGTATGTTAAGGCCCCTCCCATTATCAAAAACATGAGATGTCATGGTATCGGCCTTGGACCTAAAGAAGATGGAATTAGACAACCCTTGAAGCTAATAGCTATCATAAAGGATGTGGTTTGGGCTCCATTAAACCCAAGGTATCCTTTGCTGACAACTATTGTATGGTTGAATCTGATTCTGAGATTGAAGAGGAGGAATTCTTTGAAATACCCTTCTAATACATTGAGGATGACCTAGATAAACATATCCATTCCATTACATAGCCAACCTTTCATCCACTAACCTACCTCTCACCAACCCTAACATGATAGACTAGGACCTTTAGGACACACTACCTACTCTCGATATCTGTAAGTCTGATGAAGCAGTGATGGCACTCTTTGGCATTAAGAATATCCAAGATTATGAACATGAGATCCAATACAATAAGGAAGCTTACTTTGGTAGCCAATTCAACTCTCTTAGTCACAAAAGTGAAAAAAAAATTAAAATGGAAAAATAAAAGGAACATCCTCTAGTGAAAACTGTTCTAGGGCACTCTTGGATGAAGAAAAAGATAAAATAAAGGACAAATCTTCTGGTGAAAACCTCTTAGAGGCGCCAGAAGAGGGAGATATTGACTTGCCATTCAGATCTTTACCACTAGAAAAGTCATCTATTTTGAATAAGGACACAATTCTAGTCAACTTGAGTAGAGAGGATAATCCACAAATCACTTACATTGAAGCTACTCTAAGTCTTATAAAACAAAAGACAATGACTAGATTCTTGAAAAAGGGTAAAATCAATTTTGAATGGATGTATAGAGATATGCTTGGTTTAGACACAAATTTGGTTGTGCATCACTTGACAATAGATCCCAAGATTAAACCAGTAAAACAAAAGTTGCGCAAAATGCATCCTAAGGTAGCACTTTTACTCAAGGCAGAGTTGCAGAAAATGTTAGAGGCAAAGTTTATCCACCCTATTGATTATCTTGAGTGGATCTCCAACATTGTTTCTATAGGGAAAGCATTTGGGGGCATCCATGTTTGTTCAGATTTTTGAGATTTAAATCTTGCATGTCCTAAGGATGATTTTCCACTTCCTAACATAGACATCATATTGGATTTGACTATTGGACATGAGATGTTGTCTTTGATGGATGGTTTCTCCGGTTATAACCAAATCAAAATCGTAGAAGAAGATCAACATAAAACAACATTTACCACCCCATGGGGAACCTTTTGTTATCAAGTCATGCCTTTTGGCTTGAAGAATGTCGACGCCACCTATCAACATGCAATGACTACCATATTCCATGATCTTCTACATGTCATAATGGAGGACTATGTTGATGACATCCTAGTAAAATCAAAGACATGTGAGTCCCACATTGATATCCTTACCACCATTTTTGAAAGGTTAGAGAAATATAAAGTGCACCTTAATCCAAAGAAATGTGTTTTTGGGGTCAAATCAGGCAAGTTGTTAGGCTACATTGTGTTAAGAAGAGGTATTGAGGTAGACCCCGCTAAAGTAAAAGCAATCACGGAAATTTCTCCACCTACCACATTGAAACAACTCCATAGTTTTCAAGGAAAATTATAGTCCATCAAATGATTTGTGGCCCAGTTAGCAGATCAGGTCCATCCTCTTCAACATTTTCTTCACAAGGACACTAAGTTTTAGTGGGATTGTCTATGTTAGAAAGCATTTGAACAAATTAAGGCATACTTGGCTAATCCTCCAGTTCTAGTCCCTCCAATTGCAGGACGACCATTGATCCTATACATTTTAGACACTTCAGTTGCCTTAGGTGCTCTTTTGGCACAACTAGATGACAATGGTAATGATCAAGCTATATACTATCTTGGTTGAATACTATTTGGTTATGAGTTGAACTACATTGCTATTGAGCGTGCTTGTTTGGCAATAGTCTTTTGCACGCAGAAGAATCATACTACACATCTCATTGCCAAGATAGATCCACTCAAATATTTTCTATCAAAAGCCTCCCTCATTGGTCGAGCTACAAAATGGGTCTTGATTTTGAGTGAGTTCGACATTGTTTATAAGGAACACAAGGCCATTAAGGGACAAGTAATTGCAGATCAGCTTGCTAAAGCTCCTCTTCCAGGAGACCATCCCATAGTAGCAAACTTTTTAGATGACACAATTATGACTATTACCCCTGGTACACCATGGAAACTATTTTTTGATGGTTCCTTCACACAAAAGGTATTGGGGGTAGGAATTTTTCTTGTTACACCACAAGGGGACCTCATTCCTAAGTCTTATAAAATTTCACTCCCTTGCACAAACAATATAATTGAGTATGAAGGATTAGTCACATGGCTGCGTCAAGCTATCAAATGGAATATTAAAAGCCTTCTTGTCTTTGGAGACTCACAATTGGTCATTAAACAAGTTACAAATGAATACCACACAAAGGATGAGAAATTGTTGCCATACCATAAGATAGTTGAGGATCTTAAACAACACCTCACAGAGCTAGTTTTTCAGTAGATTCCAAGGGCTAATAACAAAGCAATAGATGCTATGGCTACTATTGCCTCCATGATTGCCATGCCTGAATATAGTCCTAAGTGTGAGTTTCTTGTTGAGAATCTTTTTACTCTTGCTTATGAGCAAACTGATTCAGAGTTGATGTGTGAGATTGTTGGTCCCGAGTGTCCATGATATGTTGACATTTTTACCTATTTATGTCACAAAACCATTCCCATAGCCCTCACCCTAAATCAAAGCAAAACCTTCATCCGTCGCATAGCCTGATATACCATCCTAGTGACACACTTTTTTGAAAACATTTTGATGGAACCCTCCTCTGATGTCTCAATTCAAATGAAGCCAGAATGACATTAGAAGAGGTCCACCAAGGGATTTGTGGTGCCCACTCTAGTGGCCTTACATTAGCAAAAAAGATTCTTAGAATGGGTTACTATTGGCCTACTATGGAAGCAGATGTATATCATTTTGTGAAGAGATGTGTTCCTTGTCAGCAGCATGGAAATTTGATACATGCCCCCACCCAAGACCTTGAACCCACCATCACTCCATGGCCCTTTTCTCGTTGGGGATTCAATCTTTTTGGTCAAGTATACCCAAATTCTGCAAATGGCCACAAGTACATTATTGCCACCACTGAATACTTCACAAAGTGGGTGAAGGCTATCTCATTAACCTACACCACCAAAAAATAGATTTTGAAGTTCATCTTGAACTACATTATTTATTGTTTTAGTTTACCTCAAGATATCATGACTGATAATGGAACACCTTTCAAAAGTTAGGTAGTTGCCACATTGTGCAGGAAATTTGGAATCACCCAACATTTTTCTAGCAAATACTACCCCCAAGGCAATGGCCAAGCCGAAGCTACTAATAAAACCATTTTGAAAATCCTAAAGAAAATCGTTGATGCAGCTAGCTGTAATTGGCACCTCCAAATTGCTCCCACCCTTTGGGCCTACCATACCTCCATCTATGCCCCCATAGGAGCCACTCCATTTTCCCTTGTTTATGGTTTTGAGGCTGTCTTACCCATCGAAATTGAGCTCCCTTCCCTCAGAATCTTTCTCAAGAATTTGATGTCCAAAGAAGAATATAGAGTTGCTTGCTTGCAAGAGATGCAACTCCTTGATGAGAGAAATCTTAATGCCCTGAACCACCTCTATGTGTATCAAAATCACCTTCAGCTTCAATATCACAAAAAATTCAAGCCATGGGAATTTGAGGTGGGTGACTTAGTTTTGTAGCATAACATGAGGAATTTCTAGAATCATGACAAGAAAGGAAAATTTGAAGCTAATTGGCTTGGTCTATTTATCATTACAACCAAATATGGTTTTGGGGCATATCAAATTGCCACTTTAGAGGGAGATCTATTCCCTAAGCCTGGAAATATTCAACATCTCAAGAGGTTCTATGCTTGAGTTTTGCAGTTCTTGTATAGTGTTCTTATAGTCCCGCAAAAATCCAAAAAAATAAGAAAAATTAGAAAAATACAAAAAAAAATTCATAAAATGTTCCTGAAGAAAAAGCCTAAAAAGAAGAAAAAGTTCCTGAAAAAAGATTTTTTGATCCAGTATCTATAAGGCTCATATCACTTTACTCAATTCCACCATTCCATTTCCTTTGTGTGAGGTTGTATCTAGCTTATGCTTGTCATGCATCCAATAAAAGACCTCTTGTCCACGAGGCTCCACTTCACTTCCATCTTTTGAAAGACCTCTAGTCTACGAGGCATTTTTTCTTTGAGTGTTTGTTCCAATCCCATTACACTAAGCTTTTTCCTCAATAGTGACTACAATAGGACTTAAACAAAATCACCTTTGAGACTTAATGACTTGAGAAACTTATTATTTTCATAGCCCTTGCCAAAACAAACAAACGTTTGCAATAATTGACATCAAACAAAACAAACTTTCATAGGATGAATCCTTTCTATAGGTCACATTACAACATTCACTTCTAGACCTAAGGTTCTTGGCAGAAACTATGGACTGAATGACTACTTGGTCATGAGGTCTCTTTTTGGTTGATTTCATTTTGTGTGTTAGTGGAAGCCATTTATGGTGCACCTTGATCTTCCATATCTTGGTCATACTTGAATGGCTCTCATTGACTACACGTGTCATTTGTGGTATGATCTATTTTTGGAGGCTTTACTACATATGTGTCAGTTTCAGGTTATGTTAATGCATTACACACTAGGGGCCATGGGTTAGTACACATTTCACTAAAGATCCCTAAAAAGACTTTGGGTGTACCTAGACCTCTCCAGTGCGTATATGACATTTGTTCCATCTTGACTATGTAAACTACACCTATTGTTCTAAAGTCTCTAGTCT
Source organism: Cupressus sempervirens (assembly GCA_028749045.1). NCBI lineage: Eukaryota > Viridiplantae > Streptophyta > Pinopsida > Cupressales > Cupressaceae > Cupressus > Cupressus sempervirens. The sequence goes on from CM053790.1 coordinate 822,614,155, forward strand.
ACGCAAAAGAGTTGTGTCATTTATGCTTTTATAGCATATAATGCATCAACTCATTTGCAAAATCAAAGTAAGGTGTGCTCTTCCATGTAAACACAACTGAATCTCTTGATATCATGTAGTTAGGATTCATGTAGTATAGGGTGTCATTGAGCCATGCTTGAGACAAGGGTCCTATTTATTTCCCCCCTCCTATGCTACGCTACTTGGTTTCTACAAGTACATAGTTTTGACAGATAATATTTTTTTAGGTTCATTCCTTTTCATTTTAGGTTGCATTCATTAGTGTCTTATCAGAATACATTTCATTGTCATTTCATTAGGCATTTTGTTCATTTAGTTAGATTGCATCATTAGTTCATTATATTAATTCATTTACATGCATCCATTCTAAACATCACATCTAGTGGCACATACATCATAAAACCATCTCATAATGCATCCATACATGTAAAATAAAATAATGCATACATCTAATAATCGCCAGCAAACCTGCATCATCCAATTATTAGGTATCATATATATTCAACATCATAGGCACATCGCATCACATCCTGCATCACAAGAATTAGTATCCATATCATAGATATCATATGCATCACATATTCCACACACACATAGGGCCATCGAATCATGTCGTGTATATATCAAAATAATGTCTTTAGAGTCCGTATACAAAATCATGTAGTACAAATGCATCCTCAAAAACTTGTTGCATCTGCACATATTTGTCAAAATTGATTGCTATACAAAATCAAGCCCCTAGCTGTGAGTGTCCAGACCCCCGTGTCACCCCCTCACGGAGGTCTATTTTGTCCTATGGATTGATTTGATCTGGCCCTACCCCTTGTCGTCAATGAGCTCGAGCCTCTCTGGAAATCCTGCTGCCACTAATCGATAGGCACGACCTCATGATATAGTGACCTGTAATAGGCCGCCTCTCATATGGCTCGTGCCTTTGCTCAATTGGCTGAAATGGCCTCCTGCATAACTGTGACGGCCGCCCTAGGCTGTAGCATCTATCTAGCTATGTCTCTCTGCCTACGGTACTCATCCAACTGCACCTAATGTGTAGCCTGCTCAACTCATAATGTGGCCACCCCTCCTCAAAATCTCTCCAACTCTGCGAGCTCCTCAACATCTGCGTGGACCTCTATATCAACGAACTCCCCAGCATCCACCTGTGCGTATAAGGCTACTAAAGCCTCCTGCACATTATCCACTCTTGCCCTCTACACCTGTAGCTCTGTCTGGATAGCTGCCAATGCTTGTTGTGCGCTCTCAGCTCGTGCCTACTCTATTTGTGCTACACCCTGCAATTGGGCTACCTCTGCACAGAGACTATCTTGCTGAGCCCTGACTATGTTTGGTTCCTCTACCTACCCCTACCCCTATCCCTGTCCTTGTCCATGTCCTTGTACCTGCACCTGTGGCCCCTGTGTTGGTTCCTGTACTGGTACCGACCCTGGACCTCTCCTTACATGGGCTCTTTGTCTGTACGATCCCTACTATGCACCCTGTGCCAGTGGTGGCATCATTGTTGCCTGCCCTCCGTCACCTACTCCATCCTCATCCCTGTGTGCCTACTCTGCTGGAGGAGGTTCCCAAAGCACTGTCAATCTAACCCATTGATGTACTACCCACCACTATGCGTAAGCTGGTGTCACCCTTGCATCTCCTCGATTTTGCCCATGTACCCAGGGCACTGGTGGAAATGACACCCATAAAATCCCCATAGACTGCCATACTCTTGCGACACGATAGGATACAAAAATTTGTCTGGCACAACATCTTGAACTCTTCCAAACTGCTGTTGCACCCTAGAGGGCATATATTGCATGATGACATGCATTGAGCATCCAATCAGCCAACAATCAGTCTATGTGGGTAGGTACATTTGGTCCTCAGAGTCATCCTCTCTGCTAGCTGCCAAAATTGCACCCCATTGCTCTACCCCTTCATATAGAATCTAATCGAACATGATGATCTCATCCAAACATCGTTGCCAAAATCCCATAGACTCTGTGGAGGTGTATTGAATGGGTGGCCGATATCTAAAGGCGAATGGCTTACCAGGATGTCTAGTCTCCTATCTAGTGATTGGCTGTGGGGCTTCGATGTGCTCCTAGGACCATACCATCAATAGTGTCAGCCTAGGTCCTATGGTCCTTAGTGTGCAAATCATGATAGAGCTCCGATAGGATAGTCTGGCCCCGATAGTATACCTCATCGTCATCTTGTAATAGGGTGCTCAACACCTGTGCCTAGCCAATAGAAAAGCGATGCCCAACATGGTCTGGTAGCATTTGCCAAATTGGAGATGCCAGATACACTGTTAGTCTAGTTAGTCTCTGCTCCAAGGCTCCTCTCCATGTCAACCACAATCATTGGATCGATAGTCTCTATCATCACCTGCCAAAGCACTCTCATAGAAATGGATTTGACCCCTCTAGCACATACTCCGAATATGCCCCCTAGATTGGCACTCGCAGAATACACTACACATCCAAAAATGTGATTGTCGCCTCTCTCGTAGGTAGATGGAAGCTCCTAGTAGGTGTGTGTCATCGCTCGATAAGCACTGATAGTTATGATGAGTGTGCCCTCAAGTCTGGCCACTCATGAACATGCTCCAACCCGCACAAATGGATGTGCCCCTAGTCTACCTCTATCAGTCGCTCCTCTAGCACCATGGTCAAAGGATAGTGCTCCCATGACCTAAACACCACCGTCTCCTCTTGTAGCATAGACATGCAAAAGGTCAATCCCTTTAGCCCATGCCACACCTGGAATGGGGCATCCTACCTTGTCCTTCATCGATTTGTCCCAATCGATGTAGGCATCGATATGCGTAGACGGTGATCAATGCAGACATTAATCCACGGAGATGCTGATAGGCGCAGAAGTCAATCAGCGTAAATGTCAATTTTTCGTCGATGACTACATTTTTGTTGTCTGTAGAGATGAAAAATAGTGGATCGTCGTCTTTGCTACCCTTTAGTCCCTTTTGTCATCCATGCAGACGACAAGTTGAACCCTGTCATCTCTGCGGACCCCCATTCCCCAGTTTATCGTCTATGCAGATGACATGATAGGTCCTATTGTCTCTACGGACGATGTGGTCTCCAATCTATCATCTACACAAATGAAAAGGTGGAGACTATCATGTCTTTCACGACCACATTTTTGCCCCATTTAGGGCACAAAAAATGCACATACCCTAGCCTAATCAACTGAAATGACAAAGAGGATCAGATGACTTATTGGTGGGCCCATGTCGGCTTATCATTGGTACTCCTAGATGCACTTACCAAGCTGCAAATGATCAATCAGGTCCATCTTTGCTCTCTAGGTGTGCAAATGTTCTTTGAGCCCCTTTGAGGTTTATATAGGCCCTCTAAAGCCCCCTGTTGAACTTGTGTCTTCCCTAAGCTATGTTTGTTACGTGTTTGCTCGCAAGTCATGCAAAGTCTTCACTTTTTCCCTTTTCTTCTATTCCCTTTCTTCTAAAGACCTTTTCACGAAAATTCCTCAAAATTTATTTTTTGCACAATTTTTGCGAGGGGGCACCCTCCTCCTCTGTCATCGCTCCTAGGACTCTTACTTCTCTGGGGCAACCTATATTTTCTTTTCTTTGATATGATGTTGTCCCAACATCACATTAAAGAGGGGAAAAATGTAGACACTTAAAATCATCCCAAAAGACTATATTAATTTATTTAATATTTCCCTTGACATTATAATTAATTAATTATATTTGTCATATTCTTCTACCTATTTAATTAAAATTTATTTAACTAAATAGGTTCATTTTTCTAAGATATTTAAATTTAATTTAAATACCTCCAGCCTTAATGTATTAAATTTATTTAATACATGATCCTCCATAAACCCCCCTTTTAAATAAATTCTATTTATTTGAATCCCTCCATATCATTAATTCCTCTAAACCTATGATTAAATTAAATCTTATTTAATTTAATCTTAAACCTAGCCTAAAACCTAGTCTACACCTATCACTTTCATCCTCCTAAGCCTACCCATCATTTAATCTCTCTTAATTACCTTAATCATCTTGCTAAATCCCTTCTTAAGCCTAAGTGTGTGCTCACACATGTATGAGACCACTCCCACTTCTCACACCTCTTGCAAGCTTTGTCCCCCACTCCTCTCTCCAAGTTTTCTCACACATGTGTGAGCAAACTTTGAATGTTGACCACTTGCATGGCTTGCCTACATGTCTCCTTGTGGCACTATGTGGATGCCACATAGATGTCACCTCACCAGGGCCTCTCTCAAGCCTATAAATAGATCCCTTGTCTCAAGAATTTTCATCTCCTCCACATGCATTGTTATCATGTTAGTTTGAGTTTAGAGCTTTCATAGTGATTTTCATGTTGCATACTAACCCTTGGTAGCTGATTTTAGATTGCATTTTCATTGTTATATTTAGCTTATTCATGCATTTAGATCTTCATTTCACTTGAATACTAGCTTAGTTTTCACATTAGCTTAGGTTCCTTTATTGCATTTCATCTCCACATCCTTGAATGCTTTCAAACATGGCTTCCTCCATAGCCATTGTTTGAGGTGTTCTTCATCTCATATAGTATAGTTCATAGTTTCATCAATCACACTTGCACCTTCACATCAAGAGATTCAAACATAGTTATGTTTGGGAGAGCACCCCAAATATCCCTCCAATCTTGACACACCAACAAGACCTCTCATGGGTGCCTTTGTTGAGTTGTTTGAGGTTGCTTGAGGACTTGAGTTGTTGGTTGCTTTGAGTTGCAAAAATCAAGCAAATATTAGTTAGTTTTCTTTCATTGTTGAATATTTAATGCATGCACATCAACTAATGTTTTTTTTTTTCTCTTGCTTCCAACAGGTCAATTTCTTTAGCATACAAATACCTTCAAACCCTACAAATTTGCTCATTTCTTTATCTTCAAACCTCTAACCTGGCACTATCGTCTAGGGCTTGATCTTAAAAATCATTCTCCTGCATCCCATGACTCCTACTCCTAGATATTTAAAACTAAGTGAATCCCCTAAAATTTCTATCCAACTTAAGGGTTTTCACATGGTTACATTTCATGAGGTAGCCATGACAACACAAACTAGTCTGGACTGGACCAGTGAACAACCTAGTTACAAAACAATTTACTAAGGCCACTAAACTATCTTTAAGCTCAAAGAAAAAAAAATGAGAAAAACTTGAAACTAATCCTACTACATGATTCCAATGCAAAATTTTCTCTTTCAATCCATATAACAACACAAGTGCTCAAAATGTTTGGTTTGCACACTAGATCACAATCACAGTCACTATTACTTGCATAAAACTTGTTACAATCTAACTCTCCTCCTCGAGATTGAGTCTCCAATATGTAGTAGATGCCTTTTCCCAAGATTATAGGCCATCTTAGTGGATTTCCACTCCTCATGTTTAGGGGATCCAAGGTAACCGAGTTGCGTGCAACATTTGCAATAAATTGCAAATGTTGTCATGACAACTTTTTGACGACATTTGTCATCTTTGCACTTATGCCATGATCCTTGTTTCTAGGACCTCTAAACCATCTATATCGATGTATAAACATCATAAATAACATTAAAGAATCTTTTCAACCTCTTCTATGTGTTTAGGACACATTTACAACTCAAATCTCTTCTTCTAGCTTCTAAGCCTAAACTTGCTAAATCAACTAACAAAGACTAATCTGTGACCTTGGCTCTAACACCAATTCACCTAGTCCACATAGAAAGATCTCTTAAGGTCTAAAATAAAAACACACTAACTAATATGACTTAGATTATGTATATTATAAAATGTATATACCTAGCATAAACCCAATACAACTCGTGCATTAGACATTCACAAACTTCAAAGCCACATTTGTGATAATTACATTTACAATTGTGATGTCCAACTTTCAAAATTCAAAATAATATAAGAAAGAGTTTTATTTTTTGGTCAAAGGATGATCTAATCAAATTGATAGATATGCACCCACAACAATCTAAGCAGAGCCCTCCACTATCACCTTAAGTAGACTAGCTCAACTCGAGGATTCAACAAGTAACTTGGAATCAACTCAAGGAGTCAGTCCTACTCAAAGATTAAATGGATTTCCCTAAATTTTTAAATCATTCCCAATACCATACTCATGAGTTCGCTATTGCTTTGATTTGTTCCAATCCCCCCAAGTATCAATACCCTCTTAGGAACTTAGTGCACCACACCAAAACCCAAACCAGACTTCTTACCTTGATCCCAATGCTATGGATCATCTTAAATTGATATATTTACCATGATACAACTCCCTATTCACTCCAATAAACACATCTTCAACCCTTTCTCTTCTATAGCATTTCTAGGCCTGCTTAGTAGCCCTTCCAACACTGAAATCAATAGTTTTCTCCCAAAACTCCCAAACAACCCAGAAATGTTTTTACAAATTCAAATACCCTTTTTGAAGTTATTAAATTCCTAACAATCTCAAGCTCTCACCATTTAACTGGTGAATACTTCTTCCACCCACTACCTCTTCAATTAGGCCCAGTTAACTTTGCTCAAAGAAGGAACTCCTATATCCCTTGACTTCTAGGACTCCACAACCCAAAATAGTCATATAAAATGATTCAAGATCACTAATTTTAAACTTAGAATGATCTCACCTACTCATCTACTTTCCCATTCACCAAATCCTCACTTCTTGGGCTAGAAATCAAGGGTTTTAGAGAAACTGATCTTCCCAACAACTCACAAACACACTAAGGGTTCTAACACCTTACAATGCATCTTAATAGACCATTCCAATCATCATTTACCTTCTCCATTCATCTAATCACTCCCAACCATGAATGGTGCTCTTCAAATGCACTCTTCACTAGTTTTACCAAGCTTTTCCTTGTTCTTCATCAACTAGCATCCTTCCCTGCAGTGACCATCAAATATAATATATACAATACATCGTTGGCATCTCCCACCAAATGATAGTTAGCATAGTGGTGGGAGTTCCTTACATTTTATGGAGGTTTCAAAACTTAATTTGCTGATTGTACCCTTAACTAGTCACTATCTACACCACACTAGTCACTCCTTGAAGTTCTTAGTGACAAAAAAATAAAAAAGATGACAACCAAATAAAAAAAAATACAAATAGTGTAATGTCCCCACTTTTCACTTAGGTTTGAAAGTTATAACCTACAACCATTTGTAAGTACAATATTAAAAATTATATATAAAACATATTAGCAATATTAAATTTAAATAAATACTAATCTAAATACTACCCAAGCTACCCTTCCTAATCCTTTGGGAGAGATCCTTTCTCCAATCACCTAACCCTCTGGTGAGAACTACGTCTCGATTAGGAATTATCATAGAAAGAGTTTCATCCTTAGGCCTCTCTAGGATCTATGATAACACTACTTGATAGAGATCCCACCTCTACCAAGTCTCTGACATATGCATATGTTTTACCACTACAATATATATTACCTCTAATGGATCCTCTAATATCCCTCTCTGGATTACTATTTTTAAAATCTGACATTCGACTTAGAATGCCCTCTAGACCTTGAGTTCTTCTTTAGAGAAACTTGATATTCTAAATGAATGCCCTCTACCAAGGATTTTCTTGGTCTCTATGAGAGTCATAAAGTTTTCATTTTATGTATTTGATTATTATAGAATTCTCTTTTTTTAATATTGAGTTCACCTACCTTATAGTCACAATTTTATGCTCTTTAAGCTATTTAGTTCTCTGTCCACTATTTCTTCTCAATGTTTTTTTTTCTTTGGGTTTTACTCTAAGGTGATCTTTGATACATCTATTATATCCCTTATTGATTTCCTCTATCTATTTATTGAATGATCTCTAGTATGTTCGCACCTCTGAAGTTGGTATGAAGTGGACGTCTGATTACTTATTGTTTCTTGCATTCAACTCTTTCTGACTTCAACAATTCACATTGATATCCCTTATTATTCCTTACCCCCAGTTGTCATTACATTCATGATGCCAATGATCTTGCAAGCAACATGACTGGTGATTTTTTCTATTTATTCACTTGTTTGTGACTGCTCATTATTGTACATTGTACTCCTACTATGACTGCTTGGCTACATTTATGATTGTCCACATGTATATTCATTCATTCAATTCTGTATGTGCTTGTGTATATGCTTGCAATACTCAATGACAGTATGGATTCCCTATGTAGGACTTAGTCTTACTTGTGATTGCTAGATATGAATATGATTCAATTATTTATCAAATTGTCTCCTTCTCTATGTATTGCTTTGATGGGTTCCCTCTACTTTCAAATGTAGTATTTGTCTTTGCATTGCGAATGAAACACTAACTTGGAGTGTTGATTGGTCTGTGTATTTATGCTTTTGATATCCACCTTGACCTTTATGAGTTCTTCATTCTTGAATACCTTTATCCACACACTCAGTATATACGCTTTGATCACACTGAGTTGGATGTCTAACGTTGTCGGCTAGTGTTTTTCTTATTCATAATCCAATACTCTGCCCTTGGTAATATATCAAGTGCTCCCATGACTAGTATAACTTGGTAATTATTCTTTTTTCTACATATGACATCCTCTCTTAATTCCCTTATGATGATAATAATTTTTGGTGGTTCAATATCTTAGACATTGTGCATTAACAATATTTATTCTTTATTTCGATGCCTTCCATTCTCAATATTCCATATATTATAGAATCCATCGGAAGTAATAATATTGGTTTTATTCTATTCTTCATGGATGTCTTATGGCAATGTGTATTATTTGATATGTCCCCTCCCCCCTCTCATATGTTTCAATTTATAGATTGCAAATTGATCATTGGGTCCCAAGAGACATGTCCTATTGAATAGTTGTATCTCCTTGCAGAAGTGATCCATCTCTAATTAGTATTAACTTATTAATATTCTAATATTTTTATAATTAATTTATTATTTCTTGAATTATAGTTTACTTATTATTATATTGATTACATTCTTAATCACTAAATCATCTCTTACTATCTTTTTTTATATATTCATGAATATTGATGAGGACCTTTTTTTATATTTGATGCTAGTAATTAATATCTTTATGATATTCATCTTATATTCAATATTGTTTTTTATTATCTATTTGTAATATTTGATAAATATCATTTACTAAAAAGGATTCATTATATGCAAATATAGGGTTATGAAAATCTGCCCTTCCTAAATTTGCTTGTCCTAAGCAATTATTCTCTTCATTTTGATACATTGGTCAACAAAATTTTGAGGCATGTTTCTCTTCATGTTTAGGGAAGGAATTAATATTCAAAACTATAATTTACCCACCCTTAAAAATAGATATATATTTCTTTTTAATTATATATGTTCACTTTCAAAAAAAAAAGAATTAATTGAGATTTTATTATTATTATTATTATTACCATTACTATTATTACCATTATTATTATTATTTTACCCTACAGGATGGCAAGATCATGCTCTGATACCACTGTAACTTAGCCTCTTCTGGATTAAGGTTGAATGTTGAAACCTTCTCGTTCATAGATAATTACTTCCTGGCTTACTGTTATCTTTATTGTTTGTCTCTGTTGCTGCCTCTACTTGAACACCTTTCACGGATGGGCGCTGATGCTAAATATCATTTCTTTGCAGACCCCTATTTGAATTCTTGGAATGTTTCCTATTTCCTTTCACCTACTCAGCATCTTGTATGATCATGTCTTTAAATGCTCTAAGATCTCTTTTAAATCTTTTGAATGATGTTAGACTTGTTGCTTCATCATTCCCCATTACACCTCTATATAGACTGCCACTTATCCATTGTATTCTATTATATCCCTTTGTTTCCTCATGTTGTATATTCCTCCACCATCTCCTCCCTTTTCTCCCTCCTTTTATATTTCAATATTCAATAGTCATGTCTTTTCAGAGTGACTTTATTTATTTATTATTGCTAATAATATTTTTTTATTATCAAATGTCATACTAATAATAATTATATTATTTATTTATTCATATTTTATTTTTATTATCTTTATTATAATCATTATAGTCATAGTTATGATTATAACTATATATATATATATATTATTATTTTAATTATTTAATCTTACATTATTACTATTATTATAAATCTAACAGGGAAATGGGGACATTACAAATAGACATTTTCACATCTCTTAAACAAGAATCAAGTTCTATATGCTATTACCAAGTCATTGTTGCCAGGACTATTCCATGGAATAGTGGACTATAAGTATGCAAGGAATTTTATTTCTATTGATTATTTGTATTAAAAACTTGACTAAGTACACAAAAAAACCTCCCTTTCCTTCCACTCACATGGATCTCTCCAAAATAGACCTTGACTCTCCCAAAAGACTAACTAAAACTACTAACTACCTTTCAATCGTTTGATAATAGTCACCAAACTGATTGTACTAACCAAATAAAGTTAGAATGTGCTGTCAAGTTGACAACTAAAGTTGTTAAATCGAAAACTCAACATCCAAGACCTATACCAAAGACTTCTAAAAAGGTTCTAATGACAACCTTTAAAACCAAACTTAACTTATAATTCATACTAACCCCTATTAACACTAATTAAGCCCTTGCTTGGCTTATATTGCCAATATTGGAAATTAAAAATATTATGCACTTCAATTGCTTTTGACATCATTTAAAATCATTATTATTCATTTCCATCAACCCTTAACCTAGGATCAATGCATAACTCTACCTAGTGACCCCTGGGTACCTTATAGACTTAATAATGCCATTAAGGCTTACAATCAAAGTTTGATTAAAATAAGATCAACTTATGATCAAAAAATTATTATATGACCATGAAATTCTCTTTACATGTTTTAATGACCTTTGAAGGCCATTTGGCTTCCACTCCTCCCAAGGATCTATCTGTGGTCCTGGTTCTCTCCATGACCTAACCTTGGTGCTTCTGCACCATACTCCCCAACTATGAAATTGTTCCAAGTCCTCTTGGAATGCTCTAAAAAACAAAATTTTCCCACTGAATCTTCATGTCTTTTCATGTCCCTTACACATTTTTACTTTGTTGATGCATACTCCATGCTTTCTTATCTTCTAGAATGCCTTGTGATTGAACCTTCTAGTTTGCTATGCTTATCCATACTTGCATCTTGCTGTCCATATTGATTTTTTAGTGTGTGTGTGTTTATTTTAGACCTTAGAAGGTCTTTCCATGTGGATATTATAAAATGTATATACCTAGCACAAACCCAATATAGTTCGTGCATTAGACATTCACAAATTTCAAAGCCACATTTGTGATAATTACATTCACACTTGTGATGTCCAAATTTCAAAATTAAACATAATATAAGAAAGAGTTTTATTTTTTGTTCAAAGGACAATCTAATTAAATTGATAGATATGCACCCACAACATCTCTGTTGAAGATTGAGGTACTTGAAAAGTACATTTTGTTGGTTTGTCAATTTGTTCTATGAAAATTGCACTTACAATCTTTTCAAACTAGTTTTATTTGTTTGATGACACATCTTATAGGAATAATTACTAATATATGTAACCTTATGTTTGCAGGAAGTTAGACAAGATGTGGGTGTACTAACTCTACACTTATTTGTTGATCACTTCTTCATCAGCCTATAGTCATTGTATTCTAAGTTCTTTATTCTTTTCCTTGTTTTGAAAATGAAATATTCTATTTAAGATTCCTTACAAGTTTAAGATAGAGAAACATACTTTGAAAGAAATATTGTAGCTATAGCGATAAGGATAAATAAAAATAGGGTTAGGGATGAGCAGATTTCTATTCTCCGAAAGACATAATGTGTTGGATTCCTCCATGCTTTTTTCTTCTTTGACATATTTTTGAGCATTTGGAGGTTCATTTGCTGAGCAACATCCCTTTTCTCCATTCTACTTTATTCTTTCTAGTCTGGTGATGCCAATGAACATAATTGTTATAAAAAAGATAACATGAATAATGCAGGAACAAAATTTTCAAATTTCACTACAATGCTCCACCTCTTCTTTCATTTTCACTCTTCTGACATCCATTATACCAAACCTTCTATGGAGAAGACATTCCACAAAATTTCTTCATCAAATTCATAACTTTATGTCATGGCTGGCTAGAAATGAAAATATCAAGATGAGTATTTATTAAGTATTGATTGTATTCATGTAAGCCACTCTCTTACCAACACATAATTCCCCAAACCAAAATCCATTTTCTCTATCCTATCGGGCCAATATATAGAAGTGGACTTGATTGTTGTGTCATAGGAGAAGAAAAAGATTGAATGTTCTGAATGCCTTTGATACAAAACAAAAAATACTGGCACTTCCAAAAATTGAGTAGACATGTACACAAGGAAAGACAAACAATGAATTAATCATACTGAGCTACTGAAATAAAGAGTCACAACTATGATATGTGCATACTCTACACTAGATACAAACTTCTCCTATTAAATGACCCCAACTAATGGCAAACAAGGAGTAATGGAAAGGCTCAATGAAAGTTGTTGATATTGTAATATGGGTGAATTTGAGCAAGGTGAATACAAATTTGAATAGTTTTTTAGATCTCCAAAAATCACAAGTGGAACTTGATGGAAAACCATGTGCTTCTATTGGGCAAAGTGGTCTCATGGCTCTATATGATAGCATGTTTAGTCAGGTTTACAATAGCCTTAGTCTTATTTATGATTGCCATATTTCTAAGGCTCAATATAGTTTCTTAGAAGATAGGTAGGAAAGAGAATTTATTTCAATATATTGTACAAATTAAAGTATGACTTGCTATCATGCAATTGGATTTTGCATCATCCGAATTTCTTGTAACTGGTAATGAATTCAAGGATTTAGAGTTCAGAAAACAATTGAGTGAAACTACAGGTTATTTGCTATAGCTATGTGTAGTTCCAATTTTCAATGAAAATCATGTAGTGAGAACAAGAAAAGCACCATACAAGGTATTAATTTCTACAACGAATTTAAACCACATGCTTTTTTTATAAGTATGCCAAATTTTTATTTGATTCATGTTAAAAGATTGTTTATATTTATGTATTCTAGATGTGAAGATGTTAAATTGGTCTCTTTCACAATTTGGGATGATACTCGGTGCTAGCAATGTTGAATCAAATAAAACTCGATGTTGATGCTTCTAAAAATTGGGAATTTAGCTACACTACTATCCATCTTTTGCATGTTTTTGAATGAAATAATCTCTTGCTGATGCATTTGATTTGGTTTTGAAAAACTAGTTATATAGCTAACTTACATTATTTAGTATTGAATCAAATGAAATTGGTGTTGATGTGATGATACATTTGGTCTACATCATCTTGGCCTACTCTTTTTAAAGAACTAATTAATCTTGGAGTATTTGAACATGGCTTTTTATTCTGGGCAAAAGTCTGCAATAGGTAATTTATCAAAAGATGGAATTTCTTTTTTAATACCATCCCATCATTCTAAAATGGGTCAATCCAGCTTTTTAATACCCTACAAATGAGGTGCATTTAGATGGAAAATAAATTATTAGTGGTCACCACCATGAGGTATAGAAATATAATTGTATAACATGTCATAACTTGTATAATTTTAATGAGAAAGTTGTAATCTTTGAACCTTTCAGGCACTCAATTTCCATCCAATATTAATAGCGGACTATTGTTGATTTAATTTATGTATTAGACCTTCATTTACATGTCTTTGAACCTGATTAAGGTAAGGGAACAACTTTGATTTTTTGGCGTTGTAGCTAAGATCAATTAAGGATTATATGGATATCCTATTGCATGATCATATGATGGGCATGAACAAGCCTAGGCCTAGTTATTATTTATGATCTTAGTATAGTCCATTAGTCTACTTTGCATAGTATACATTACCATATTCATAATTATATAAAATATTTTTAAGTATCATAACTCCATATTTAGCTAAAGCTCGTGATGAATATTCCATACATAAAAACCTCCTTTCACAAAAACTCTCACCAAGAAAGTCACATGCTCTACTCCTACTATTGTTGCATATTGCCCATCATCTAAAGCACAAACATCTCAAGGCTACTTGAAAGAAGCTTGGAGCATGTTGACCTTTTGATTCAATAGTTGAGTGTAATACTATTTTCTAGGCATTAATAATGATAGTCATGACTCACAAGTTGGGATAAGTATTAAGGTTGTTATCTAAAACCGATAAAAGACAAGTGAATCGCTATTAGTAGAAGACTTTCCAACCTCCTTTGGTCAGTTTCAATAGCCATCACTGCTGTAGTAGACTTTCCATGCATTTAGATTCTATATGAAAACCTTCACCTTGAACTTCATCTTTCCCACAAAAATAAAACTCTCATGCAACAGTATTTGGTGTTGTTGTGTTTTACATAAAGAGCTCATGTATTGATTTGGTTGGAAAAGAAACTTTACAATACTAATTGTATTAAATCTGGTGTTGGGCATTTCTTGGTATAATGATATTTATGCATCAAACCTAAAAATGAGAGTTTATACATAGGAACAACATCATGATAGACCTTGTAATAATATAAATTATATAATTCCAAATATATCAAAAATTGTATTAGCTAATTAAATGTTTAGTCCCTTCTTAACTTGCCCATTACAGGGTTATCATACGAGGTGGCCAAGGGAAGCTTCTGGTGCAAGCAATGGGGGTAGAGGCCCCTTGATACAGAGAATACCCTTGCACATTCTAGGGCCAATCTCAAAAGGTGCCTCTTCTTGTGCCCAACTATGGTCATTTCTATGTCTATTCTTCTCCCAATCTTGTTGGTAATCTAGTGTTTCTTATCTATAAGAATGAAGTCTTGTGTTGTGGATTTGATCTTGGTGACTACTTTGAGAGGGAGGAGTTTGGTCTTCAGAATCCCTTGGATTTCACAAATAGTTTTCATGATGGTAGTCTAATGTGCCTCAGGAGGGATAGGTCTTTGAGGTCAATGATGCGGTATTGGAGGAAGAGCATGGGAAAAGATGAATTTGAACTTGTTGATGGTAAGGTGTGCAAGAATATGGAGGCATGGGGGAGGAACCTTGATTCTCTTGCAAAATGCTTAGATTTTGTGAATAAAAAGAACTTCATGGAGTGGCCAAGGAGGAGTTTTTAGTCTCTAATAGGATTAGTTCCCCCAAATTTATCCAAGAAGGGATCATCTCAAACAAGATCCTTGCTAATTTGGAAGCCTCCCTTGCCCCATAGTGTTCTTCGAAGGCTCCAAGGTGGATCGAATTTTAGAGTGACTTAACTGAAACTAGGTCACCAAATTATTCCTTCTCTTGCACCACATATCCTTCTCCTGAAAGCCTCTTTTGGTCCCCCATAGTGGACATTGGTGTAGCTGAGGATAAATGTGGCGATGATGGGTGTATAAACATTGTTGAGATATGTATGCCTAGATGGATAATAGAGTACTTGGAGGAGCTTGCATATATTCTAATAAATGGGGGATGGAAGGAGAGGGACAACAATTATATGCTACTTCAAGTTTATACCCCACCAAGTTTGACAGACTCTGTAGAAGATGTTTACTTGGATAGAAAGACTATTGTAGAGGGCTTGTTTCTTAAAGCAAATTTGATATCAAATTCATTGAGAAAAGTAGGATAGAGTTCAAAGGATGTGGCAGATATTTTCAACATTGAGTACAATCCCATTAAAAATCTCACCAAGAAAATATCTCCAGAGTTGATTGAAACAATAGGGAAGCTTGCTGAATTTGTGGCCAAAGAATGAATGACTTTGTCATGGTCAACTTTTTTTCATGAACCATTCATTGTCTCTGCTTTCTTATACACATTTCCAAGCTTCTTTTTTTTGGTGTATTGAAAAATTATATAAAATACCATGATTTAATCTACATTTCAGGCTAATTCTTCATTGTGTTAATGTGTTGGGTACTACAAAACTCTATAAAATGCCATGATATTTGATTTGTGATCCCCCTTATTGTGTAATATTATACTAAACAAGTATTGGACATTGCAATGCATATTTTTCTTTTCTATAATATTCTATTTGTTCCTTGTTTGTTTATGTTCTTGAGGGCTCCATGTAAACCATAAATAAAAAAATAGAATGAAATTTCTTTTATGTCACTTTTGGTTGTCTAATTGCCCATATATTCTTTAATTTGATGACTTCTTCTTCTTCTTCTTCTTCTTAATTTTTGTTGTTGATCTCACCACAATATCATGATAATGACAACAAATCACATGATGTTCTAGATTGAACTCGCTAGGTTTTCACTGTTATCAAACAAAGGTAGGATGTTTCTAGAAAAATTGTGTCAATTTTTAATAATTAGCTTTATGAATAGGTAATTTTTCTGAGTCCCCTTGCTACTTAAGATGTGCTAAGAAGCTCCATTGATATATAAATCAAGATAAAAATTCAAAAACCAACCTTTTTTGCATAACTTTAATGAGGAACAATCAATTTGTTTCTATCATGGGACTTCTACACTTAGTGGAATCTAAACATAGAGCATGTGGCATTTTGCAAAGAACGGGAAGATACATATACCAACTTCTCTTGTAGGCAAACAATGAAGCACTTCCAAAAGGATTAACAATCCCCAAATTGTTTCCCAATCTCATTACTAATATGAAGATGAATCCATATGATGCCAAGACATTCGCTTTGAAGATGAAAGCAATGGTATGTTTTAAATTATTCTATGTTATTTTTGGAGGTTTTCACATGCACTTTATTTGCCAGGTTTTTGTTCTCTGATACCTCAATTTGTTTCTATCCTAGGACCTTTGTTGTATTTTTTTAAAACACATAACCAATCATCACTCATTTTGAACCATCAATTGGAGGGTCCTTTGGATCCCAGCCCCTTTAGAATATTAGGGGCCCGACTGGGCCCTATGATTCCTTGGGGTTCTAGCCATAACTTTGTAGGGGTGACCCCTTCCTATTGCCCCCCTTCAATTCATGTGGGTGGATGGTCATTATGGTGCAGTGGTGTATGCATGCAGAGGACATATCTATGATAGGGTGGGGGACTCTACCATTCTATAGGTAGGTGGTGTGTCTACCTATAAAATGGTAGGGAAGAGGCCTCTACTATTCTAAATAAAGGTGGACCAATTTATTTCCATCCATCTACATGCATTGTTTGTTGTATTTAAAAAAAAATTTGATTGATCAAAATTTCAACCAATATTAGCTGGCATTTCGACCAAGATTGGTCAAAATTTTGACCAATTCTTTGGTCGTGAGTATGGCATCCTTGTCATTGTGGTGTCGATTTCAACCCATTTTGGCTAGCATTTTGACCAAGGTTGTTAGAAATTTTGACCAATTATTTGGTCGTGAGTAGGGCATCCTTTTCATTGTGGTGTCCATTTCAACTAAAGAGTGGTCAAAATTTTGACCAATCTTGGCTGGCATTTTGACCAAGATTGGTTGAAATTTTGACCAATTCTTTGGTCGTGAGTATGACATCACTGTTGTTTTGGTGTCTATTTCAACCAAAGACTGGTCAAATTTTTTATCAATCTTGGTAGGCATTTTGAAATGTCCCTTTTCTATTTTTTTATGATATTTCAAGCCTCAAATCAGATCTTTAAAATCAAACAACTAATATCCCAAAGATCCACCAAATTTCTTAAGAAACCCCAAATCGGGTATGTCGAAAATAGTGCCAAAAAGCTTCACAGCTTCACCTGTTATTAATAAATCTGAAAGTAGAAATTTTTACAGAAATTTGAGCAGCATAACAGCCTATAAAATTTCATTTCCAGATCTATATAGCCTTTACAAAACAGCTCACAAATGTAGGACAAAAACTATGCTCATCGGGCTCCCGAAATCAACACAAAAATGCCCGGAAACACCACAAAAACACTAATAAACTATCTCAGAAGTTTAATCACGTCCCAATACATATATTCAGCTCTATTTTAACAGCTTAAAGTCTTAAATACAGCAGCAACCAAAACTGATATGAAATGCTAACTGAAAACACCAAACTCATGCAAAAAACCACACCCAAAAACCCACAAATCTACACTGTTCAGCACAAAGGCAAACTCTGTATGAGCATGCACATGGAATGGCTTCAAACTCCTGTCCTTAGCCTTCCTAGAAACCTACAAACTCCCATTCTTGGGTCTCCTTGGAAACCTGCAAACTCCCGTTCTTGGGTCTCCTTCTCCACAGGTTTGGCAGCCTCTGAAGAATAACAAAGAATGAGCAAAAATCAAGTTCTGGAATGATCCCAAAATGCCTCCAAACCCCTTAAAAGAGGGCATAATTGTAACTCACATCCAAGAGAGGTTAATGAAACTTATTTTAATAATAATTTTCATTTATTAGTCCAACGGTTTCCAAAGATTAACCCCCTTTTTCCACAACTTCACTTTCTTGGGCCTGCCTGCCTTAGCAAAGATTTTTTTTTTAATTATTTGAAAAGGGGACATGACACATTTCAACCAAGATTGGTCAAAATTTTGACCAATGGCCACCACTAATGGTCATACCAAATGCAGTCCATTTCGACCAAGCATTTGGTCAAAATTTTGACCAATTAAAGGTTTCATCAAAATTTTGATGAGAAAATTTGTGATGCACCTCTTGGTTGCAACCTCGACCAACATGGGTCAAAATTTTGACCAAGTTTCATTAAAAAGTGGATCAAAATTTAGAAGTGACAATTTTCTAAATGAGGTTGATGTTGACTACTCATCCAAGTGGGTTGGGCATAGTTTACACCATCTCCATACACAATTCAATTTTCTATAGCAATAGTTGGTGATGCTCTTATATACATAGATCATGATGAGGATGTGGCTACATCCATTGGAGTTTCAAGAGTAGATGATGCAATTGGAATGAGTGCATCTCTTGAGAGCAATGAAGAACTACAAGTTGCATCATGTTCTCTTGTCAAAAAGTTTTTGGCAATGAGCTAGATAACAATGATTACATTCAAAGCTATGACACTTAGATGGGAGCTTTTTATCAAGAATACATAAGGAGGAGTGTTCATCATGGCTTCTTAGATCCACACATAAGGGATTTGATGATGTGAAAATGTGGATTGGTTCCAAGGTTATACCATCCTTTTGGGGATGAGCATTTGACATCTATAATATATGAGATCAATGGTTGCGAGTTGGATTACTTGTAGAGTTAGCACATCCATAGAAGCCTTGTAGAAGATAGAGATGGTGCTAGTGACACTACCCCTTTTAGATGTTATGATCTCCATAGTATAGATGGATGTGCATCGAGTTTTCTTTGGGTCCCTAGTGCTAACATGGTTAACATTGAAGTTTGGTCGAGTCTCATTGATCAACTTTATTAATTGGGGCTTGGTGAATTTGAGTTCAGAGTTGAGAAACAAATGTCAAATGATGTTCTTCTATCAGTATTGTGTTCAATGTTTGGGATTCTTCTAGTGCATTGAGATTTTAGATAGGGCTTGTAGAGGATTTTTGGGATGTGTACATGATGTTGAGTACATATGATTTTAATTTTGACACTTACATTTATGATCATTTTTAGGTACACAACATAGTTGCATATATATCAGATAGTGTGTATACAAGCTCACTTTGCATAATTTGGGGAAGTAAGCTTTGTCAACTTATCGAGATGCTTCCCTTTGAGATGTTCACTCATGCAACATTTATAGTTAGATTCACTTCAATTTGGTAGGTTCAGTTAGTTGTATTGGTAATGATGTTGCAATAGCTAGTTAGTGATCATAGGGACATCACTCAATCTTATATGTAGGATTCAGGTGAATTGTGATATTTTTCTTTTCTCCAGGGTTGCTTAGGAATAAGAAACCTTAAGGAGGGCTAACTTTAATGCCCCCAATTTAGTAGGTCCCAATATCTAAGTTCATCATCACAAACCTCGTGAGCTAGAACTTGGACTTGAGGGTCTCTATTTGTATGACTTACTATTTAGTGACATCTTAAGTTCATGCTATTTGAGTATTTCATTCTAATATGATAATAAGGTGCATGATGGAGGTTATTAATTAAGTTTGAATTAATTAAATAACTGTATGAGTTTATTGTTTTAATTGTATAGTTTCTTAGCCTTAATTTTTGTAAGTAGAAAAATGCTTGTAAAAAATGGCTTAGGGTTAGGGATTTCATAATGTATCATGAGATTATAGCTTCTTATGGAGGTTTCAAGCTATAAGGGATTGTAGGTTGTAATCACTAGATAATAATAATATTGGACTTGATGGTGGTAGATGTAGCGCAGGGATTGGGTGTACCACATTAAATCTTTATGTCTCGTGTTCTCTTCTATGCGATTTATTATTTTATGACATTGGTTATATTTGCATGTAATTGTTATTTATGTCTATGGTTAATCCTAACATATAGAAGTGATCTTAGTGTTAGAATAGTGCAAGGGACAACAATCTTGTGATGTCTAGAAGATAAGGGCATGGAGTCACTTCATGATAACACTCATAATTTGAATGTTGGGGAGTTATCAGATGTAGATTTATGCCATAGTGATGTTGATCTACATGTTGACATAGAGTCATGTATGTAGGAACAAGAGATAATATAGGAATCTCTACTAGAAGACATGGATACAAGTGTTATGGACACATATGATGATTTGTATGAGGATGTTTCTGTTAGAAAGTGAAGTCCATCAAGATAAATGAGAAGGGGGTAGGTGGGGGTGAATCAATTATCATATCAATAAAGCTTTTATAAACCTTATTAAACCTTAATCATGTGAACAATATAATCAACAACCATAAGAAGATACACATACACAATAACACCAAATATGTTTACTAGGGAAACCCTTGATTAGAGGGAAAACCTTGACGGGGATGGAACCCACAAAATGATGTACTAATATAAAAGTTCCTTGTAAGAGGATGGACTCTATTAGAAGCCAATGAAATACATTTAGTACATATCATTCTCTGTTAGGAGAATTTGAATCCCAATTAGGAGGTTCCAACCCTGTTAGGAGTTGTAGAAGGTAGATGGACCCACTGTCCAAACATTTTCATGGGCAAGACCACTAAACTTAGTATCCAAATGATCTATGTATCATTCCTTCTAGAATAATAGAAAGAAAATAACTTGAACTCCTTCTATTTCCTCTTGACTGGACTAAATCTCAATACCAAATCTTTGAACTCACATCACATTGATCCCTTTAATTGCTTGCACACATTTACCAACTTCGCATATCACTTGCACAACTTACACACGCTTGCATACTTACTCACGACAAGGAAAATAAATTTCCTTTATACCACATGATCCTCAAAGTACTTTATTGATTTGGCCTTGAGGCTTTTCCAATTAATTATAATAGGACCTTTTTAAGACATTGCCGCATATTACATCTTTTCACAATTACAAAACACTATTGGCTCATAGTAAATACAACTTCTCACACATGTAACCTCTAACCTCATGCACTCATTGACATCATCATCAATTTTTCTACTATCACTTTCTAATTTCATTGATCACAATTATGTCCCTATTAAAAGATACAATCCACACATCAGAAACACTTCTCATGTTCTCTATTTGCACATTGTCCTCTGAAATGCTTGAATAACTCTAGCACGTCTTCACCTCTTTACACACACACTTTCTCACTTTATCAGGACATAATGTAGAACATATCCTCAACTGCATTTAACCTCATCATCAATACATAGTCTATACAACTTTGTTCTCTATCTACAAGTTTGTTAGTCTTTATAGAAATAATACTAGGTTGACATCAATGACAAACACAATTATGAATGTAACATGTCAATCATGCTAACAATATCCCTCTTTGGAATTGATGGTAACATAGATAAAAAAACATCTAAGTTATAAGAATACCAAATCCAACTTTTTCGCTGTTGTTGTTCTCTTCTTTTCAAATCCTCTTCATCAATCAAATTTGAAACTAACAGGAATAACTCTCCATATGTGCTTTCTCATTCTTACATGGATGACATCAATTATTCACACTTCTTCCCCATTGATATAACTCAATGTTTCTCCCCGTTGAAATCATTCTATCCATCTCTTCCCCATAATAAAGATATTTTTCATGTACAACTCTCTCCCATTGACATCAACGATAGAGGCTTCATTATGTCGATCTGCAACTCAATGTCTTAAAATAACTCAAGTGTCCAAAGAGTCCTTGATGACTCTTCTCATTACAAATACTCCCGCATATAGGAAACATTAGCATTCAATCTAGATAAACAATAGTGCTCTATACCATTGGACCGATGCACTCTCTACATCATCTACTTAGAAGTAGGTAGGCGCATAACCCCAACCATACCTTGCAGATACTCAAATGTATCCTTAGGAAAATGATTTGTAAAAATGTTTGCAATCTACTCTTTCATATTAACATACTCTAATTTGGTTTCTTTCTCTATAACTTTTTCTCTCAGAACATGATACTTAATAGATATATGCTTAGTCTTAAAACATAACACATGATTCTTAGACATACTTACTGTACTCATGTTATCACAATGTATAATAATAGATTCTAAGAACTCTATCCCAATGTCCTTCAACATCTATTTCATCCATATGATCAAAATTCCAATTGTTTTTTGCTGCTACATATTCTACTTTTGTTGTACTTTGTAAGATACAATATTCTTTCATACTTAGCCAATAAACCAATCTTCCTCCAAGGAAAAATTCTCCACTACTAGTTCTCTTTATGCCATCCATATTTCCTTCACAATCCGCATTAGTGTATGCACACAAGGTAAAGTCACTTGATATGTCATACCACAAGCCAAATTTAGGGGTTCCCTTCAAGTATTTGAATATTCTCTTTACTGTTGCATAATGTGATTCTCTATGATCTTCTTGAAATAGTTCTACTATACCAATTTCATTTTCTATATCTGGTCTCATGTGAGTCAGATATTAAAAACCTCCAATCATGGATATGTACTTCTTCTACTCAACTATAGGCATTTCAACTTTCTTAGATAACTTATGATCATTTATCATATGTGTACCAATAGGCTTACAACTTTCCAAGCCAAATCTTTTCAACAAATCTTTAAAATACTTAGTTTATTATAGGAAAATACCATCACTGTTCTACACAATGTATAAAACTAAGAAATATTTCATCTGACCAATCATACTCATATCAAATTCATCCTTCATTTCATCAACAAATTGGTCACTTTCTTTGACATTACCTCTAAAGATTATTTTGTCCACAAATATCACAATAACCAACAAACTATTATCAATTTCTTTCAAATAAAAGTTACTATATGTAGTACCTTTAGGAAATCCCAACTTTGCCAAATACTTGTCCAACCTTACATACTAGGTTCTAGGTGCTTATTTTAGTCCATACAACACTTTCTTCAATATGCATACCATGTCTCCTTCCGTTGACAAAGGAAATCCTTCAGGCTGCTCAATGTAGACTTTTTCTTCAAGTTCTCCATTCTGGAAAAGATGACTTCACATCCATTTGATAAAATTTGAACTTCTTACTTTTCGCATAAGCCAAGAACATTCTTATTACTTCAATTTTGGCTATAGAGGCAAATATTTATTCATAGTCTATACTTCTTGTTGTGAATGTCTTTTACATACCAATATTACTTTATTTCTCACAACCTCACCTTGTTCATTCATCTTGTTTTTGAAAACTCATTTAGTTCCTATACCATTCTTATCTTTAGGTCTAGGAACTAATTCTCATGTCTCATTCTTCACAATCTGATCTAGTTCTTTCTTCATTTCTTGAATCCATTGATCATCCTTGCATGCCTCATTTGTGCTTTTTGTTTCAACTTGAGAAATTGAACAAAATTCTTCATCTACTCTATTTCTTGTCATAACTCCTTTTTCTTTGCTTCCAATAATCTGAAGATCAACCCCACAACTTCCAAGAATCACCTACATGCAAACACCTATCACAGAAAGAGAGAAGCAAAAACTATAGAGGTTGGAAGTCCCAAATCCATATATGAGACATTCTCAATGAACAAAAAAGAAATTTCTATTATCAAAAGTGAATAAATAAACTTACAATGAGATCAATCCTTATAAAAGGAGGTCAAAACCCTAACAGGATAAAACCTAGGTTAAATGATAATAATTAATAAAAGAATTAATTATTATATACCTAAAGTTTGGCTTAAGTAAACTAGAGATAATAAGTGACTTAATAATTAAATCAAAATGATTTAATTAATAAGGCAATATCTTATTACTCTAACACCCCCCCCCCCCTTAAGATAAACTTAGGGAGTAGCTAAAAACTTAGAAACTACTGCTGAAACAAAATTGGGTCCTGACAACAAGGCCTAATAAGGTACCCAAGCACAACCAAATCTTTGTAAAGAGGATAAATAGAGAAAATCACATGGAAAAAACACTACTCCAAAAAGAGATGGAAAGAATGTTTTAGAAGATAGGAACAAAAGATGATCATGAAGAACACCATTGAAACATGAAGCTACAAAAATTGCCAAACTATTGATTTGAAGAACCTCCACTGTATAGAACATAACCAAGTAGAGAAGACTAAGCCTAAAGAGTTGATCAATCGAAGATGGAAGTACCTTCATGGCCTCCAAAAATAGGAATGAAAGAATGTCTATATGGTAAAAAATCCACCTCAACAAAATGTATAGGTATCCAGCCACTGCAATTGCCAAGTACATAAGATCAAATATTGAATACATAGCTCACTCCATCAAACCAAGAAAGTAATAGAACCAACATAACCCCCTATAATTCTGAGATGTAAGACATGAATATTGAAACTGAATGCAATAACTCCTACAAAAAGAAGAGCTAGGAACATCGAGAGTGCAAAAGAAATACAAAAACCTATAATGACATGTGTCATCGACACATCATGAGGCTAATATCATAGAAAGAACACTCACTTGACAAAGGAATATGGTGAATATGGCCAAAACAAAACCCCCCAAGGAACTTAATAATGTAGTGCGAGTATAACAAAATACAAAGATGTCCAAGATCTCAAAATGGAATAGAGTGACACTTTATCTCAGTGCTTTTGCAAAAATACTACAAAAGGATGTCAACAAAGATCAAAAGAGACATAAGGCTAATACAATATATAGTTTAACTCATGAAAAATAACCTAAAACAACAAAATTGATTCCCAAACCTGAAACAACCAAGATATTCATCAGAATGGAGAAAACCAAAAAAAACTGAATGGGATGTGTCTGGAGTAGAATTTGGAAAATAAAATGTCTCAAAATATATCTCTTAAAGTTAAAAAATGACTTCTAAATTTGATATTCCAAACAGGTCACCAAACAACATAAAAA
The DNA here is from genome assembly GCA_028749045.1 of Cupressus sempervirens. Classification (NCBI taxonomy): domain Eukaryota; kingdom Viridiplantae; phylum Streptophyta; class Pinopsida; order Cupressales; family Cupressaceae; genus Cupressus; species Cupressus sempervirens. The sequence continues at coordinate 822,639,559 of CM053790.1, forward strand.
ATCTAAATAAATTTTACCATCACGATGGGCTCATAATCATCTTTCTGACGTTTCTTTCGAATCAAAAAACAGAGTCTGGATGAGCAAGTTATGGCCAAAAAACAACATGTAGGTTAAAAAAGTGTTGGAAAAGTAAAAAAATTACTACCTTAGGATTTGTGCCAAAACACATCGAAAGCATGCCCACTAGTATCAAAAATTGCAACAAGAAGTGTGTTAGTTTCATACCAAATTGTCTCAATTTGTGAGCCCAAAAATCTCGATTTGCATGTCAAAAATCTTGATTTTTGAACTAAAAAGCACAAAAGCACCACCTTGAAATTCATGCCAAAAATCTTGATTTGCATCCCAAATTTAGGAAATCGATGCCTCAGGAAATGGGTAAAATCTCAATTTTAAACTAGAAATTTCATTTTGCTTCAAAATTTAAAAAATCACTTCCTCAAGAAATGTGCCAAAAATCTCAATTTTAGACCAAAAATCTTGATTTAAGTGCAAAAATAGAAAATTTCCACCTCAGGAAATGTGCCTAATCTAGGAGCAACATTTTTTAGCCTCAAATTTCAACTATCTCCAAATTGGACAACTTTTATATGACAATAGGGGTTTTTGGGCACTTTGAGCTCAACAGTGATGTTTGTTTGGGCTCAAAGTACACCAAAAAATGGTGACCTCCCAAATTCAATACAAAAAAAATTTAAAAAATGAAACACTCTAAAAGAAAAAATACACATCTAAAAGCCAAACCAAATTTCTCATAAACAAAACAAGGGCATGAAGATCTAGAGCTCTGATACCATGATGAATTTGATGAAAGATCAACCCCACATCTCCCAAGAATCACCTGCATGCAAACACCTGTAACAGAAAGAGAGAAGCAAAAGCTATGGAGGTTAAAATTCCCAGATCCATAGATGAGACATTCTTGATGTGCAAAAAAGAAATTGCTATTATCAAAAGTGAATGGATAAAATTACAAAGAGATCAATCCTTATAAAAGGAGATCAAAACCCTAACAGGATAAAACCTAGGTTGCATGATAATAATTAATAAAAAAATTAATTATTATATGCCTAAAGTTTTGCTTAAGTAAACTAGAGATAATAAGTGATATAAAAATTAAATCAAAATGATTTAATTAATAAGGCAATATCTTATTGCTCTAAAATGATTAAAATGGTGATTCATTGTTAAATTCATGTTAGGTGTAGACATTACTGACTCAACTCTTACTTCTTCTCTAGGTTCAAATCTTGGTTCTTCTCTTTGTTCAATAACTTGAACACCATTCTACAAATCATTGTTAGTCTCAGAGAAAGCCTTAATATTTTATATGATAGGCTTAGGATTAGTTTCTTCTTTATTAGAATTATAATTCAACACTCTCTTTGACTCCAAACTTTTCATCCATTTTTACATTTGTGCACTCAACAATAGTCTTAGTCCTTTGATTAAAACATCTATAAGCTTTGTTTTTAATGAATAACCAAGAGCCATAACTTCATCACTTCTTTCACCAAACTTACTAATATCTTCATCTCTCTTTATGTAACATTTACTTCAAAAAAATTTGAAACACTCCATTGAGGTTGCATACCCAAATCATAATTCATAGGGAGTCTTGTTTGTACCTTTTCTAATATGCACTATATTCATTGTGTGTACTATTTTATTGACCGCTTCTCTCCAAAATGTCTTTAATACATCATTCTCAATCATCATGTCTCTCTCTACTTCTATTACATACCTATTTCTTCTTTCAACAAATCCATTCTACTCAGGAGTCTTAGGTTCTGATAGTTGTCTCTTAATGTCATTCACTTCACAAAAGGTGTTAATCTCATCTATGGAAAATTCTCCACCTCTATCTAATCTTAAACATTTATTCTTCACTCCATATTAATTCTCAACTCTATTCTTAAACAACTTAAACTTCTCAAATCCCTCAGATTGATCTTTAAGAAACACTACCCACATCATCCTAGTAAAGTCATCGACAAAAATCATGAAATACCTTTCACCATAGAATCCTTGTGTCCTAGTTAGACTATTCAAGGATATATGAACAATCTCCAATTTTGTTGTTGTAGAGAACTTCTTGCTAGGAAAGGAGGTTTTCTTCTTCTTAGCCATAACACATTATTTGCACATTAGTAGGCTTCACAATTTTAGGTAAATCTCTAACAACAAATGTACTACTAGCCTTCACAATATTATCAAAGTTTATGTGACAAACCTTCTATACCAAAACCAAATGTTATCCACTTTTGCAACCAAACATGTTGTCTTTGTAGGGTTCATTTGAAAAACATTACCTCTAGATCTTATACAAGTACCAATCAACTTGTCATCCTTATCCTTGATAATGCATACATCTTCTCTATGAATTATAACTAACATCCCTTATCAACCAATTGTCCAACACTCAATAGGTTATACTTTAATCCATCAACAAAATAGACATCATCTATGTTAGTCTTTCCATCAAGAGTAATAGATCATTTTATGCTAGGAAAGGAGGTTTTCTTCTGCTTAACCATAACACATTCTTTGCACATTAGTAGGCTTCACAATTTTAGGTAAATATTTGACAAAAAATGTACTAGTAGCATTCACAATATTATCAAAGTTTATGTGAAAAAAATTCTATACCACAACCAACTGTTATCCACTTTTGCAACCAAACATGTCATTCTCTACAGGGTTCGTTTGAAAAACATTACCTCTAGATCTTCTACAAGAGCCAATCAACTTACCATCCTTATCCTTGATAATGCATACATATTCTCTATGAATTGTGACTGATATCCCTTATCAACCAATTTTCCAACACTCAATAGATTATGCTTTAATCCATCAACAAAATAGACATCATTTGTGTTAGTTTTTCCATCAAGAGTAATAGATCATATTCCCTTGATATGGCAAGTTGCATTATTACCCACTCTGACAATCCCTCTATCATGACTACTGAACTTAAAAAATTTATTCATGTCACCAATCATATGATGTGAGTAAACACTATCTATGATTCAATCAACTTTCTTTTCAACCTATGAAACTAGGGCTTTCTCTTATCTACCTTTTTTTATATCTACAAATCCTAACCCAACACCACTTTCACTCTGAACTCTTTCATTAAAATCATCATCTTCATTTGCATACAAACAATTTCTAGGCCTTCTAGAGTCAAAATTATTATTATACTTTTTCTCTCTTTTAGGACACTTAGATTCTCTTACCGTCTAGTTCTCTCCTTACAAGTAGGAAAATTCCTTCTTCAATATTCTTCATATCTTGATCTGTTGCTACTAGCATAGTCTCCATTGGTGCTTGTACTTCATGACAGGAAAGGGTGAACACTTAATACACTAAAAGTAGTTTCCACTTTAGGCAAAGCTCTAGATTGCTTCAAGCTAACAATTGTTGCTTCCAATCTTCCAAGAAGAGTCTCTCTGATAAAATTCCCAGTGCAAGGTATCACTTTCTCAATCATTTGTGTTGTTTGTTTGAATGGCAGTGTCAAGGTTTTCAAGATCTTCCATATAATATCATCTTCATCTTTAGATCCATTGCAAGACTTAATTCCTGCAACAATTTTTGATATTCTACTAATATAGCTTCTTACATATTTATCTTCCATCATATTAGCATCTTGAAACAACCATATCCAATTTTGTAATCTTATTCTCTTAGCATGCATATCACCTTTAAAAGTAGATTCTAAAGCTATCCAAATTTTATGAGATGTTTCTAAGGATTTTACTTGACTGTATTTATTCTCATAAAAAGCTAAAAATAATGTTTCTCTGGCAACAATATTCTACATAAATAGATCTCTTTCAACTTTGTTGCATTCTTCAAGTTTTCTTTCTTCCACAATCCTCTTTTCATTCTTTGTCATCAGCCAATATCCTAGACCCATACATAGAAAATGAGTCTTCATCTTCTCTTCCTAGTTGTCATAGTTAACTCCATTGAACTTAGGACTTTCTTTTCTAAAATGACCCACCATTGATCTCCTTAAGTTGTTCATATTTTCCTTTGTGGACCTAATGCTCTGATACCAATTGTTAGAAAGTAAATTCCACCAAGATAATGAAGAGTGGGGGGGGGTTGAATCGGTTATGAAATCAATATAACTTTTATCAACCTTATTAAACCTTAAGCATGTGAAAAATATGATCAACAAACATAACAAGATACACAATAACATAAGATATGTCAACTAGGGAAATCCTTGATCAGAGGGAAAACCCTAGTGGGGATGGAACCCAAAAAATGATGTACTAATATAAAAATTTCTTGTAAGAGGATGGACTCTTTTAGGAGCCAATGAAATACATTCAGTACATATCAGTCCCTTTTGGGAGACTTTGAATCCCTGTTAGGAGACTCCAACCCTGTTAGGAGTTGTGTCAACCTTGTTAGGAGTTGTAGAAGGCAGATGGACCCACTATCCAACTAATCTCTGTATTATTCCTTGCAGAAGAATAGAAATGAAATAAGTTGAACTCCTTCTTCATCCTCTTGACCATACCAAACCTGTTCAGATCTCAATAAAAAATCTTCAAAATTGCATCACACTGATCCCCTTGATCGCTTACATGCATATACCAACTTCGTATATCACTTGCACAACTCACAGTTGCACAACTTAAACATACTTGCATACTTACTGACCACAAGAAAAGAAATCTTCCTTTATACCATATCCTCAATGTAATTTACTAAGTTGTCCTTGAGGCTTTCCCAATTAATTATAATATGACCTTATTAATATATTACAAAATATTACATCTTTTCACAATAAAAAAACACTGTTAGCTCACAGTAAATACAAATTCTCACACATGTGACCTTTGACATCATCATCAGGCTATCTACTATCCCTGTCTAACTTTTCTGATCATGATTCTATCCTTGTTAAGAGATACAATCCAAACATCAGAAACCACTTCTCAGGTACTTTGTTTGCACATTATCCTTTGAAATGCTTGAATAACTCTCGCATGTCTTCTACTCTCTACACACACACTTTTCCACTTCATCAGAACATAGTATAGAACATATCCTCAACTGCGCTTAACCTCATCATCAATACACAATCTATATGACCTCTTTCTCTATTGGTTACTTTGCAAGTCTTTATAGAAATAATACTATGTTGACATCAATGACAAACACAATTATGAAAGCAACATGTCAATCATGGTAATGAATGCTCCAATGCCTAGGATACTCCCCCAAAGGAATACCATCAACATTCATTCTAATTGTTTCATGCTACAATGAGTCTATATTATCATGTAAGATATTGAGTGATGACTCAAAGTTTTTATGGGATGATGTAGGTCCCAGGATTATGTTTTACAAATACTTACAGCTGAGGAGGAAGAAAATACATGAAAGGACTTGGACATAGTAGCACATCTACTTCAAATGAGTTGTTTGCAGAGGTACTCAGTAGCATTGCCTCATTGATGGACATATGCAAGATTGTTAGCACTCATGATGTTATTAATCATGTGGAGAGGAGTGAGGATATAGTTTCCTATCACATTGCAACTAGTGAGTCAGAGAGATTACTTAGGAGAAAATGTATGTAGAGACATCATGTGACTATAATAGAAGGTGAACGATTGTGATATATTTTTAGCTCTTGAGCATTATTATGCTATCTAATAAATGATATTTGTATTTGGTTGGAGTTCTCCTATGCTAGGTGAGCACAATAGTATATTCTTTTCCCTAGAAGATATTCATCCACTTCAAGAGGCTGTCAGAATCTTGAGCATAACTATTTAAAATTGGTAGTTGATAGGGATTTCCTTCTTGAGTGGGGTAGTACTTGTTTTGAGGTATTGTTAGGGAAAGAGGAGGAGGTAGTTGAGCTCACCCATAAGCTTAAGGTGACTTTTAGAGTGTTGGAGAGCACCCAATTAACTCTCCAAGAATCATAGCTGAAGTTGAGAAAGATGACCATCAAATTGGAGTGTGTATAGTCTACGCTAACCCTAAATCCAATTCAATTTCATATAGTGGTGATTGGTGGTAAGTTGACTTCCACATATAGGGATGATGGATTTAATTAGGATGTAGTTAGATGTATCCTTGATATGAGTATATTAGTTGCAGCTACGATGAATACATTGGTGGACAAATGTACATATAATCCTATTATATTAACTCCCTCATTAGTTAACATATTGATAAATTATGCATAACATGTTATTGAGAATCTAGATGTGACAATGCTAGATTCTTCAGAGAGTTGTGTGTTAATTCATGACACTACTTCCTCTTCTTCACAAGACTTAGGTAGCATATCATCTGATTTGGAGACAAGCTCTTGTGGGGATTTCTTTCCTTCTACCATAAGAAAATATTTTACTTCATCTCATACAGTTGATAGTGATAGAAAATCGTTAGTGTCAGTTTTAGAGGGATTAGTTGTGGTTTGTAGGGGAGTAGGTTGATGCTTCTTCATATCATTTCTATAGCACATAGTCATTTAGGGAGAATCTTCTTGAGAGTCCAGAATTGTAGGAAGCATGATTCATAGCTTTTTAGGGTACTCTTATTCAGGGTTCTCACACTATTTTACATTTGATGTGAAATATTGTAGAGAAGTTGACTACAATGCTTCTCCACAAAGATTTTATGACTAGGGTTACTTGGGATCCTTTACAACTAATTTTTTAGAGATAGAGATTAGATCCATCTAGGTTCTTGGTTTGATGATGATTAGCCTCTAATGGAGATCAATTCATTTTATCATAACTACACAGTGAGTAGTGCTCATGATTTTTCTTTTGATACATAGGTAGAGGAATTGGTTTTGCATAGGTGTGGGTTGGCTCCAGGTTCATACCATCTTTTATGGGATAGGTTTTCACTATTTGTAGTTGGTGGGATTAGTTGTTGCAAGTTAGTAGGAGGCTACTTGTAGATTCAACATGTACATGACGATTTTGTAGAGGGTGGATAGTTGGGTTATGGTACATAAGATTTAGGGAGTACTGGTTCCTATTGCACAAATATAATTCATACTCATGGAATATTGGTAGGGTGTACAAGGAGTTTTGATAAATCATATGATATCATATATCTACTTTTCCTTGTTTTGGATGTATGTGATTTTTGTCTCTATTGGAATCCAAGTGGAGATAGGATTGGCACTATAGACTGGATGAGTCATCATTGTTGGTATGGTGAAATTGTGTTCAGGATAGCTTTGAGGATAGTTTTATCACCACATGAGTTTGCAAATGATGCCAGAGACATCATGCATATTTATACTTGGCATCTAGGTGGATCGTTATTTTTCTTTGATTCTTTTAATTGCTTGAGGATGAACAATCTTGGGGAGGGAGGACTATATTATACCCTTTTCAACATGATCATGATAGTGGATGGATTTAGCCTATTACTATGTCCTTACAAGCTAATTCTAGTGATTAAAGAATCGTGTTGAGGGTTCTAATGTTGTTTGACATGAATTACTATTTATAGTAAATCGATGGATGGTTATGATGAACTTATATGAGTTAAAGGAGTTGAATGATGCTCTTCGTTTTTATTTTTTAGCTTTTGGTTTGGTATCCAAGAATCTTGGAGGGGCATTTAATTTTACCAAGTCGCCCTATTAGATTCATTCAATGTCTTTCTTCATCAAGATCACTCATGTGCTATTAGAATTTGATGTTTATGCTTCTTCAATTATTTTCACAAGGAAAATAAACTATAATTATTATTTACTTAAGTATTTTGAGGTTGTATTGTTGTTGGAATTGTATATTGGTCACCATAGTGTCATATCTTCTTGGAACTAGGTCAAAAATATTTAAATCTTAGGTACAAGAAGCAATGATCTTGTGCATTAGAATATCATGATATTAATGAGAAGGTCATTTTTTGAGTCATGGGGAGTTAATAAACTATACCATTCCAATATGTGTCTAAGTATAAAGTAAAGGGAATTTCAGTGAAAAGGGTCTTCATGAAGCTAATTGTAGGAGTGATAAGGAAGATTTATTTTATTATTGTAAAATAAATGTCTTGTTGCAAATGAAATGATGACCTTGGGTATCTCTTGTTTTTATTTTGTGGAGAAGTTGATCATAAGGGTTTTGAGAAATTTGATGGTAAAAGAATTGCAAATTCTTTTCAAACTTTGCACTTTGAATTGGTTTCATATGCCAAGGAATTGTGCGTGAATTTTCTATTAGAATTTAAAGGTATCTATTAAGGATAAATTTTGGACATTATTTATGATTAGATGTTGAGAATTGAAGAGAAATTGTTACAATTAGTTGAGGCAATGTTGGGGTTTTTAAATGCAGGTCAAATCCTTTAAGAATATGAGGACATGAATTGGGGAAGGTTGTGAAACCTATCAGAAAACATTATTCATTTGTGGATCAATATTATGTTTCTGTGGTTTAGATTCCATTATGCTAGGACAAGTCACTTTTCGGTCTATCATAAATGGCTAGGGATTCACAAAGATAATTTGTGTCACTAATTAGGTTCTTGCATTTTGAAAATAAATCACACAAGATTAGTTTTCCATTGTAAATTTATATAGAAAATTATAAGGGTGTAAGCATTGTAATTTCTTTTAAATTATTTTAGATTTCTATGCATAACTTGCAATTCAAGCTTTCAAAAATAATTTTTTTAGCATAGATTGAGGGTGAGCCAATAGGGTTTTGTAACGCCCTGCCAAGGAACCCAAAAGGAATTAGCCTAAAGTTTCACTAAGTTTTCCAAACATTTTTTTTAAGACATTAACTTAACAACAACAGATATAGTATAGTTGAAGCAATAACATACATGTTGTAGTATTTGTCTTTTCGAAGTATGATAACAACTAAGGTTTTCAAACCTCAAAGATTCGATAACAACCAAGGTTTCAATTTTCATTTCCAAGTATAACGATTGATAATGTTTTTTATTTCAATCAAGGTTTCAGTAATCATTTTCTAGTTGCCAAACTTACTAAGCTTTTCAAGTTTACTAGAATAACTTAACAACAACAGATATAATATAGCGGAAGTAATAACATACACATAAACACATACCATAAAATAAATTACATTTCTTAAGGGTCCCATGACGTCGAATCACATTTAAATTTAATTAATACTAAAACCAATATATAACAATTCCATGTCAAAGAACAACTACAAGTACAAATCCATTTAAATAATATACAATTATCTCAAATGCCACTTGGTAATAATTAGAATGTACAATCATCCACTGTACAAGCCATAGGGTATGAAAGGCTGAAAGAATATACATCATAAAATAGATTACATCATCTCATAAGATCTATGAAATCAAATACAATACAAAATAGATTAGAACCATCCATCATAATACACAGAACATAATGAAAGGTAATATAGAACAAAGAACAACAACAACATCAAACTATTGGATCTCAATGGTAAAAGTAAAAAGCACTACCACCCAACCTCATGGTAACCTAAATGGTCCACTCCCACCACGTTAAGGAGATAGTCTCAAATCCCAAATAGGATAACAATCCCAAAAGTCAAATCCAACATCTAGGTCAAGGAAAGCATGAAAGCAATCTATCTCAAAGGTACCAACACACAAATGACATCTAAACTCAGAGGTAATGATGACATGTAGGAAATCTACTATGTAAGTGGGCAAGTTTCATCACATGAGTCAACTCTAAGGTTACCCTGGCAGCCTTGATAGACCTCAACTCCCCAATGGCTCTATTTGGCAATAATATCCTTTTGTTCTAACAAGGAATACTAACAAAGCAAGGTCGCAACCAAGCATCCTGTCTATTCCCATCCTAGCTTGTACTAGCACTCGAGGCATGTGCGAGGAAAATAATGACTCTTATTAATTCATTTTACTCTCATTTTATGAAATGTTATCACTTATTAAAATAACCTACAATAGGTTACCCAGGCAACCTCTTTAAGCCTCAGGCCTCCATTGCAAGCCACTTCCCAACATGACATACAAATAACCTACCCTAAGCTTAGTAAAAGAAAAGGGTCTCATACGACCATAAACCACACATCAGTTCTTAAACAAGCAAGGAAAAAGTATCGAAATATCACTAATCAAAAATTATAGATTTCACCAATACAATCATCTTAATAGGACTGATCTGAAATCAAGTACACATATACAAAATAATGACACCACCCAAAAAAAAAAACTCCCAACCTCTGGTAGACATCCCAAAACTAGTCAACACTCTAAGTCAACCCCAAACCCAACACACAAGAAAACATACAATTAGCAGTGTAGTTTCGTAGTTTTGTTTGGTTTTGAAAACATACAATTGATTTAATAGTAGGGTTCAATTTTATGTGTATGTTATAAGTTTCTAGTTTAATACAATTTGCAAATTTCCCCTTACAACTCAAACCATTTTCACTTTTAAATTTGAACGCACAATTACCACTAACTTCTATAAAAAAATAATGTCTCTATTAAATATTATAAAATAATTTAAATAATAATCATTAAATTATTAAATAATAATCAACAAGTTATTAGGCAAAAGCCTACAACGCATTGGTAACTTGTGAGCCTCTCATGTGGGAGGTCTTGGGTTCAAATCTACCTTCGCTTAACATGTAATAATAATTAATTTCAACAAATAATAATAATTAATTTAGGCTTCGACCGTTTACCAATAAAAAATTAATAATAATTGACAAGTTATTAATAATGCAAATTATTAATACCCATAATCATTACTTTAAAAAAAAGTAATAAAAGTTTATTCAAATTTATTAAATAACATCTAATATTAAATTAATTAAATTAATTAATAACAATTTGAAACTTTAATTAAAATACTTATTAATTTTAAAAAAATTACTAATTCAAAAATACTAAAAATAATAATAATAAACATGCAATTTTAAAGGCCTGATGGCCTACCTTTGAAAGGTCGTTGCAGCAGGTCTTGCGTTAGCAGTTGCTGTTGTTGTCATAGCAGGACTGCTTCGTCAGTCCTCATACACCGTCGTGAGGGTAAGGAGAGGAGGAGTGGAGGTGGGGTGTGGTGGCCCGCCTCCCACTCATGCATTAAATTATTTTTAAATTTTTTCTTTTTGTTTAAATAAACAACAGACAATATTCCCCCCATTATATGTAGTTTCACGTTTTTTGATAAACTATTATTTGTGATAAAAATTATCATAGTAAATATTTTACTGTGGTAATTTTATTAACATATTTTTTTTCTATAAAATTACAAATTAGGTCTAATATGGAAAACTCAAATAACCAATCAAATTTTCCATTTTAAAAGTCGATTTCTTTTCCAAACCCTACCCAATTACATGACCATTCTATTAAATTTAACAAAATGAGGGTTTCTAAATTCTCAGTTGTAATATACAGATAATCTTGGAACGAAGAACAATTAAAATTTACAACAAGGATTTCAATTTAATTAATTCATTCACAAACGTATTCCAGAACAAAGAACAATAAATTTCAACATAAGGGTTTTAACCAAATTTAAAATTTTGAAAACATATTTATCTAGACACGAAGAAGATAGGAATTTGAAAAACAAAAAACTAATGTGCAAATAACCCACAAGATTCTACCTAAATCTGATGCTAGTACGAGAAATGCACAGAGCATGCAAGTAATCCCCTTTCTTTTGAAAACTTCCTCAAAAATTGCTCCTCCAAATCTTTATAATCAAGAAATGAACTTGAAATCTCTAAAAAAGAGTTTTCTCCCAATTTAGGGCTTCGATTATGTAATCATGCGAAAACCCTTTCTTTTATTATTTTATTATATTTTAATTTTCATGTGCAACCTTTTTGTAATTTAATTAAAATATATTTTTTAAATTAATTAATTTTATTCTCTTTAATTAACTCTCGAGATGTTTTAATAAGATGTTTATTAACTTAACTAATAATAATATTTAGAGTTTATTTTAAAAATGGAACTCCTAAATATTTTATTATTAAATTAAATAAATATGATTACGCCAAAATTAGAATTTTAACTACATCTTTAAATTTAATTTTTTTTATTTAATTGATTTCTCAATTTATTAAATGTAATTAAATATTAATTTCTATTAAATTAAATTATTAAATACTATTTTAATTTGGTTTAATTACAATAGAAAATCATCACAGACCCACAAGACTGAATATGCAAACACATAATAAAGTACATAAAACTAGATCAAACTCAAGGGTCATAGTCACAAATTTACATCACTTGACAAATTCGAAAAGTAAACAACTCAAATACTTACTCCACTTTCTAGGACAAATGGTTTAAGGTTAGGATTTGGACTCAAGAATTTATCTCCCCTCTTTTACAATTGACATACTGCGACAGGGTCCGCTCATCCTAGCAATTCAAGGAAGTCGATACTCGATATCTACAATCTGTGTGAAATCCATGCATGTACATACACATATAATCTAAACTAAACAGGCAATAGTGGGAAGTGGTACATCATGTAGATCCCAACTAACAGGTGATTATGACTCCCTCCCTCAAACATATCAGAAACATCATACATAAAGTGAAACATATAGGTACACCATACACATGCAAGTATGGGATAAGTATCCATAGAAAACCCATATAAATAATCCATCTAACTATCATCATGAGATAACTGAAAACATTGTATACTGGCATCATCATCGAAAGAATAATCATGCATGCATGAAATAACTAGTATCGAGCTAACTCATCATATAATCAACTGAGTATGAAACAATATCCAACAATCTAGAAATCAAATACCACTAATCATCAAACATAATCATAAAGCTGGCCTAAAAGAGTTCGATAATAATAACTGAAAAGCAAACTAGGGGTAGGCACTATAGGTTCATTACAAACTAAGAAATATTGATGTAAATTTCTTCATGCATATTCATCGTTCATAAATATTCACAATAATTCCTTTTTTAATGATGGTTTTTTCACTGCAATATTTTGCATTTTTGTATGAGTTAGAATTTTACTTTTCCAATGAACTAATATATTTTCCTCTATATTTTTTTGCAAGTTTTAGTTTTTTTTCCAGCTAGATCTATGTGTAGCTATAGTTGCACAATTAACATGATATCAAAGCAAATAAATAAGGAGCATAAGGATTTATTTGCACGTACTAAATATTAGAGATAATTTAGAATGGAATTTCCATCGTATTGGGGGTTTATGTTTTTATACCATTTGAGAGAGTATATTGAGGATTGAATCATATATAAGGTCTATAGATTTAAATATTACGGGAGATATGAACAAGGGCATGGATTCTGTGTCTTAATTTATGACATTATAATCTTCAACTCTTGCCCATGTTCATATCTCCCATAATATTTAAATCTATGCCACCTACAAAGACAATTTTTTGTAACTTCATTTATTAAGGATCATATTTATGTTAAGCACGATAGTACATCTCTTTGTCTCCTTGATTAGGATTCCTATTTTCTAGGTATTGATTCATTATTTTTGGAGTCACTTTTCAGATTTGGGGGACACAACATTTGAGGAGATTTCTCATCTCTTTGATGCTAGTTTTATCATAGTTGGAAGTTCTTATATATTATCTTTGGAGATTGACATTAACGGTATCCTCCTTCACGTGATTTGTCACATTTCATGGTTCAATTTAACCATCAATGTCTAATGATCTCTTCAAGCATGGGAATTCCTATTTAGTTTTCAAAAGGAGCCCTCTTATTTAATGATAGATGTGGCACCACTATTGTCACTTCATCTTTGTCTTTGGACCTTGTTCAAAATTAGTTTCCAATAGTTCCTTGTTGTCACCCTCTATAGTAATTGGGCATACATCTAATTGGTTTATGCCATATTTATCATCCAAGGACTTGGCAACAAATGAACAATGTTTAGAGATATAATCATATATTTAGTTTCTACTTCTTATCAGTCAAAGGGGACTAATATTGTCTGTATGCATTAAACCATGTTTTGTCTTTGTAAGGTGGACAATGGGTTTCACACAAATGCAACAAAAAACTAGGAAGCTTAGGGCTATCTGTCAATTGCATTGGAAGGAAGAAGATCCATTAGGCCTCAATAGGGATGAAGCACTTGGAAGATCCAATGATTCTTTGCTATTTATTAAAAGAGGGTCAATGTTGAGAGTAATTGAATAGAAGAATATAAGATTGGGGTCAGATGAAAGAAATTGAGAATTTCTTACGTGCATAAGGAAAGTATGAACACACATACAAATTTTGGAGAGGATATGGAACTAGAAAACTATAAATAACTTAAGGTCCAAATTTAAAGTTGATGAAGAGGGACTAGGGTTCCCAATGCACCTTGTTCCTATAACCAAGTGCATTGTGCACAATTAATGTGATTTTTGTGACTACTCCAACATGCAAAATAAATTACTAAGTATCCTATTCTCTTTTGAACAAGGAAATATCATATGTTAAACAATATGGAAATTGTATGCTCAATTAAGGGAACCCCAATATTTTCATTGTGAACTAGCATCTTTGTGTTTGATATAACTTAGTGAATGTGATGCATTTTTTTGGTAACCACACAAGGAATTATAGTATTCATTCAATGCAAAATTAACTTTTTAAATACAAATTATTTGGCAATTTGAACTCTTCAACTATTCCTAACAATGAATTAAAAAAAGAGCAAAAGGAAATGTGTTTAGAAATCTAGCATAATTCTATCTCTAACTCTACCAATACCAAAGAGCATTGATGATGAGGTGAAACTTAGCCAATTCTTGGTTTTCCATCTTAAATAACTACACAAGAGAAGGTGCAATCATCTAAGGATGCATGGGTGATTTTCAATTTGAAAAGACACATCAAAAGAGTAAGACATGCAAACAAATGAGCATGAAACTATTGAAGTTAAGAACTTTTAACGAGTTCATCCCAATATTGCACTATTACTTGCAATTAGCAAGTACCAAAAAGGTATGAACATATGTTTCATCATGAACCAACAACGATGATAGCTTTTAGCTTATACTCCACTATTCAACGTAAACAAAAACTAGTCAACATAAAAAAAAAAATTAGTATAAAAAAATCCCATCTAAGTGAGAAATACGAAACTATGAAACACTCCCAAAATAACACGAGTATTCACCATGAGATCAAATATGAAGCTGCAATTACTAAGGCAATATTTTGGCAACAATTTCTCAAAATCTATTTTCTCTTTACAAAGGAAATGAGCAAGCCTCATATGGAGGCCTCAAGTACAAGGGATGGATCATATTGATCCAAGATTAATGACTTAAATTATTCAAAATAACCCTAGTTAGGGCTTTCCTTAACAACCACTTACAAGCATCAAATGTTGGCCAATGAGAAAATTACATTGTCTTGAATAAATATCCCCTTAATGATAGACCAATGAGAAAAATAATTGTGGTAATAAATTAAATTCATTCCAAATGTCCATTTGGAATATCATGATTAGTTAACTTGAAATTTTCAAAATTAGAATACTCTGATTGGTTGGACATGAGTGGACACCACCTCAACATGTTCATCTTATAAAACTAATTTATATTCTTATTAATCCTCTTCATTTTTAAAATCTTCTTAGTAAAATCTTATTGAAAATGTTCTTGTCTTAATATATTTTCCTTGATCCTTCTTCATGATGACTTGAACTTGTCGACCTTCACCTTTCCTTATGTTTGGGATTGATCATGATGTTGCCACCAATATTGTTAATTCACCATAAATTTGTCTTTGAATGTGATTTGTATCTCAACTTTCCTTATTCCATGAGATGTGTATATTTACAAGTTTCTCTTTGCTTGAGGTTTCTAAAAAATTTAGATACACAACATTGACCTTGACATCAATGATGGATTCTTCCTTCGTGTTTCCCATGGATACTACAAGTGTTTCTCCATTCATCATGAATTGGCTTTACCTTGAACATTATCCTTACATATCAAGTGTTCAACCAATGTCATTTTTCTTGTCATCTTCACCTCTAATGCTATCATATTTCCATAATCCATTTTATTTTTCTTGATTAACTTCTTGATTCAATTGTGTAGTAATTTTTTATCTTCAACATTTTGAATCACACTCCTTGATTCATCATCAAGATGAAAATGTTCAAAGGAGAAATATAGGAGTGGGATTTGAAACATTCATGGTAAAAAATTATACAATTGAGTCCAAAATTTTATCAATCAAATATGCACCTTCTCTACCATGTTCCCTTGCTAAAAAAAGGGGGGGGAAATATCTTAATGAAATGATGAATGTGAACAAATTAAGATAAAATATCCTTTATCAAGAATCTGATTTTGATTTTTGACTTCCCTTTGATAGTTCCTTAATGTATACTTTCAAAAAATACATATATTACACTATCTTAGACATCATCCCTATGCATTTTTGAGTTACTACCTCATTTCTTGCAGATGTTAAAATCTTTGAGTTTATACATAAATTTTCCTAAATCTATTGTGTACTTCAACAAGAATCAATTTGGTTTTTGATTGAAATGGACACACATGGTACACTTTTATAAGCTTCCTCTGCAAAACAAACATCCATAGAAGATTACTAGGCTAACTCGATTGTAAATCCTATTGGTTTTCAATTTTTTCTCCATGGACTATAAGTCAACTCCATGCACATCACATACTTCTTCTTTAATGGGGCAAAAATATATTCAAAGAGAGTTTTAAATATATTTTAAGGGAGGGTCATGAAATCGCAAGTCCATGCTTGTTCCCAAACTAAATCAAACTCCTCTCCTACCTTTCAATTTCCACTTAAGAAAATTAGTTTTCCTTCCATTGTTTGGAATTTCACCTCACTAATAATCAAACTTCACATTGCAATTATAAATTTTATCTCAATGGTTGGACATATATATTTAGGATTTTATCCCAAGATGGTGGATGTTTTACCTTAGTTGAGCTCTTTCTCCAAAGGGAGGTTAGATTTATGATCTCTATTGGGATTTATAATCAATGTCAATCAACTTTTTTATGGAGTATTAGTAACCTTCCTTAAAGCATGGTTCATAATCTTGAGGTTTGAATGAACATATGCAGAATGGTCAAATATAACTTACTCCTTAAAATTTGGTTGGAAACTTATTGACAAAACAAACTCCCATCCTTCCATTATGTATTTTCATCACTAGATTGGTCAAAAATATTTCATGACTTTTAAATTTTACTTTTGAAAACTATATTTTTCTCTCATCTTTTGGATTCTCGACTCATTGCAAATTTGATTTCATCTTTCCTTTTGGGTAACTTTCCTTGAAAAGATGGGCAAAATTCTACAAAAGCCTAATATTTTTTCGAAAGGGAGGTCCTATTTCTATATCTCTTAGGATTTCTTATGTAAATCATTTAACCAAAATTTCTAAGTGTATTTTGAAATGATATCATATCTTTATTGTGTTATTTTTTCCTTTGAAATGTGAATCAAATTATCAATCATTGGCTTGATTCTCAAAAAAAAAATTTGCTGAAAATTTAGATGCTTGTTTGCATAAGTGCATGGAGATTAGATTGAGTTGCTTGAATGTTTTACAATTTCATTGGTAACAACTAGGCACATCTTTCCCTCAAGCCTTTATTAATTGCAAGTTGAACTTCATCTTTATTAGGCTTTTTCCCTAAGGGAGGTAAATTTTATGACCTTTCTTATGATTTTTAAAAGAAACTGTAAATTTTTTTGCTACGTGTTGAAAAAAAACCATATTTTCATCTTATTTATTGGTTTCCATCAACATTCAAATCAAATTCTATCACTTGTTTGCATAGGTTGAATTGGGATTTTACACTTGTTTGGAGTCTCTATCTACACTCAATCTATTTTTTATGTTATCCAATTTTTTCCCCATGGAAGAGATCATATTTTAACGAAGCGTTAAGAGTTCAATCATATTCAAATCAATATTTAGAAGTTTTCTTGGATATTGCTCTCATCTAAGATGAAAGTTTGGTAGTCTTTAGGAACCTTTATTATGATCACACCAAATATTATACTAAGTGTGTGGATGATGACTTGACAATTTAAACTTCTAACTCACTCCAAGGCCTTGACTTGCAACTAGGGATCAAATTTCTTACCTTGTGAAAATTTGAGACCTCAAAATTATTGATAGACTAAGACTAAACTAGACAAACCAGTACCACTAAGAAATCAAAGGGGTCCTCGCTTTCACTGGGGCATGTATATTTTCAACACAATATGAACTATGTTTCTAACACTTCTAATTTTTCCAAGTTGCAAACCATAGCACTTGATTATCTATAACTTTTCTTGCATGTTTGTTACTTGTATTTTCTCAAAAAAATAAAAAATATTATGCAGAAAGGGGTTTTCCTAAGTTAAAACCCAATTTAGGGATTAACCTTAAAATTAAAATTAAATATATATCAGATATGAAAACGTAGATGTCTTATACCTTGATGGTGCTCAAATGTAATTAGACGTGTTGGTGGAAAAACATGACTCCAAAAACATCAAATTGAAGGTTGTTGAAACTTGCACGATAAATAATAATAAATCTTGGATACTAAAAAATTGTTCATTGAACACTTAGATGCAAAATTGTAGTTGAGCTTAATTTGATGCTAGTGTTATTGATAATGGATAACAATGGATGTCAAAATGCAGGAGGGTATTTGTCTTTTACACCTCATAATATTTCAATGTGTAAACCTTGATGAAAGCTAATGCATGATTAAAATCCACACTAAAATAATGTAACCATTAAACAACTTAATTTTGGACCTAATCATTGGGAAAAAGGCACCATGATTGGCTTGTTCCCAGGAACCAGGTATGCATAGAGTTCCATTATCCATTTGTGATTGAATAAATAGTTATCCTATCATCATAGAAGAAACCCATATATGTGAAAAATCATTCTTGGACATGGAATATAGTTTAGTATCTACTCAAGGTCATAAGTTTGAAATGGGAGAGCATGATATATGTATCATAACACTACTTAGACTTCTATCTAATATTTATGAGAAAAATCACAAATAAACAACTATTTACTCTCCAATAAGAAGGTAATCAACTTAATAAATTAACATATATTACCATGAAATGAAGTAAGCAAATTATGTTTGTAATTGCCTAAAATTGATCTAGTAAACTAAGAGCCCATGATCTCAAATAACTAATTCAAATGATACGCTATGCCTAATTATGTAAATAAATAAACCAATTGAATTATATAATTAATTGGTCATAAATCAAATAATAAATCATCAAATCTTAGGCATCAAGGATATTTGCAAATATTCACCAAGGTATGGGTGGGGATAGGTAAAATAAAAGCCTATTAAAAAGATAAAAGATGTTGATAGTCCACATATGTCCTATTGGAGTACCAGGGTCATGTGTAACTACCAAGTGAAGGCTCAAGCGTTAGCACCAGGGCTCCATGCATGCTAGGAAGGATCCCAACAAGAAGGGACTTTGTGATGATTCCCACCTAGTTTGTACTCTAGAATCCTTATTTGTGTGTTATGGAAGTTTTGATTATTGCATTTATGTGTTATAATTCTTTTGGATTTTGATAGTGTTTTTTTGGAAAGGGATAAACCATAGCTCTAGAAAGCCTTAGATCTTGTGCAGAATTTGGTTGTATCTCCTAGCATGGGGTATTGGACATTTGTGGATCCACGTAGTTGGGTGAAAAATGTTATCAAGGTATTTTTTGTGGTTTTGATTTCATTTTTTCCCTATTGAATATATCTTCTTTCATCTCATGCATTTGCAAAGTTGCACAAGAAATATACCATGGTCATGTAATTTGTAGAAAGGAAATGCTATGTAAATGTATTAATGGTGAAAAAATAGTGTAAAAGGATAGGGTAGTCTTAGGAATATAAAGAGGGGCTTGATGAATATGTTTTATATAAAAGATGTAATAAAACTCATAATTTTTAGAACATGTAATGAAAAGTAAAGATATTAGTTTATCTATTTTTAAACTAGAAAATATGTTAATGATGGAAAAGTATATGAGAAGATTAGTTGAATTTAATCATGAAATCTCTTACCATGTCTTATAAATAAGTGATGGATATAATGGTTAATGTAGCCATATTACTTTAGTTGCATTTGAAAAAGAATAGTAAAAGTTATGAATGTATTTAAATAAGGATTTAGTTTGCAAAAAATTAAAGTTATTGAAGTCATATGCTTTTTAAATTATAGTTTAAAAGTACTCAGAGTAAATCTAGTAAATGATCAAATGTTATAGAACTTGAAGGGGCTTCAACTTACACTGATTCAACATTTAAAAAATAATAATAATTTTAATTGCAACTTTAGACCTTGTCATTTTGGGTTCCATGGTGGGGTGTGACAAATTCAACCATATTATACATAAAACATGATTCCTTGATTTATAAATTGACCCAACCTATAATATTTTGAATATAAAATAAATTTCATGATACTCTTTCATTTTAGTCATGTTGAGAGATGTATTATAGTCACAAATGTATGCAAAATGGTTTGCCAATTAAAAATAGAAGCATTTATTTTGATATATTTGTGATAGTTAACATGAAAAAAAAAAGTACTTTTAAATTTTATGTTCTTTATAAAAGAAAAAAAAGAGTACAGGTGATGACACGAGGTATAGAATCACAAAAAACTAGAAATTGATTAACAATACATTAACCACAACTAGTAAACTTGAGAAGTAGTAAATATACAACATCCATAATCTAGTTGTATCAAAACAATTTTCCCAAAAACACTAAATGAACAACTAGAGTCAAATAGTCATAGCCTTGTCTAGAACTAATATAACAAGTCTTAAACATAAAATTTAAACCATGCCACATATGACATAACCAACATCAATTTAACATAGTGACCAAGTTACTAGATAAACCATACCATAACCCCTCAAGCTAGCAAAACCAACAAAAAAAGATCTAGCCATAAACAACATCGATTTTCCCTCGCTATGCTCTTGTGCAAGAGAATGTTGGCTCTTTCCCTATTGAGGAATTTAAATAGGTCTCTATTATCAGCTTCATCTATCATCTTCTCACTGAGCTCCTTCACATACAACAAAGGTGGAGGCAGATGCATGCATCACTTTTAATGAAAATTTGCTAACATCATTCAACTTATGTTTGGGCCTACAATATCATCCTTTAGTTGTTTAACATCACACCCAAGACCAACAATATGGAGCTTGAACTTACCCACAATACCACTAGTTTTATGATTACCAGCAGGGGTTGCCTTGGTCTACATTTCCTTAATTGGGGTATCCTTGGTTTCTACTTACATAATTTTGATCTTAACCAAATAAATTTTGAGGGAGGAGGGGTCGGAGGGGGGATTGATAGAGGGGATGGAGGACATGTCTCTTTTAGGGCTCTCAAAGACCCTATAGGAAAAGCTCGTCTCAAAGTATTTTTCATTATCTTCAAACTCCCCAAACTTGATAATTAGCTCTTATATGACACATTTACCCGTTTCCTTAGTGTTAGTGTAAATAATTAATTATTATTACACTTTACTTAAGTTTACTTAGGTTAATGCATTATCGTATTAGTTGTCATATAGACACCTAGGAGTATGCATAGTCATATGAGTTGTCTTGTTGACAACACAAGAGTTTGCATATTCATCTGAGTTGTCATGTTGACAACACAATTGTTTGCACTCCAATTGAGCACATGGTGTCTACAACATCTCTTTATGAGTTAAACGTCAGTATTCTTATCCTCTCATCATTACACAAATCTCTATGCTTAATGGAGGATAATCTACTCTTGGTGGGCATGTGCTTAGTTGTGAGGCTTATCACTTTGATGACTCCTAGTCATTCTAGATGTCTTTATATATAGGCACTTCTAGTGTGTATTCATATGATGTTCATTCTCATTATTGTTATTATGATCATCCATTTTTGGTCCATATTGTGCTAGTGCTTGAGCTTCTTGATCTTGGTGTCATTTTTCCCTAAGGAAAATTCTTACATGGTATAAGAGCGATAGGAGCTCTTCACATAATCATTGGGGACCATTTTTCCTTCACCTCTCGAAGGACCATAATTCAGATCTAGAGTATCTGTAGCTACTGGGAGTGTCTAGAGACAATGTCGACCTCACCATTGCTTCCAGAGGATTGATTCGACAAATTTTGACTATAAATTTGCCTACCCTAGGCCATAGTCAAATCTAAGGCAAAAAAATTTTGCAAACTAGAACCCAAAGGCCTAATTTGTGAAATTAGTATGATCTCTTTAGATCTATGTAATTAATTTTTCAAATCTGAATATTTTTGCATCTCTTTATTTTTTCTTTTTGGATTTGCATTTTATTTCTGAAATTCTACAAAAAATTGGCCTTTTAGGCCAATAGGAGAGCATTTTTTTAGCAGGCAATCCAGGTGGTCGAACCCCGACAACCTGCAACCAACATATTCCACTATGGCTGACATATTTCAAACCACCGATAGCTTCCAAACTGAGACTGTGACTGGATTCTAAATCCTAACAGTGACTGGCAATAACACCAACGACTTCTAAGCTAACTTCTTCATTGCAGGCTCCAATCTTTATTTCCTT
This sequence comes from Cupressus sempervirens, assembly GCA_028749045.1. Taxonomy (NCBI): domain Eukaryota; kingdom Viridiplantae; phylum Streptophyta; class Pinopsida; order Cupressales; family Cupressaceae; genus Cupressus; species Cupressus sempervirens. Next base: position 822,662,185 of record CM053790.1, read on the forward strand.
ATGCCCCTACAGACACAATGCATGTAGGATTAAAAATCCCACACCACCAAGTGACTTCTCCTCCCATTGGCCACTCCACCAAATCTCTATCAGCGCCCAACCTTGGCGACCTCCACATCGCCAACAAGTCCCTCTTGGTGACGGCGTTCACAGCTCGACCTCCATGTTTTCTACCACTCGGCTTCCTCTACTTCAACTCCGGCTGCCTCATCAACATCCATTGCAGTAGCACTACGTCAGAGCCCTTAGATGTACATTGTTGATCTCATCTGCCACATAAGAAATTTGTATAGTACGAACTGTATAGTTAGCCAATCGGGCCCATTTTTTGCTAATGACATCCATACACAGGCTTGAATTTGATAGTTGTTTAACTATCATAAGCAAGCCAAATTGCACTATCAAGATAGCCATTTGGATGTCAAATTTAACATAGTAGTTTCCTGACATCATTAAGGCAGACCCCTCACCATACGTAGTTTTGATTTGATAGTCCAACTTTGGGAGGCCATATCTCAATCATCCGGACTCCAAATCAGGTGCAATTTGTTTGGATTTGGGCTAGAATTTCTTGAACTTTTGAGTGGTGCTATTATTTTTTGGTTTTGGTGCATGGATTTGTCAGAAAAATTAGTTTTTGATGACTATACCTATCCAATTCTACATTTTGCAACTTCAAATGCTCTATACGGGCTCATCTGGACACATAATTAGGTTTTATTTTTTTTTGAAAGTTCATAATTTTTCATCTACTTTCTATATCTACAATCAGATTATAGGTTTGTGTGAATAGAAATACCACTTTCAGAAATAGGTCCTTTTTTGCATTATATTGCTTTGATCAAACTTCAAAATTGTTGTATATCTAAGCAACATTGCTAAGTACCAGATTTGAACTCCAAGAAGAGGTTGTAAAAAACAAAATTAAAACTCCACTTATGTCCTAAATTGGCAAGTGGCTATTGCAATCGCACTAAATATAAAGTGCCTAAAGCATTCATTTGTGGGGGTGGGGGTGTTTCTTGGTGTTGTGTTCCTTTTTTCTTGTTGTTATCTTTCTTTCCTTGCATTATGGGAAACATTAAGGTTCCAAAATTAACACCACGTAATTATGCCACATGATCAATTAAAAAATGTTGTGAATAATTAATGAAGAAGTTTCTCGATATGTAGATGGATCTCTTCCCAAACCTACAGGTGATCAAGTAACTCAAAGTGAAATCTATGCTAGGGAATTGGCAGATAGAAAAGCCCTAGGAATCATTAGGTTAGGGATTGATGATAGGATCCTTTATCATATCGTAAAATATGATACATCCAAGGAAACTTGGGATGCCCTTAAAAAGCTATATGGGAAAGTGATTGAGGAGGATGTCTACAAGATTCAAGATGAACTTATCTCCCTAGATCCTAAGAACTTTGATTCTATCCAAGATTTTATCATTAAGGTGAATGAGTTGAGAACAAAACTTAATGATTGTGGTAGTCCCATTAAGGATGAAAGGTTGATTTATCTAATTTAGAATAAGCTGCCATCAGACTACTCCACATTTGTCTCTTCTTTCAACACCTCAAAGGCTACCTTAGGGGCTTCTTTTCAGAAACTCACTTTTGATGACAATGCCCAGTTGTTAGAGGATAAACAAGCTAAGTTGATAACAATGGGGATTCTCAAGTCTTCAAACTCTAGGGCATTGATGGCTAACAATGAGAGCTCCAAAAATCCAACTAGCAAAAGTTCAAACAAAGGCAAGGGAAAAAAGAAGAAGTGGAAAAATAACAAACAAGAGGACACAGAAAAGTCACCACCTACTATTGGATTATCTTATTGGAAAGAATGCTTCTAAGAGGGGGGGGGGGGGGGGGGGGTGGGTGTGAATCAGAAGAACTAGCCTTTTTAACTATTCCAAATCCTTAATAACATAATTTTGAAATGAGCATGCACGCATATAAACTTTAAGCAATCATAAGAAACAAATATGCATCACCACATAAAACTTAAGATTTGGTAACCTAGAAACCCTCCAGAATTAAGAAGGTAAAACTGGGGTGGGGATGATTAATCACTACAGTAATAATGTTTAACCACTTCTAATGGTCTGCCCTGTTAAAGGCCTACCCTGTCAAAGGCTTTACACTGTATCAATAGTGACTTGGTTAAAGGATTTACAAACACTTTACATGAAGTGTCACCTTGTCAAAGGATTTAGTCACCTAGTTAAAGGATCTATAAAAATAGATCTAAGCTAACCTATCATCATAGGATTTTCTCTCTAATACAATGGCTAAAGAGTATTAGGTATGATAAACCTGATGGCTTACAATCCTTCTATTGTTGAATACAGGCACTTGATCTACTCTTCTGTGATCTTGATCCTTTTTTATCTGATTCTCTTCTCTCTGATATTAGACTTCCTTATACACTTTTTCATGCTCTCTCTCTTATCTCAATCTGATTTCATCTTCCTTATAAAGATACTCGAAGACTTAGGGTTAGGTATGGATCTACGATCCATATTTAATCTCTGATTTTTGTTTATTCCTTGCACATCTCTTATTGGTTGCATGCCTTCTCCATTTTTCTTATTGGCTGCATGTAGATTGCATAGGAAATATAAATGATTTGATCTTATCACTTAGATCCTTCAAGATTTGTCTTATGTTGGCTATGAAAACGGTTTACATCTGAGTCTGTGAAGTTTCCAACTCATATGTTGAATCTGAGTTACTCGACACTTACTGTTTCTTGATGCTCGACATCTACTGTAACTTGGCTTCTGTATATGCTCCTGTCTTACTCGATATCCTTTAAGACTCGGCACCTGAATGATGCTCGGTACTTGGAGCATGCTCGGCACCTGTACTCACTCGGCACCTGAAGGCTACTCGGCACTTGAAGATTACTCGGCACCTGATGTCTTTTCTGACTTGACTCATGTTGTGGCTCGGCATACATGATGTACTCGGCTCCAATGTAGAATGTAATTAAGTGTGTTGGCACTCAATTGTCAAAAACCATTATGAGGTTAACACCTACATCAAATCAACAATAAGGAAAGTCTTCTCCTAATACCAACAAAAAGGGGGACAATAATTAGGAAAAGAAGAAGTGTGCCTATTGTAAAATAACTGGTCATGATGGACATTAGTGTTATCACAAGCAAATTGATGAATTTAAAAACATCATGAAGAAGCACAATGTTCCATTTCCTAATGCTTATAAGGAAAAGGGGTCTTCATCTTTAGATTCTAAGAGTAAAGGGCAAGCATTACTCACAAACACTGTCAGTTAGGGAGAATGAATTATTCACTCAGGTGCCACACATCACATGGGGGCTTCAAAGAGAGATTTTTCTTTAATGACACCTTTAGAGGTACCTCACATATTTGTAGGAGATGATACTAAAGTAGAAGTTGAAGGAAAAGGTGAAGTGAAAGTGGAGTATTCAAGGATGTTCTCTATGTTCTTAATCTTAACTCCAACCTTCTTTTAGTCTGCCAAATCACTCACTATGGAGGTGGAAACAAGATTGAATTTCTTCTAGATTTAGTTGTTTTGAAAAGCATCAAAGATGATTCTATGGTTGCAATAGGTGAAGGTAAACATGATTCAAGGCTTCACACTTTCTCTTCCTTTGTGCCTAAATCTAATGCACAAGTTATTTTAATGTATTCAAATACAAAAAGCAAACCGTGGCATGAGAGGTTTGGACATCTCAACTAAAGGTGTTTTCAACAGCTTAGCAACAAGAACATGGTTCATGGTGTAAGGAAACTCAGGTGCAGAAACAGCTTCCTACACTAATCTCATAAGGAAAGTATGATGCGAATCCTATTAAAATCTTCTTCACTTACAGATTCAATATCATGTGAACAACAATATTGTAGCCAACCATGCATCAAAAAAATAGACAGAGAAAGGAACACATAACACAAGGATTTGCCGATGGGGAAAAACCTTTCGATAAAACAACCCCACCCCTTCAGAACCTGCATAATGTATTATCTTCAACACAAGGTTACAATACACTTGCAATGCAAGTTCAACATCGACAACAGAAGACTCCAGTAGCTACTTGCAGTACCAACAATATACTTTTTTAGCATCACATCTCTTCGCAACCCTAAAAAACACTTATAACATGCACTTCACTTTAGGGCTACTCCCAAAGGTAAACCATATTAGGGTTTTAACATTCTCCAAGAAAATAGGAACCCCAAAAAAAAATTTGCCACATGTCTTCACATGTCATTGAATCTTCCTAACATAGCTCTTACGTGTCATAGGAATCCGTCATAACCGTTTTAGTCATGATCTCCTTATACACAATTCAAGATGTCGACACATCAACATTATTTGCAAGAAATACATTTTACAAAACAAATAATAAGAATAGGAATTATACAAGGTTGAGACACCTTATTCCTAACACATGGTCTACCTCAAGTCCAGTTCTCAGATGGAGTTTGTTTAGGTTGTACACTTAGGAAGCATCCAGAAAAAAGCTATTTGACAAGGGGAAGTCTTGGAGAGCACAAAGAGTTCATGAACTAGTTCATAGTGATGTGGCGGGCCCATTTCTAGTGCCATAATTCGAAAAGTCTCGCTATGCACTCACCTTCATTGATGACTACTCTCACTATACTTGGGTATTCTTCATGGCTCATAAGAGTGAAGTGTTTGAATGATTTCTCACCTTCAAGGTGCAAGTAGAAAAGCAGTCAGAGAAAGCCATCAAGGTTCTTCAAACAGATAATGGAAGGGAGTATGTGAACTCAAGACTTATAGACTTTTGTACTCATGAGGGAATTGACCTTCAGCATTCAGTACCATACACTCCACAATAGAATAGTTTTGTAGAAAGGAAAAATAGAACCCTCAAGGAGATGACCACTTGCATGCTACTACATAAGTCTCTTGATCAAGTTTTTTGGGTTGAAGCAATGAATTGTGCAAATTAAATCCAGAATAGGAGTCCTCATAAAGCTTTAGATGGTGTAACTCATTTTGAAGCATGGAATGGAAGGAAACCTATTGTAAAGCACTTTAGAGTCTTTGGTTGTCCAACATGGGCAAGAATACCTCCATAGAAACATAAGGCATTGGAACCTCAAAGTAAACCCTATATCTTTGTTAATTATGCGGACTCTCATAAAGCCTACAATTTGATGGATCTAGAGAGACATGAAATTTTCTATGAGAGGAGTGTACACTCTAAAGAAAGTTGTCCAAGCTTTACTTCTTCAACTGCTCCTTCTTCCTCCTTTATTGAAGAGAGTGACAGCGATGACACTGATTTGGAAGATGTTCATCCATGACCCAAATAGAGGTATTAGACAAATGAGGTTGAGGAAATTCCTTCTACTTCTACATCTTCTTCCACTAGACCTAAATGGTCTCAGCAGACATTAGATGCAGTAGGACCATTGGCAAGGAATCCTTCAAATACTAGGAGGACAAGATCACGATACAACTCACTCCCTCATGCTTATATTGTAGTTGCTTCTGATCCTCAATCATTCAAAGAAGCTTCAGGAATTCTAGAATGGGATAAAGCAATGGAGGAAGAATACAATTCTCTTATGAGAAACAACACATGGGACTTAGTCTCTCTTCCTAAGGGAAGAAAATTGGTTCGGTGTAAGTGGATCTATCGGACCAAGTTTGCAACAGATGGAAGTGTGGATAAGTGTAAGGCAAGACTTGTTGCAAATGGTTTCTCTCATGTGCCTAGTATTGACTACACTGAGACCTTTGCCCCACTTACAAAAATGAACTCCAATCGTTTGACACTAGCTATAGTTGTAGCTCAAAGATGGGTTGTTCATCAAATGGATGTGAAGAGTGCATTCTTAAATGATCTTTATGAAGAGATTTATATGGAGTAACCACAAGGGTTCATTCAGGATTCTACTTTGGTTTGCAAGTTGAAAAAGTCTATCTATGGACTAAAACAAGCTCCAAGAGCTTGGTATGCCAAGATGGATTATTTCCTTCTCTCAACAGGGTTCACCAGATGTCATTCATATTAGAATGTCTACATTCTTCAGTGGGATGATTCTCACTTGCTACTTGTGCTTTATGTTGATAACTTAATCATTACAAGCAGTACAACATCCACCATTGATAGTGTCAAGTCTACTTTGCAAGATAAATTTTCCATGACCGACTTGGGTCTACTTCATTACTTCATTGGTATTGAGATACAACAGTCTTCATTAGGAATCACATTATCACAACCCAAGTATGCTCTTGATCTACTTGCTCAATTTTGCATGAGTGACTGCAAGGTTGCATCTACTCCATTTCTTTCAGGTGTCAAGTTAGAAGCAAAATGTTCCACTCCACTTGTTGATGCTACTTTGTATGGTCAATTGGTTAGAAATCTCATCTTCTTGACACATACATGCCCTGACATATCCTTTGCAGTTGGCATGGTTTCTCACTTCGTGCAAGAGCCACATGAACTTCACTAGAAGGCAACCAAACACATCTTACACTATATCCAGGGTACACATACATATGGGATATTCTATGTAGCTGGTACTAAACTACAATTAGTGGGTTATACAGACTCAGACTATGCAGGGGATCTTGATTCTCACAAATGCACTTCAGGATACATGTTTCATCTTGGTTCTGGCCCCATTTTTTGGCAGAGTAAAAAGTAGAACACTATTTCTCTTTCATCTATTGAGGTTGAGTATCAAGGAGTTGTCACTGTGGCTATAGAAGCTATTTGGTTATAGCATATTCTGAAGGAGTTTGGTTTTGACATACCTAGACCCACAATCATACATTGTGATAATCAGAGTGCCCTTGAAATCTCAAAATGTCTAGTGCAACATCAACACACAAAACACATTGAGGTTCATATGCACTACATCAGAGAGCTGATTCATGAGCAGGTCATTGCATTGCAGTATTGTCCTAGAGAATAGCACATTGCAAATATCTTCACCAAGCCCTTCACTGAGGTCAAATATCTTCATTTTCAAGATCTCTTGAGGGTGCAGGACTTTTCACCAAGGGGGTCACATGACTCTTGTCTTCTTTATTGTACTTATCTCTCTTTTTGGGGGAGGCTTTTTCCCATGAGGTTTTCCCTTTTTCTCCATTTTCAAAGAGATTGCATTACATTGCATCGCATTGTATGTAGAGCATTGCTTTTGTACATGGGTAACTAACATGGCCTAGTAGTCGTGACCCATCATGCATTTTCATCATAGCTTTTGTGAGCTTAAGTGCATTCCCCTAAGTTGCACTTAAGCAGGGATGTTAGTGTAAATAATTAATTATCATTACACTTTACTTAAGTTTACTTGGGTTAATGCATTATCATATTAGTTGTCATATAGACACCTAGGAGTATGCGTAGTCATATGAGTTGTCTTGTTGACAACACAGTTGTTTGCACTCCAATTGAGCACATGGTGTCTACAACATCTTTTTATGAGATACACCTCAATATTCTTATCCTCTCATCATTGCACAAACTCCTGTGCTAAATGGAGGATAATCCACTCTTGATGGACATGTGCTTAGTTGTGAGGCTTATCACTTTGCTGACTCCTAGTCATTCTAGATGCATTTATATACTGGCACTTCTCATGTGTATTCATATGATATTCATTCTCATTATTGTTACTATGATCATCCATTTTTGGTCCATATTGTGCTAGTGCTTGAGCTTCTTGATCTTGTTGTCATTTTGCCCTACGGAAAATTCTTACACTTAGCAATATGATGAAAGTGATGAGGGGTTTGAACAATTTCCAGCTTTGAGTTGACATTGTAGACCTTTTTGGCCTTTTTTAGGGTTTAGAGCTCAAGGTTGGGGTTCTCATCATTTTTCTTTTTAGATTTCTCTAGGGATTCCACAAAATGGGATAACTCATTGGACTTGACATTTTTTAAAGGGTTTTTGACATAACACTTACAACCATACCCAAAGGGATGAAGGAAACATTGGTTATAGGTAGAAGCGAAAGGCGAATGCGTTTTAACTAGAGAATACACAATTATTATAAAAAATAAAAAAATTGGGCAAGAACCTACAACACAATGATTATTTATGAGCCTCTCATTTGGGAGATTTTGGGTTCGAATCTACTTGAGCTTAACACAATAACAATTAATCTCAATTAAAAATAATAGTAAAATAATAAATAACCTAAGCATCGACCCATTATGTATTTTAAAAAAAAAAGACAAACATAAAAATTTCTTTTTAAAATTAGAACGAAATGAGAAAAAATAAAATATAATGATATAACGTTATTATAATAATAATATATTTTAGATAGATTTTTATGTTTATAATTTTTTAATAGAAATATAAAATATAAGCATATAATTTAATATTAATTATAATACTAACATAATAATAAATTTTAAATTGAAATATAATAATAATGATTTGATATGATATGATATCTTTGTCTATATTTCTTTAAAAATAATTGTGCAAGTTTAATATTAATATTAAAGAACATTTAAGTCAAACAAAACAAGGGTTTACAAACATTCTTAACATATAGTCGAGCCATTAAGCTATGCATATTCTAGAATTTATAAGATGCAAGATTTTTCTCACATACATCATGACAAATATAATAATTCAATTAACAATCTAATATGTACATAAATCACCAAGCATGACATGATTGGATGCATTAATTTAATCTAAAACCACGTTCAATATATAATATGATTCAACCATAATAAATATAAAATATGACTCGACCATATTAAAAACAACAGCTCTTTGTGAGCTGTAGTCCCTACCTTTTGGTATGAGATTGTAGTGTTTCTTATTGGAGTTTTCACAGAGTTCCAAGTTCAAATCTATTTAGGAGAATCATGAAATCTATTATTGTCATTGAAATTTTCATTGTTATGATAATGTCTCTTTTAATACAGCTATTACTAAGAAGTGAACTATTTTAAGTAAATATCTTTTCTTTTTTTGGAGTCTCAATTAACCTAGTCTACGTGCCATGGTCAAAAGATCTAAATCAATAATTTATTTATTTTACAAAAGTTTATTTCAATAATTATGAAATATTTAGTTTCTTCCATTAAGGATTATAATTTTTTAATTATATATTTTCTAAATGGTTTTTAGATCAATTTATGAATGTTGTAAGAAAATCATGTACAACTTATCCCTCCAAATTGATTTAACTCAAAATAATATTATATTAATTCTAGCAAAAATTATAAATTTTACAATAAAATATTAGTATTATTTTTGTAGAAAATATTTACAAAATTCTTCTACTTTGGCAGACAAAATACCGATCTCAAAATATAAGATATATTTATATCTAAATAGAAATTTGATAAGGACATAAAGATCATAGAATAAAGCAAAATAGATACAAATGTATTGGACTTGATATATTACTAAATTCTTAAACATATATTATTTATCATATGCTTTTCCAATTTGTGTACTATATTACTTAAAGACCTAAATATTTCCAATGCCTCAATAAAGAAAACCACCTACCAACATAGTTTTTGATGTAGCAAATTCAATATTGTTGGTTGTGAATTTAATGCTACAGCGAGAAAATTTGATAAAAGTTTCACTAAAATTTAGCAAAGGTTATTGGAGGGAGCTAAGCAACTTGTAACATCAGTGTGTTCTAGCTTCTTAAATTTTTCCACCGGTGCACCTATTGATGAATGAAATTAATATATACTGCAAATTTTTTTTTCTGATTGTCAACAAAATGATGATAATATGGTGGTTAAATTGGGTGATTGTGTCATTTCTAAACTAAACCACCCAATGGAGATAGCACAGCTGACAATGGGATAGTAGCGCTGGGCTAGATAGGGTAGGCTATAAGAATTCATATTAATTTGTTGTCAGAAACCACGTGCATGGTATTTAATGTTTTCTAATTTTCCTGTTTACAAAAATAGGCATATACCCCAACAAATTCGATTAAGACCAATCAGAAAATAGGAAATAGTCTTTCATATTTGATTTTTTAAATATTAACTTTCAAAACCTTACATTGAACCACTCAAAAATTAATAGCACGAGGGGCAAACAAAAACATAAGTTCCTGCCTTTTGTAAAAGGCAGGGACTAATAATAAAAAATATGTCGATGTTTTGCTTGGGGATTTTGCCTTTTTGCTTTAGTTGCAAGCTGAAACATTGAGATCATGGCACTGGTTCTAGTCACATTTGAGGCCATTGCAAGTTGAGGGCATGGTGAGGTTAAAGATGAGGTTGTACTGCTATTACAGTCGCTTTGGATCCAAACAAAGCTTATCTTTCACCAGACAGCTGATGTCATGCAGAAATTACATGAATCTCAAAGCCTACAGAAGAAGTGACCTTTAGGTGTAATAAATAGAGATAATAAATGATGATGTCTATTCATATTTTTTTGCCTTAATTTTAATCTAGGAAAATAGCTTAGGAAAATTGGAAGGGACAAATTTTTAAAAAAAGCAATTATTGAATATAAATTAATCAAAAAATCAGATCTTGTCAAACTTTAGAAATTGAAATATTCTTTGATTGCATAAATTAATTGAAGGGTTGCAGTGAAAACATTAGTTTCTAGCAAGGACTAATAATTCTTTCATATATAAATTGTGTTAATAAATGTTACAATACATTCAAGCTCAACATAAAGCTATGCGTACTTTAGAATTTATAGAATGCAAAATCATCACAAATATTGTGAAACATGAAAACAATGATAACAAACTTAGGGAGAAAAATCACATAAGGTGCACCATTCAAGAGCTCAAAGTCAAATACACATGGGAAAATCCTCACCACAAGGAAAGAGCTCATACACAATATACCCAACTCAAGCCAATATGGTCAATAGGAATCATGGAAACAAATCATGTCCACCCCATCTAAGAATTGATCACCATATACACTTTTGTGGTGACACATTCACATGGACTTGTGGAGTTAAAGCCCCACACTTGTTTCCTCTAAAACCCTCCTAGTGGTTAACTTTGCACACTTGTCATGCCCCTATAAGACAAACTCTTCTTATTGGCCATGTCCCTTTCACACCCACTTATCAAGCAAGAAAACAAAGAGGATGAAAAAATCGAAGTGGGGGCTCCACTCCTTGGTCTATAGTGAGGCAATTAAAATCTGCATTTATTAAAAACATATGTGTGGACAAGATAGAGGGCGTCCCGTCCGTGTACAAAATATTATCTTTCCCTTTGTCGGAAGCCACCCCCGAATTAAATCTCTCCACGTGCGTGTTATTTACCGGCTGCTGCAGGTTGTGGCTTAGAATGACCGACGAAGCGTGTGGCCCAAACTGACTGACTTTAATAGTGACGTGTCATGTCATATCTGACTTTTTAAGCAGCATCAAACACTAAATATTCTCCTTTGATTTTGGCAGATCCGACGGCGCCCATTGTTTTCAGGGTCTATCGCAAGCATGTTTCTGGACTGTGGGAAAATCTGATACGGGAGAATCTGGGCCGCAGGTTTCGGATGATGATGGATGGCTGAGATCTTATAATAGGCTTTCCAGTTGTGAATAGAAAATGTAACATCTGGCATGTAGGTAAAGATTTATTTGGGAAAAGAGCAAAGGTCGGTCAGATTTTCTGACGTCCTGTCCAATAGAAGATATTTCATTCAGTAAAAAACTATATACGGGCATATAGGAGGTATAATTGGACAAAATTTTGTGGGGTATATTTGCATAGCAGACTATGGGTGTAAGTAGGTGGCTAAGGGGAGAGGAGTTAGTAGTTGTGTATGTGAAGGGGTAGGAATAAATTTTGTGATTATTTTATTCAGATTGTAGAGTCTATCAGGCAGCTAAAAGGTCTTAAGTGATGGGTGCTTCCATTTTATAATAGTACACTTTATATATTTTTGTAATAAGGATGATGGTTGTCAGTCTAATGAATTGTACATTTATCTTGCTTTAACCTATGTTTCAATGTAACTTAAGCACTTAAATAATGCTCCCAATATATACTAAATGGGGGTTTCGCAGCAATCAATGACCCTGACATTTCTCCCTGTCTTAATACAAGGTTGGGTCAAGGGGCATCACTGCCACAGGGGTTTTCGGGGGCAACAACCTCGAAAGTTTAACCAACTTTTATTGTTTTTCAAAGGCATTGACAATTTCTTTTCTATTAGTTGACATATTCTAACACTATTTTTAAAATGGATTAGGGTTAGAGTACTCATATGATAGTTTGGTAGCATTTGTAGTGATATTGGGTTGTAAGGGATTGTAGATCTTAACCAATTTGAATTAATAGATAATAATATTGGTCTCTCTTGTTTGGTGGATATAGCAAAAGATTGGGTGAACCATGTTAATTTTTTAGGTCTCTTGTTTCATTTATGTGTTTTTGTTATTCCTCTACTTTATTCGTTAAATCGGCATTTAATTGTTCAATAATCATCTTTCATCCCTAACACCAAGCTCTATCTCCATTTTCATTTTGAGTTGTGATCAATCTTTTCTTTCCTTGTCAAGTTTTCCTTTCATCATAGTTTGAGGTGAAGCCTCAAAAGATGACAAGGTTTAATATCATTTTCAAAGTCCTATAATTCTTTTGAACTTACATTATCAATTCATTCCTTTGAAAGTATGCTTGGCAAAAGGGTTATTAGATTATGACTTGATTACGGACCAGATCCATATTTGAAACTCATTTTATAACTATAATATGTAAAAAGTGATACACGCATAAATATAGGAGGAATACCAAGATTGAAGTACAAAGAAATGTACAAAGAGAAGTACCAATGCAAGATCTTCTCACTGTAAGTGCCCCTTGGGTTTTCTTCCTCCTTTCCCTAATAGAAGGAATCGTAATGTAATGAATGTAAGTGATATGAAATGACAAAGAGAGGAATATAATCATGTTGAGGGATAGTAGAGGGTGCTACTTTAGATTTGAATATGGACTACCAAACTATGAAAGAAACAAAACTAAGATAGAATCCGTAAACCCTAAAAAATTTGGGCTTCAAGTCAGAGTCGACTTGGAGGGTCTAGGTCAAGATGGTAGGTCTAGACTCACCTAAGGTCAACATTGACCTGGGTTGAGGTCAAGGTTGACAACCTGCTATACACAAAATTTTGGAATCCAAAAGGTCTGATAGAAACTAAAATCCTAGTTCCACAAATATGGTTTAAAAATCGATAAACCTGCACCTGCACACAAGAGAGGAGGAAATTTGTTACTGGGCAGGAGCTTCCCTCTGTCGAGCCTCAATTGAAGAGTCGACCTTAAATTAAAATAGATATAAATGAAATAATACTAACATGTAGTAGTAGGTCAAGTACGTTAATACCATATCCTTGATTCATACAAAAACCAAAATGAATTTATATAAGACAAAACCTCAGGTATATGAATTCTTTTAAAATTTCCTTAGAAATGAATGCTTGAATGTGATGAAAGTGGATCTCCTCCTTAATGCCAGCTCCACTATCTCCAAAGAAGAAAGAAGATAAATCTAGGACAAGATTTGCCTAATGGATGATGTAGATATTGAATGTTTGGTTAGTGGAAATCATAGTAGTGAATAGAAACACTTTCATTTAAGACCTTTTAGCCCTTCTTAGGGTGGTTTGGTACATTAGGACCTCGTTTTGCATTTAAGTACTTAAGTCACAATCCTTTCTTCTTCTAAACTTACTCAAAACTCCATGTTGGCATCCATTTCTATGCTTGGCTTCCCAGTTGTTCCTCCAATCACATAAATCGTGCTTTAAATGCAAATATGACCATTCCCCCACATATATCATCATTTTCATTGATTACTTAAGAATTCTTAGATTTGAAGCCCATTTCTAGGCTCATTCATTCCCACGTTAGGAATGAGGTTGTCGCTTACCTAGGGTGAGATATGAGGTTTTCCCTTACCTAGTTAGTAAGGGAAGATGTCATCCCTTACCCAAGTGATCTTCCTAAAGATTCTTGTCTTGATGTTAAATATTGCTTTTTCGTGTCCGTCCGAGCTACCCTTTCTTGGAGTTTTCTCCAAAATCACTATAAAATGAGACCTTCTCTCCTCATTTGAACACCCATTATTATCTATTAGAATCCATATTATAGAAAAACTATTCATGTTCAACCAATCAAGTAAGTGCATTCGAGGAGTTTCAAGCAAGCAAGGCATTCTTCGTCTAAGCATTCAAGTTATTACATCTATCATTGAGGCATATTGAGGGAATCCAAACACAGGAGGTCTTATCTTACATGATTTCCTATTGCTTTTATGTTAATTCAAGGCTATCACATTGATAACACATTTGATCACAAATACAACATAATTTTATCTACATATTTATGATAGTCTTCATTGATTGATTTACTTTTACTACATGTTATCTTTCCTTCATTTAATTTTATGTCAAATTAAGGGTGATTCCTCAACTTGGGCTTGACCAAGGAAAGCCCCTCCCCACCAAAAAAATCCATTTTTCTTGTGTGCAAGTGTAGATGTATAGGTTTTTGGAGTAGTGAATGCAGATCTTGGAACTAGGGTTTTTGTACCTAATTAGAGTTTTTAATTTTGTTTAGGTCAAGTAAGGGACAACCTTGTTCCTTACCCAAGTTTTCATTGACCTAGGAAGTTTCCCTTGACTCTCCAAGTCATCCTTGACCCTTCAAGTCACAATTATCCTAAGGCCCTCAAATGTTTAGGTTTGATAGATACCAGCTCTAAGGTCCTAAATCCACAACAGTTTGAGTTTCTAGCAAATACTGATAGCATTTAGTTATATCCAATTTAACATCCATAATTGGACTTTAAGAATATTTGTATACATCCTTTTTCAATTCATATGATTCATATTTATTTCTTACATATTATTAGTACATGTGCTTATTTCTCATACATGCATTTCAATTAGTCAATCTACTCGCACTTTACACATACATAATAAAATCAACCAAACATTTAACAAATAAAGTGACATAAAATCATATAGAGAGACATCCCTTTGCATACATCCTTGAAAGGGCTTAGAGTTAGCATTGACACCCCTACATATATTTAGGTAGTACTAATCAACTTTAGGCCCATTTAAGGGTTATTCTTGAAGATCCATCTTCTGATTTTCCTAATGTGACATTTAAGATTAGGGTTGATCAATATATAAACTTAGTTCCTATTTCATATATTGAAATCTTCCTAATTTTTAAGTTAGATTTTAGTTACCTTGTAGCTCTTACATTATATACCTTTTGATTGGGTAGTTAGATCATCCCTATCTTACCTTACTTGCATTTTGATTTTAGATGTCATCATTTTTGTTATCTAGATATCTTTTGTGTGCATTGGTAGTGAGATTCGCTTTTGTATTCATTTAGATACATCTAGAACTACTTTATATGCACTTCTCTCTTCCTAATGTTGCAAAGTTTATTTAAAGCATATTCTCACCACTCTATCACCTTTGGGATAAAATAACATCCTCTTATTAACTCACCTTTACAATACATTCCCCCTAAAAGAATCAATTTAATGTATGTGATGTTGCTTTGTCCACTCTTATATCACCTTATAGGGAACTATTAGAGAAAGAATATGATTTTAACCTCTCTCAATGCTCTTCCTCTTTGTGGAGGAGAGTTGAGGATTGATGTTAACTCTTCTCCTAATATAAGCCTTGTCTATGAGGACACTTTTTCTAGAAATGATATTATACCTTCTTTCATTTTATCCCATTTTTCTTCTAGATTTTTCTATCTTGATAAATATATTCTGACCTTTGATGATTCTCCTATTTGGGATGAACCCTTGGATAATGACATGGATTACTCTCTTCCTTATGAAAGAACCTTAGTCCAACAATATTATTTATTGTTTGATACCTCTTCCATTTCCTTTCGACATGACATGCTTGATGTTTCTCCGTCTCTTAAAATATACCCCCCTCGTAGGGATATTTTAGAGCAAGAGTAAGATGTTATAAACTATTTGCCTTCATTTGACACTCCTATTAGTGATAAAGCATTGATGGAAGTCCAAATTTCCTATTCTAAAGAGTCCTTAGTAAAAGAGGATAATATCGATCTCCATAATATTCTCCCTTCTAGTGGTGACCTAATTAAGACTCTAGAGCTTGATCTAGCTAATGTTCTCAATATTCATGCTCAATATTTGATGGTCAACAACCTGTGATAAGTGTTTTCATCTCAAACTTCTAATAAACCTCTCATCATGATTAAGGATTATCCTCAAATGAGTATCAAAGATAAATCTAGAGATCCTTTGGATTATCATTTGGTGGCTTACACCTATCATACAAGAAATAATCATCAACCTACTATTTCTCTACCATCTTTTCAACCCAGTCTTCCTCCTCGACCATGTCTTCCCCAAAGTATTGGAAAGGACTATGATTTAGTAGAGAACTTACATAATACCCCTCCCAAGATTTCTCTTTGGAATATTCTTCAAACTTCTCCTACATATTATGAATCTTTGCAAAACTATTTAACCACTCTTCCAACTCCTCCTCCTAGATAAGATAACATCAATTGGTTTTTTCAATGCAGGAATGCTACTCCTATTTCACTTTAGATTGTTTTTAGTCAAGGTAATTTTCCTCCTAAATAAATTTAAGACTTATATGATGCTCTTATGGCATCATTATTCACCAATTAAAGTAAGTCCAAATATTTTCTATACACCTGTTCATCTTATGTTTGGACCTCTTAATTATAACCTTATTTTGGGTAGACATTGGTTACATAATATGCATGCTATCCCTTCCACTCTTCATCAGAGAGTCAAGTTTATATACAATAATGAGATGTACATAGGTCACACAGATGATAGACTAAATAGTTGTGTGAATGCTAAATCAAGCAATACTCATGTGTTTATTGAGGAAGAATAATCTCAAGAATCTAGCAATGATCCTCCTTCGTCTAGTTTTCTTTCAAATAATGATTGGACATCCTTAGATTTCAAACCAAATTTTGTCAAAGAATAAAAATTTCTAGACCTTCAATTTATACAATCTAAATATGACAGACAATTCAAAGTAACTCCTATTTCTAAACACTTTAGTAACAATTTTGTCACTACATCCACTCCTAATAATTTTTTCAAACCTAGTTGTGATGACATAGTAACTAAGGAAGCTCCACTATCTCTTTTTGATATGGCTTCTTGTTATGGTTTTGATTATCATTTTTTAGAAAACATGGTTTTACAAGGATTTAAATGCCCTTAGGAAATGGGGGCACAAGCATTCTTATGTACTAGGATTTAATCCTTGTAAGAAAACACAAACAATTAACATTATCATCAATTGTAATTCAATACGTGTTTAACAAAGTTTTGAATCTCATTCTTTTTCCACATCATCAAATACATCTTCTCCTATTAATCAATAAATAAATTTTCCAAAACTTCTTCATTCTAAGGTGATTACTAGTAAAAAAATCTATGAATCTTCTATTTTGCATGTATCACTACTATTGATCACTCTACTAATGATTGTCAATATTTACATTTAAAAATAAAAAATAAAAATTACAGTGAGCTTATTCACATATCTTGTCACAATGCTTTCAATTTCAACCCATGGTTTTACGAGTATTTAAATGCCCTTAGGTAATGGGGGCACAAGCATTCTCATGTACTAGGATTTAATCCTTGTAAGAAAAAACAAATAATTAACACTGTCATCAATCGTAATTCAGTATGTGTTTAACAAAGTTTTGAATCTCATTATTTTTCTACATCATCTCCTTCATCATCAACTATATCTTCTCCTATTAATCAATAAATATTTTTTCCTTAACTTCTTCATTCTAAGGTGATTACTAGTAAAAAATTCTATGAATCTTTTATTTTGCATGTATCACTGCTATTGATCACTCTACTAATGATTGTTAATATTTACATTAAACAATTAAAAATATATATTTGTAGTGAGATTATTCACATATCTTGTCACAATGCATTCAATTTCAAACCTGATTTCTCTAAATAACATCTAAGACCCTATTATGTTGTTCCACACTATGTAACATTGCTAGTCTATCCCTTTAGGGATTATTATTTTACATGGTCCAATTTGTGAGTGGCATAATGGGTCATATTTTCCCTTGTTTCCACACTTGGGGGCAAGGGCACCGTATCCATCTCTTTCATTCTCTAAAGGATCCACTTTTCCCTTGGTTTAGTGTTGTTTGTTTATCACATGACATCCGATCTTACATCATTTTCAATTGGGTTTCCCATGGTAAATAAATCTCTTACCTTAGACCCTAAACAATGTATCACCCTTCACAAGGATTTATGTTTTACTTCTTACATGGTATCTCTTTGCGTTCTTCCTTTCCATGACCTCAAAGGATCTATGACCTCTTTGGCTTGGACTAAGTGTTTCTTGTGGATATTATCTTGTTGAAATTACTTTGTCCTTGTTCATCACTTCCGTAAGATGCCAAAATGGGCATTTATTTTTCCATCTTATGGTATTGCATATATTATTTGTTCATTTCAAGCATAAATATATAATACAATAGCATTACACAACTTTCTAGGGCTAGATACTCTTCCCTTTTACATATTTTGGATTGGTTAACTAACATAACACAATTTTCTAGACCATTTGACCTATCCTAACACATATACACACCATCCTTGTAATATAGGAGTACTATATCATAGGACTGTATACAGGTGAATTCTCTAGAAGGTGTAAACTTTGTAAGATTGGTTATTGGGAACAAAAAGCCCCTGGACTATTTGATCCTACATATTTGATTTTATAAAGGATTGACTGCCAGACACACAACCTTGGTAGGCTATTCAATCCTATCCTTGGCAATTCATAGTAAGACACACACCTTATTAAGTGAGGTAATCATCTCTCTCTCTCTCTCTCTCTCTCTCTCTCTCTCTCTCTCTCTCTCTCTCTCTCTCTCTCTCTCTCTCTCTCTCTCTCTCTCTCTCTCTCTCTCTCTCTCTCTCTCTCTCATGCTAGTAGGATTAAATCATGGAGTTATATTATTGTTGGTGGTTCTCTTTTTTTTCCTATGTGATCACTTATGCTCTTGTAATTTCTTTCCATATATGATATTAGTGGGTGAAGAATTTCTAATTGAAACCTCTTTTAATAGTTGATTTGGAATTTTTTTTAAATTACCAACCCCTTTTATATCTCTTTTTTGCATTCTCATGTGTATGGATGTCAAGTTTGGATCCTTAGTCTGGGAACTTATGTCCTTAGACTTAGTGATGTCATATCTTTGAAATTTGTTTCATCATTCATATTCTCTCTCTTCCTTTACTATGAGTTTGAATTGCATCATACTCCCACTAAAGTGGAGGCTAAATGTATCTGTTAGATAATTGAGAAGGGGGGTGGGGGGGATGAATCAGTTATCATCAGGTCCTTCAAAAATTTTCACCACACTTCTAACAACTTTAACTTCCCAGTAATTAACTCAATAAATACAATAAACTTAATCAACGTTATGCATAAAAGAAGTTCACTTCCTATATCAAGTCTCCGTTTCATTAACTGAGTCACAAAAATTCATAACAATTTCAACATTAAACATGATTTAACAATCGAAACATTCATGAACACATTAACATCGTGATTTTTAACATGGAAACCCGATCAGGGTAAAAAAACACCTAGTACTAGTCCCAAAATAATTTCATTCTTCTGAAGTGAGCTCGGTTAAGTGTCAACCCTATTAAAAGTTACACACACACTGTTAAGTATAACCCTATTAAGAAATTCTCACCAAAGATCATCTAGACCTTGTCATTCTTCAATAAGTGGCCTCTCTAAAGTACTTACAAATATTCAATGCAATGTCATCATACAGATGGATTTACAAATTAAGACTATCTAATCTATTGATTAAGAGATTTTATGCTACAATGGTTAGAGGGTATTAATGAAATGATATGTTAGAAATACAAACTCATTTTGTTTGATTAGATCTCCATTTTTCTCAATACCTCTACTCACTTACTGGCCATCACATCAACACTTCAATTATCCTCAACTTTTCTTAATAAGATCTCTTTCACCACTTCACATCTACTTGGCTATCAAATGGACCTGCAGTAAATTCCTTCTCAATTATCTCTTATATAGACAAGTTTTTGCCAAGCTCTAGCCCTTTCATAAATTTTTCCACTTAATCACAATTGTCGATTAATCTTTTCTAGCTCAAATTAGTTGAATCTAGACACACATTCACTTCAAACTTTGAACTTCTCCTTTGATTTCCAAATACACTTCAAATATCCATCATTATATCTTCTCTTGTTTATTCCAAATGTTTATCTTGCTAACAAACTTCATCCTTATCTTAGAAACTTCTCAAAAAATCTAGATCTTTGTATTATGTCGGTTGCAAACTCAAATTTTCACAAGCTATTTTACCTTTACCAAATTGTGTTCTTCCTTTATCCACCTTCTCCATACCTGATTAATGTTGTGATCAATTAATGTTGTTATGTAGAGCCTAATCAAACTCAAAGGTTAATTTTTCCCCACTTTATTCGGTGTGGTTTCTCCCTAGATTTTTCTTGGGGGGGGGTTTAGGGGCATCACCCTCAAGATGGGGTCAAAGAGTAGCACCCTTTGCGAGATCCTAGGGAAAAGCACTAAATGTGCCCCCTTTCGCAGTATAGGGTGGGATCGAGGGGCAATGCCCTCATGAGGGTTTTAGGGGGTAGGGCCCCTAGAAGTTCAACTGACTTTATTATTGTAAAAGGCATCAACTGCTATTTTTCTAAAGGGTGACTTATTCTAGTCCTAATTTTGTAAGCAACAACGAGATTAAATAAAATGGATTAGGGTTGGGGATTTCATAATGAGCGATGAGATTGGAGGTTCTTGCGGTAGTATTGAGATGTAAGGGATTACACATTGTAATCATGTTGTAATCATTCGACAATAAGAATATTTGACTCGTTGTTGGTGGACGTAGCCTAGGGATTGGGTGAACCACATTAAATCTTTGTGTCTTGTGTTCTCTACTATGTAATTTATTATTTTTTGATATAGGTTATATTTGCATGTAATTATTATTTATGTCTCTTTAATCCTAATAGCTAACATTAGACTTGTTTAGTGGTGTAGAAGAATCCTTGGGTTGTTGGCAATCTTGCAACACCCAACAATATATTTGTTATGTTCTATTTTACACTTATTTGTCTGATGGTTTGTATTGGAAAAAAACTTGTTTTTTATTTCTAGAATCAGTGTTCTTGGCTTCATATTGGGGACATATAATGGATTATTAACCTAAGTGCATGTAATCCTATGTGACATTTAGTGAAAGTTATGCTTCATCTTCTCGGGTGTTGATTTCCTAGATTGTTCTTCATGCAATGCGTGATATTTAATTTAGCATGGTACTATATTTAAGAGTTAGCTTATATGCTCTTGGATCTAGGAAGTTTGTTGACATGTGGACCTATACTTGAGGCCACATAAAGTTATTTGATGTATTATGTATTTGGTCATTAATTCATTGGATTAGTCTTATATTTAATGTAATACACAGTTCCTATTATTGGAGATTGTAAACACAAAACCAACATGTGTGTCTTGAAGGTTATATATGTAATGTCCTTGAGTCTTAAAAGGTAGTGGAAAGTGGAGTTACTCGTGAACAAGAAGATAGAGCTTGGATAGAAAACTTTGGTTTGTAATATGGAATTATAATTAGTTGTAACCAAGAAGGCCTTACAACTTGGCATGTAGTATATTTTATCATGTGATTTGTGGAATGTATGGTAAACATTTGATGTAATTGGGGATTTTCTGATAATAAGGTGTTTTATTACAATTATATCTTGTGTACTTTTATTGTGTTGTATTTGTTGGGGGCTTGGTAATCTCCTTTGGAGACTCACCTTCCTTGCATTGCATCACTCAGTTACCTCTCCACTTTCTCGGTTAACACTGACTCACTTACTTAACCTTTCATCTTCTTTATTTATCGATCATCATCTCAAGCTCGATGTAACTTACCAATTCTTCATCTTTTCACTTGCCAACTCCATTCCTACTTTTACCAACCAAAGTAACTTGTTTATATATCATCTCAACACTTCATGAAATCATGTAAAATAATCAAATGCATATTATACTAGCATAGAATGATTCATCAGTTTCCTAATTAATATCACATACTCAATGTCACTTATACATTCAAATTCTTTCGTATATCAAACACAATTGCATCTACATTGTTAGGATATTCTCTATTGAAAGATTTACTTCTACTACATGTTAGATTTCCTTTATTTAAATTTAAGGTTGATTGTTAAACCAAGGATTGAACAAGAAAACCCCCTAGCCACCACCAAAATAAAATTTCATTGTTTGCATGTGCCTATATACTGGTTTTCAAAGCAATGAATAGATCTCAAAACTATGTTTTCTATACTTGATCAAAGTTTTAAATTTTGTGCAACAACCTCATCCCTTAGTCCCTTGACCCTCCAACTCATCTTTGACCCTCTAAGTCAATCCTATCTTGAGGCCCTCAAAATTGTAGGTCTAATAGATGCTAGTTATCATGTCCCAGATCTAGAACAATTTTTGTTTCTAATTGAGCTTGATAGTAGTTCTTTAGATCCAAGTTGATCTCCTTAATTGGATTTAATATTATTTTTGTACCTCATTTTTTTTTTTTTTCATATCATTAATCATTATGTTCCATACCTGATTAGTACATGCACTTAGCTCTCATACATGGTTTTTCATCACTTGCATTTCAATTGGCCAATCTACTTGCACTTTACATATACAAAATCAAATCAAATAAAAAAATAACATAACAAATAAAGGGAAATACATCCTATAGAAAAATTTCCTTTCATACATCCTTGAAAGGGATTGGATTTAGCATTAGCACCACTACATCCATTTAGGTAGTGCTAATCAACTTTACACTCATTTTAGGGTTATGGCTTAAAGCCCCTCTTTCTCTTTCCCTAATGTGATATTTAAAATTAGGAAAAATAAATATACACACATTAATTCATATTTGACACATATTGGCGATTCCTATACTTTTATGTTACAATAGCTTGAGCATGGATTGTTTATATAACTTATACAATACTTGCATGAAATTAAGTAATCATCAGATGAAGTGAGAAGGTCCTCTTTAACATCAATTTGAGGATCAAAAGAAAAAGGGCCAACTGTACAAGATGAGAAAATGATAATATTTTTCATTGGGGCTAGAAATTGATAGGGAAGGTTTCATGAACCAATCATAGGTTCATGATCTTATTCTTCTTGGAATAATTCTAGGGTGTCTTCACCACATCACTCATCACCTATAGGACCTTTATTGTCTAATGATCCACTAGACTCTCTAGCCAACCCAACTACCAAGAAAGATTCACCAATCAAGCCAAAACTTGATGCATTCTTGCTCCACTAACCATAGCCCTTAAACCATCTTAAAGGCTCTTGACCTCCAAATATTGTACTTAGCCTTGTAGAGGTATGGAGGTATCTCCAAGTGCTGCAATTAAACCAACTAGGGGTGTTAGAGTCCTACTTGGTTCAACTCTCCATATGATTTCATCAATTCTTCAAAATAGGCCTAATAGGCTACTAGCCCCAATTAGGTCTCCTACTCAAAGAAAATAGGGATTTTCTCTCAATACTTCCAAAGAAACCCTAAAAATTTTATTAGGATTCTTGGATCATGTGGCAACCCCTCAAGGATTTTTGGGGTCTTGGGGTCACCACCTTTCATACAGTACCCTAACTCAAATTGTGTGAACTTAAGGTTTTTTAGGCTCTTACTGGCTGCTCTGCAAGTTGGAAAGTTTTAGGCTAACAAATGGATTGGTGTGACCACCCCCTATAGTGCCTCTCCCATTTGCTTTATGTAAGTCGTCCTGATGGATGCTAGCTTGACGATCTTTCTTTGTGATTTGATTGTGCTACGAATATTTACATTGTTGTTGCAGTAATCTTTTACTATTATGCAAATGAATGATTTAAATAGATTATTTTAATTGAATTAATTAGATGCTTTAATTATGCAATTTTGTATAATTGTTGCTTCAATTATTATATATTGTGCATCTGCACTTGATTGTGTTTGTTCATTGTGTGGGACTTGTATCCCTGGCAGTGACATATGGAGTTAGCTATCAGACCTTTCATGTTGAGCCAATATCGTCCCTGCATGGATGATGTATCTTGTATTGATATTTTAATCCTCTTGTAATTGGTAAATCTAGATTCATAATGCATTATGTGATTACACCCGTAAGTGTGTCTATGCATTTTGGAATCCACAGTGATTGTGAAAGTTATCTAATTATTGTGATTTAATGTCTTAAGGAAATTTTATATTGATTTAACTTATTTTAATTATCGACAACTTTGTTGTAGTTGAATTCCATTTAATTGTAATTGCTCGATTTTGGTTTGGGTTGAGAAGGGATTTAATTAAGTGAGACAAGTGTTTGTGAGACTCAAACTCCCAGATATAGGTTAGTTGAGGGATTGTTCATTTGGGGTTGGGTTGGGAACTCCCATTGCCTTTGGGCACTGATTTTGAGATGAGCATGGGTATGTAAGGTAGATGTGTGGAGTGGCTTCTCTTGTATACCCCAGTTGTATTCTGATAAGGTAGCATGAAGAAGTTTTAACAAGTGATAACTAAATTAATAAATGGGTACTAAAACTTAATATCAGATAAGTAAATGCCTGTACAACGTATCTGAGGGCATGGTGTGATGGTTTCCTAATGGATTCATTTTGCATTAGTGCGGTAGTTTCCTAAGGGATTCATTTCGTACCCAATATAGCTTGGGCTTTCCAATGCCAAGCAACTTACACGCTGCTAGAGTCTCTATATAGTTATCCATAGAGGTTTTGACAAGTGATCATATGTATTGCATTATCTTCATGAGCATATAGATGTTGGTATCACGTTCTTGTTTGGTGTGTGTGTTATCCATAGGTGGTTGCCTTATGTGATTGTCGTTGAGTCATTATCTCCATTAGCACGACGTGAGTGGGCCTATGGGTTCCACATGATTGGGAGACATAACTACCTATACCATTGCTAGGGATTGGTCCACAAAGATTGTCTATTTCTAGTTTGAAGCTGGTGCTGGATATTCACTTGATACTTCGGTCTATCTGGAGTATGTTCTCTAGTGATTTATGTTTTACTTTGGATGCATTTGCTATCATGTTTAGATGATGATTAGTATGTTACTTGATGCATTCCTTTATCATGATATTGTATCACATTTCTAGATGATGTTCCTTACCATTGCTTTGGATAGTGTTTCTATTGATAGATTAGCATGATTGGATGTATTTTTCCCTTATGTTGTTATTGATAATATAGGTAAGAATGATCTCATGATACAACTCCAACTATCTTGTTGGCAATTTGAGATTCATGCTTGGGGGACGGCTATGACCTTTGAGGTCTCATGATGCTATTATGGATGGGAGCAACCGAGCATAGTTGGTTTTAGTTTGGTGGCTTCACTACTTATGTTTTCCTTCTTATGATAGTTGATTTATGCACATGTATGTTCATTGCAATGTTGATTTCCATGTGATTACATTAGATGCTATGGATTAGATGTTGTGGATTAGGTTGTATTATTTGATCTCCTTTATGCTCTTGAGTGATCATTCCTTGATTTACGTGGATCTAGTACTCCCCGGTGTGGAGGTTTCATGTTTTTATGCATTATCTTCATGCTTTGATGTTGTGCTATTAGCATTCCTTGCATGGGAATGTCAGTTTCTTACATGAGAATGTATTATCTCGCACAGTTATACATTCTCCCTTGCATGAGGATATGTTCTCTCGCACAGGCATCTACTTCCTCATGCACATCCATGCAGTTTGTCACATGCAGTAATGCACTCTCTCATGTGCAACAATGCAAAGTCTTGCATGAGATTGGAGGGAAGAGTTTCCTCGCACAAAAAATAGTGGGCATGTAGGTTTGGCCAAGGGAAGTTTGGAAGTTGATTTTGGATGGCCTATTGGATTCCACACCTTCCTAATTGAAATTTTTTTTTGTACAGGGTATAAAATATATCATCTAAGTATATGCAGTGATTCATTTGAGATAGGCTCTAGACCTCTTTGAGTTAAGATAAATATTCTAAGAAATTTTAGGGCTTCAAAAATTCAAACTTAGCCAAATTTTAGGGCTTTAGGATTTCAGACTCAGCCAAATTTCAAGATTCAACATTTATCTTTCAACATTGTGTCCAGTAGATGAGTGGTTGTAATTTGGAGCTCTTGTCTTGTGCATGATCATTGTTGGTCTCTACTTGTAATCCTTGATTATGTTATCATTAGTGGAAATGGACTTGTATGTTTAACCATGTTAGAAACTTGTTCTTTGGGGCTTAAAAGAACATCTCTCCTTGTGAATTCTCATGATTCATGTGATCATTGGTTCGTAAGTTATGGTTTTGTGCTTGATCTTTGGAAGAGTTTGTAAGACTTCTGCTGGTGTAGGTGAACATGTGAGTTTAGTCGTGTTTCCTATTCTTATTGCTTTGTTTAGATGTTTCATTATTGTACTTGATTACTTTATGTTGTTGTTAGTAACTTATCTTAAGAAAAATATTATTGAGTGCATGTTTATCCTTGTGTTCCAAGGATCTCTAGGCACAATATTGCACCCCCTATTCCCAAAATATTGGCAAGACTCCTGTCTTTAAATTCCAAAAGGAATTTTGACTCTATCCATTCACCTATGCAAGTTATGTTGTTTGCACTTCAGTCTTCCCTAGCGAGATTCACCACAGGCTTGCCTAGGGAAAGACATTAAAAATAGCTTCACAACATTTTAGGGCCCAAGCGTCTGTACAATGTATGTACATGGAATCTTCTCACTATTCCCAAGAGGCCATTTAGAATGGATGGTGAGAAAGTGAGTTAGTACCCCATCTTTGCCAACTGCCTAGACAAAACCAATGACAAAGCCAAAACAAGAATATTTACAAAAGGAAAAAAATGTGCACAAAATCCCAAATTAATGCCACACAAAATTAATGAAACATCTAAAATACTCACAATAGGTGTTACAACACTAAATTCAATCCTCTAACTAACCACTATCATGGAAAATACACAAAAAATGCCCCAAAACTTCAAACTCCAATATTTAGAAGTTCTCTTCATACAATGGATCTCCAACCCTACATTTTGGTCAGGGCATGTCTTATGTAGGGTGGTTAGGAAGTTACTTACCCCTCAGGGCTCCTTCTCATTGATTTGCAATATTTGGACAATGTTGTCCAATAATTTTTCGAAGTTGCAAAGTTGCACAATGCAACTTTTACACTTTTTGCTTCTTTTTGGCAAGTTTTTGCACAACTTAACTAAATGAGACCCAATGCTCTTTTAACCTTACCAAAGACCTTAATTATGGTAGAAAAATGATTCTAACTCATCCTATACCTTATTAACCTTATGCTGATGTCATCATCAACTTTGTACAAATCAGGAGCTTTTACATCTTACTAATCCCTAATTGCACCTACAAGTGTCCTAGGACTCTTCAAACAAAACCCTATTGCACTCTAACCATGGTCCACGTGACCTTAAAATAAATACTCCCAAAATTCCCTTAAGCCACACACACACACAACAAAATAAAAACTTGGATTGATTAAGCAATCCTTAGGTGCTCATGTGCACTGTGAACCAATGAAAAATTACCTTTAAGGATGAGGTTGACCTTGACTTGAACCCCAAGGTACTGACTTACAAGAAAAATGTAACGCCCCGCCAAGGGATCCAAAAGAATTAACCTAAAGTTTCACTAAGTTTGCTAAACATTTTTTTTTTTAAAGTAAGAAAGTATAACATACACATCAAACACATAGTAGCGGAAGCAATAACATGTAATCATTGACAAACATACATTGCAAGTTACATTTCTTAAAGATCCCAAGACGTTGAGTCACGTTTAAATTTAATTAAATCTAAGTCTAACAACTATCACATACATATGAAGAATAATCAGAAAGTCTCATGTCCATAATATACATTTGTTCCGAATGCCTCTCGGCAAATTAATTCGGAATGCTCAATCATCCACTGTACAAGTCACAGGGTATGAAAGGCTTAAAAGAATATACATATGTAAAGATCAAGATACAACATCCTCAAATCCATGATACAAAGTACAGTAAAAATACATGAAACTATTCACCATACATGATACATCCATACATCCATAATGATAAAACATCTATCATAAAATCTAACCATCCATCATAAAAATCCAAGAACATAGTGAAGGTAAATGCCAATCACGAAAACTCCAGCCACGGTGACCACGGAACGGATCTCAATGGTAAGAGTAAAAGCACTACCACCCGACTGCGTGGAACCTAAATGGTCCACTCCCACCGCGCTGAGGAGATAGTCTCAAGTCTCAAATAGGATAACAAAACCTATAATCATAAATACTCTCTAAGTCCAAGAAATCCTATAAGTATGCTAACTCAAGGGTTCCTAAAAAGATCGACATCTAAATCACAGAGGTACCACAAGACACATAGGAAACCTAATATGCAAGCGGGAAAGTGTCATCGCAAAAGTCACGTAGAAGTTACCCGAGCAATCCCTTAGGAATCCCGGGTCCCTACTGATCCTGCGGCCACTGGTATCCTCTCGTACTGACGAGGCCTACTATGGAATGCAAGGTCGTAACCAAGCGTTCTCTCTACCCCATCCTAGTCTGTACTAGCACTCAAGGCATGGGAGAGAACATACAATTATCTTGTTAGGTTCATTTTCTCTCATTTAGTGTAAATGTTTTCACTTATTAAAAACGACTTACAATGGGTTTCTCAAGGCAGCCTCTTAGGGCTCCGACCCCCATTGCAAGCCACTTCCCGACTCTACACATAGATAACCTACCCTAGGCTCACGAAAACATAAATCAAAGAATCATAATAAAACCACCTCAGTCCTATACAAGCAACTGAAAAACATCATAAAAGATAAGCCACAAAATTACATCAGTTCTTCATGAGCAACAGATAAGCATCAAATAACAATCACATGATCACGACAATTCTCTATCAGCAACTGAAGGTATCAATGATAGATCACAAAATCCAATGGTTCTCCAATAAGCAACGAGAAAGTATCCCAATAGTAAATTACAATACTGATCGAAGACTCCAAAATGGTCATCAAATATAACTGATCGAGACTTGAAAATGGTTAAGTCAAGTATCTCAAATACGTACATCTCAGCTTCACACAAAGAAACTGGAAAGCAATAACAAACAGTAAATACAATCATGTCATAGAGCACTTCATCACATTACCATGGTCAGGTTAAGAAAGATCGAAACCAAATCATCATGACATCACATATACAACCCCGAGCCTCTGGTAACAACCTAAACTGGTCAACGCTAAACCAACCCCAAAACATTCAAAGCACAAAGACAACATCAAAGTCTCAGAGATTGGATCTGAAAGTATATTATTTGAGTTAAGGTAAGGTTTATGTTTCAGTTTAATGTCGAATTTCAAGTAACAAAGTTTTCATATCTACCCCTTTACGATTAACCCATTTCTATAATAACTTCCATTAAGTCAATCTTCCAAATCTACTATTTAATCAGATAATATTCATTATTAATTAACTTTAATTAAACTAATTTTAATTAAATTAATCAATAATCATTTGATCTAATTACTTATTTTAATCTAACCATTAATTGTTAATTTATTAATATTTAACCAAAATTATTAATAAATTAATATTTACAAACTATGTTAAATGCATTATTATTTAATTATTAAATATTAATAAAAATTAAAATCTTTATTAATTAAAAATATATATATTAAAAATTTATTAATTAAAAATTTTATATAATAATAAAATTTGTTTTTATAAATTATAAAAATTATATAAAAAAAAAAAAAACCAAAAACATGTTTAAACATACGTTTATAGCCCGTCGGCTGAAGAGACCACTGCGGTCGCAGGGCCTGCGGCGGCAGGTACTCTGTACCTGCCGTCGCAGTACCTGCGACGTAGGTACTGTCGGCCCGCCGACAGTGGGGGTGGGTACGGGGTGATTCCCTCCCCCCACTAAATTTTTTTTTTTTTTTGTTTTATATAATATTTTTTTTGAAATTTAATTTTGTTTAAATATAAATATGCATATATAAATATATAGATTTATAAATATACTAATTCAAATCCTTTTTAATATATATAAACGTATAAATATATATTAAAGAATTGCCTCTTTTCTTTTTTATATATTGGTATAGTAATAAAGTCAACCATCCAAACTTCTAATCTAGAATTTCGGTATTAGATTCAACCCTTCCCATTTAAATCTCATGTATACAGAATTTTATAAACAAGCATCTGATAAATTCCAATATCATAATGTTTAAGTATTCCTCACAGAGAATTTCATATTTACAAACCCCAGACACGAAGAAGACAGGAAAGGATAATTGCGTAATAAATCGATAATCGAAAACACAAGACCCTACCTGATCTTGATGCTATTATGCAATCTCCAGGAACTGTAAAAGAATTCGCTCCTCTCAATAACCTTCCTCTGGAAAACTTTCTTGGTATCAGCTTTCTGAAATTCGCTTCCAAAAATTGTCTCTCCAAAAATTCCCGTCCAACTTCGTATATCCCAAAAATGAACCCCCAAAGTTGTGATAAGCAATTTCTCCTCAATTCGGGGCACTAATTGTGCGTTTACCCGAGAAGACTCTTTGCACAACTCAGTTAACTCCAAATTAACCTTTATTATCTTTTCTTATTTTTTTGCATTCAACTTTCATGCACATTAAGTTGAATTATTAAATAACTTTATTTAAAATTCCACTTGACTTCTATTCTTAATTAATTTATTACTTTAATCTTATGTGCACTTTTAAGAAATTAAAATAACATTATTAATTTCTATAATTTAATCTTTTAATTTAATTCTCATATTTAAACTCATGCTTAGATCATGCGATCTAGAATTCTTAATAATTTAATATCTTTCAACTTTTAATTTATTTTAGAACTTAATTGATAACATATTTAATTAATTTAAATAACAATAATATTTAGCATTTATTTAAAAATGAACTCCAAATATATTATTATTAAATTAAATAAATATTACTCTGTTCTAAATTCATCTTTGAATTTTAATCTCCAAATTTAATTCTTTTATTTAATTAATTAATTAATTAAATATAAAGATATCATAATAATTCTCTATTAAATTAAATCATTAATTAATCTTTTTAATTAGACTTAATTAATAGAAAATACACCAAGGACTCATAAAGCAACATACGAAAACCCATCATAGAAGGATACATACCAAATCAAACAAAAAGGGTTATAATCACGAAATTACATCATTTGATGCATTCAGAGGGTACTTAACTCAGATACTTGTCCTAATTATCAATTAGGACAATTGGCTAAAGGGTTTAGGATTTGGACTTAAGAGTTTATCTCCCCTCTCTTACCATTGAGACAGTGCGATAGGGTACGCTCATCTTGACAATTCAGGGAAGTTGATACCCGATACCTGCAACCTGCATAAAATCCACGCATGTACAAACACAATATTCTAAGCTAAACAGACAATGGCAGGAAGTGGTGCATCATGTAGATCCCGACTAGCAGGTGACTACGACTCCCTTCCTTAACCATATCAGAAACACCATACATAAATAAAACAACACGCACACCATACACATGCAGTATGGGGTAAGTATCCATAAGGAGCACATGGAATAATAAACCATCTAACTAATCATCATCGATAATTGAAAACATTTGAATAATCATAATACATGCGTGAAATATAGAGTACCAAGTAATCTCATCATATAATAAACTGAGTGTAAAACAACATCTGATAATCTCTAGAATAATAATACTAATCATCAAACATAAATTGGCCTAAAAGAGTTTGGCAATGATAACAAAAATGTAACTCGAAAATGTAGACTAGGGGCAGGCACTACAAAAAAAATCCTAGATCCAACAAATAATATAGGATTTGGGGGAATATGATGAGATATGTGGGAAGCATAAGAAAATATTCAATGAAAGCATTATTTTCATGATTGGAGGAATAAATGGGAAGCTAAGCATAGAAATGGATACCAACTTAGAGTTCTGAGAAAGATTGGAAGAAGAAAAAGGACCTTAAATTAAGTTATTAAATGGAATAAGAGGTCCTATTGTACCAAGCCACTAAGGAGGGATTAAAGGTCTTACAAAAAAAGTATTTAATTTTTTTAAGATGACATATTTAGCCTCCACTTTAGCAGGTGTATGAGGCAAGTCATGCTCATGGTAAAGGGAGAGAGAAGCACAAATAGATGATGAATAAGGAAAAATACAAAGAGATAGGACAACACTAATGACATGATCCCCTTAACTAAGGATCCCAATTCCACGTCCATGCATAAGGTCATGAAAGTAAAAATGAAAAACTAAAAAAAAAAAAGAGACATACTAAGGGGGTTAGAACTTAAAAAAAACTCCAAATCAATTAGAAAAAGAGGCCTCAATTGAAAAATTCCCCATCTACTAATGTCATGTCTAGAAAGCTATTGAAAGAGCATAAATGATTAGATAGTAAAAATAAGAGCATTGGCAATGATGATACAAAATCCATGATATAATCTATTAGCCTGAAAGCAAAAGAGTGAGAGGGAGAGAGACATAATTACGTCACCTATAAGATTTGTTTTTCTTACTATGAATCAAAAAAGACTAGGATTGAATAGTCTAGAAGGTTTTGTGCTTGGTAGTCAATCCTACAAAAACTTTGTGCATTTTGGAAGCTTTGCATGGATGTATGCATTCTCCTCATGAATGGATTGGGCTCTGCAATCCACTTTGAATTTTTGATCATGGGAAAATTAAAGAAAAAAATGCTCAAATAAAATTTTGCAGAAGTACTTGACATATTAGTATTTTAAATATGCTATTTTTAATTCTTTATTTCTTTTTTTAGAACTTTCTTAATGTAGAAAACATGTATGCAAATGCCTTATGGACAACAAAAAATCTCATAGCTCATACAACCAACCTTCACATCTATTCAAAAATTTCAATTACATTAAAAGCCTACCATATAGACCATTATTTCATAAAATTTTACACAACAATAAAGAACAAAGAAAGTACTAGCTTTGCAATATTTTTTAAGTTTATGTAATGCCTCTAATATCTTGAAAAGACTATTTCGACTTACAAAGAAAGAGAGATACTATTTCCAATTGTTGTTATGTTGTCCTGAAATAAAATGATATAAATAATAAATTTTCATAAACTTAAGATCGTGTAATTGTTGAAGCAAATAAAATCTCTTATTAAAAATTGGTGGTTGAAAAAATGTTGAAGTATATGAAATTATCAATTAATAATTGATGCTTGAAAACATGTTTTTGATAAAAGCAACAAGAAGAGGGTCTTGGCCTGTGGTACAAGTAGCACTAGAGAAGCATATTAACAAAGGATTAACAACTTCCAGAGAGCAGAGACAAAAGGAGCCCCACATAACTTATCTCTATAAAAAATAAACTTAGGAAAGGATTAAATGAACATAGTTGCACCATTAACGTCTAAACAACAAAAAACACTATGAGACTTTATCATAGTAAAGTAAACTAAATTGTTAAGCCACATAGGGCTAGAGTTTTTAAACATCAACATAAAGATAAAAGTAACGAAGCCTTGAGGTCTATAATAGCAAATAAGGACGAACATAGCAACCTAGATATCCCCACGCCTCTTGGACAATAGAATATCTTCCCATTCTTTATTCAGGAACTAGAAAAGCTCCTTGACCTCTTTTTCCTGGGTAGTATCAACACTAGGAACCATTCCTTGTAGAGCACATAAGTTGGTAATACTAGCATGCATGATCTTCAAGGAGGACTTGCTGATGTCCTTGAACCTTCTGTTCAAACCAGTAACCCATCTTTTAGTTGCTCTACCGTTTTGTTGAGTTGATCCACTTGGTTCTTGAGCAAGCCAAACAACCCACTAGAATTACTATTTGCAACATCAACACTTGCATAAACAACATTAGAGGGAGGGGGTGGGGGGAATTGGGGCTGACAATCTAGGGGAAGTGGAGGACAAAGGACTTAGCTCAAAATCATGCATAAAAGTGGGTGTAGGATTATTCGTGACCATGTGGCTGATATTTGGGTTTCTAGGGAAACTATCCATTTTACTTGGCACTTTGAAGGTTGCTCGTACGATTTTACCTTCATTTTAAAAACTTTGGATAGAATTTGATGTTTCCACACCTTCCCCCAAACATCAGAATTAGTACAACCATTAATAAGTAGATTATAGGCCAATTTGACAAAGAAGTCCTCATTTTGATTAAGCCTCCAAAGCACCCTATCTAGGTTACCAATGAGGGGGGATCTTATAGTCAAGTAGGAGAGAATCAAGATCAGCTACAAGAAATTTCATACCATGGTTATCCCCAACCAAAGATTCCAAGCCAATCCACTTCCCGTTGGAAATGTAGCTACCAACCGGTGACTTAATCTAGAGAAGGAGGTTATTTTAAGTAGAGGAAAACTTGTTGTTCATTAGAGGAGTATTTAGGAGCCACGCATCATCCCAAAATTTGGCATCCCGGTCATTAACAATTTACCAATGTACAACCTTCTCCAGGATACAATGACTTTTGGTGATGCCATTCCAAATTTTAGAGCCTTGGGGTTGGCCAATCTCCATAAAATGTTTATAGTAGCTTGTCCGGTCTAGGTACTTAGCCTCCATGATTTTGTGCTAGCTAGCTTTCTTGTTAAGGAGATTCCAGGTAACCTTAGCCATGAGAGCGCTATTCAAGTTACAAATTTTATGCAAACTCAATCCCTCCCCTCACTCTTAGCTAGGCATACACACCTAGTCCCAATTAACCAATGATAATCTCTTTTGTTCTTCTCCCCCTCGACCACAGAAAGTCTCTCTAGATTTTCTCCAATTTGTCTGCCATAGCTCCCACGATTTTGAAGATAGAGAGGAAATAGACCAAGATGCCCTGGAGAGTAGGAGAAACCAGTTGGAGCTTGCCAACATTGATGAGCAAGTTCCCTTTCCAACCTGCAAGCTTCTTTTGGGATCTTTCAAGGATGGAATTCCAAAATTCCCCCCTAACTATAATGTCCTGATCTCTTTAGCCTCTCAATAGATTTCTTAGCCTTTCATCCTTCAAAGGCTAAGTGGTACTAATTAAATTGATTTATTATAAAGTCATTAAATAATTTAAAAATTAAAAAGATGACTTTATATTTAATTAATTTAGGGAATTGTCAAGAAACACAACTCATCTATTGTTGGAAAGGAGTAAGCTTCCAGAATAGTGTGATAAGATAACACTTATGATTCTTCTAGAAGGGGGGGTAGGAATAATATAAAAAGAGGAGAGAGCCTCATGGGAAGGCATTCAGATTTGTTATAAACATTTACAGGTGCATTTGTGGAGCCAAGGGTGTGCAGATAATCAATTTGTCTTTGGGAATGAAAAATCCCAATGATAGCAATTTTGAGGGTGTGAAACATCACTTGAATTATTGCCAATTGGAGGTCGTATTGCAGTCACTTCATTGTGCCAAATTTGTGACCAAGGGCTAGGTGTGAAGAGGAAGAATAAGTAGGGCATTTGCTATAGGAGCTTGTTGCAGGAACACTGTATTACCTTGTCATTAGGGCATAATACCTGGAGATATTGATTGCATTGTTAGTGGAGACTCAAAGCAACTTCAAGAATCAGGTTTCTCCTGTTTATTCATGCATATTATATGCTACTGCTGTAGGCGTTAGTCTTTATTAGAATTAAGAATTTATTTATATATATGATACCAGAGTTTTGGCTTTTATATTAGTTTGTATTTAGATATTGTAAAGATGTCTTGGTTGTGGATGCATCATATGCTTTTAGTGCATTAACAGATGAAAGAAAGAATTACATTCATTGTGGATCTTACAACCATTTATTACAAGTAGAAAATTAGGGTAATTTGTGACCAGTTTGAGCAAGGCTCATTACAGTGGTATCAAAGCTTTCATCTTGCCATCCTATGATCAGTCAAACAATAGATGAGTGAGAGAGAAATTAGATGTTATAATAGGGAACAACAGAAACAACAATATTAGAATCTATAGGTTGAAGGGGATACATCCTCAAAAGCATTAAGAGAAAGAGATACCAGCAAAACAATTCAAAATATGGCAGAAGAAGAAAATAGGGATGCAAGAGCTGAAAGGAAATTTGGTACGATGCTTGATATGATGTCATGCTTATTAGCAAAAATGGATCAGTACGCCACTCAAAATCAAAACACAACCACTCAAAATCAAAACATTGCTGAACATAGTGGAGATAATGAGGGAAGGTCTATACATCGTGCTGAAGACACTAGAGGAACAACCTCTAGGCCTCTTTTTCCCACCTTTATACCAAGAGAAGAACAACCACATGCTACTTCGGCTATTTCGTTTGGAGATGAAGCTAGACAGCTTTTCGTTGCCATTGTGGACATTTTGAGTTTGTGGTTATGCCGTTTGGGCTAACCAATGCCCCTACTACATTCCAGTCTACTATGAATAGGGTATTTCATTCACAGTTGAGGCAATTTGTGTTAGTCTTCTTTGATGGTATCTTGGTTTATAGCCGGACATGGGAAGAGCATCTTGCACATCTTGACATAGTTTTGGGTATTCTTGGTAAGGAATCTCTATATGCCAAGGAATAAAAATGTGACTTGGGCATGACAAAATTATTGTATTTAGGTCACATCATTAGTGTAGAAGGAGTTCAAATGGATCTAGATAAGGTCAAGGCAATTATTGAGTGGCCTACTCCGACGAATCTGACACAACTTAGAGGATTTTGGGGTTTATGTGGATTCTATCGTAGATTTGTCAATGGGTATTCTCGCCATGCAACACCACTTATAGATTTGACTAAGAAAGGGGCTTTTGTTTGGACTCGTGAGGCACATGAATGCTTTGAGATGTTCAAATGACTTATGACTACTTGCCCAGTGCTTGCATTACCCGATCTCACTAAACCCTTTGAGTTGTAGTGTGACGCTTCAGGTGAGAGGATTGGAGCTATCCTTATGCAAGACAAACATCCAATTGCATATGAAAGCAGGAAGTTGAGGGGCCTTGAGAGGAGCTACAATATATATGACAAGGAAATGTTGGCCATTATGCTTGCATTGGCCAAGTTCAGGCAATACTTAGTGGGCAGTAAGTTCATTGTTAAAACATACCATAATAGCTTGAGACATTTCCTTGGGCAGCGAGATCTTAATGACTGTCAGCAAAAGTGGGTAAGCAAGTTGCAATCTTATGATTTTGACATTTCTTTTTTCAAAGGTTCATAGAATATAGTCGCTGATGCCTTGTCTCATCGACCACATTTAAGCTCTATGGCTAAGGTTTCAGAGGATTAGAGTCATTTGATTGTGGCAGAATATGCTAATGATTCTTGGGCTTCAAGTATTATTGATGGGTCACTACAAGATAATAGGTACATGGTGGTGAATGATCTTATCATTTACATGGGGAGGATTTTCTTGACTCCAGGATCCAAAGTAAAGAACATAGTATTAAGGTCTTTTCATGATTCACCGTTGGCAAGCCATCCTAGGTATTTCAAAACCTATCAAAAGATTAGAGAGAGGTTCACTTGGAAGGGTCTAAAATCTGATGTTCTACGATATGTTAGAGAATGTGTTGTTTGTTAGCAGAACAAATAGAACCATACATATCCTGCTAATTTATTATAGCCACTTCCAATTCCAAACAAGAAGTGGAAGTGTATATCTATGGACTTCATTATAGGGTTGCCAAAGGTGCAAGGCAAGGATTATGTTTATGTGGTGGTTGATAGCTTGACCAAGTTTGCACATTTTTTTCCGATCACTATTTCATATTCAGCCACATAGGTTGCCAAACTATTTTTTCCTGTTGTGTTTAGATTGCATGGATTACCACAAAACATTTTTAGTGATCGAGACAGTCAGTTTATGAGCAATTTTTGGAAGGAGCTTTTAAGATTGTGTGGGACTGAGCTTTCTCCGAGTACTAGTTACCACCCTCAAACAAATGGACAGATGGAGATAGTCAACAGATGGGTGGAAGAGTACAACAAAAATTATATCCCTGGGTAGCAAAAAGGATGGGTTAAGTGGATATACCTTTGTGAGTACTATTACAACACCACTTACCATATTTCTATTCAGATGACACCATTCATGGCCTTGTATGGTTATGAGGCTCCTAGTTTTCTTGATTTGTTGATAAGTGATAGTAGAGTGCCTAGTGTTGGAGACATGTTACAGGAAAAATTAGGATATCATGAGGGCCCTTCGTGAAAACATCTGGAAGGCACAAAACGAACAAAAAAAAATGCGGACCAGAAGAGAGTGGAACGCTCTTTTGAGGTTGGAGACATGGTGTATTTGATGTTGTAGCCCTATAGACAGTCTACTCTCAAGAAGAGTGGTGCAGAGAAGCTCAAGCCACGATACTATGGACTCTTCTGGGTCATTAGGCATGTGGGTGAAGTGGCCTATGAGCTAGAGTTGCCAGCGGACAACAAAGTGTACAATATTTTCCATGTATCATGCCTCAAGAAGGCATTGGGACATCATGTGGCTCCTTCTGCGATTCTACCGCCCTTAGATGATGAAGTTAAGTTGATTTTGATACCAGAGGCTATACTAGATTTTAGAGAGAAGAAATTGAGAAGCCGTGTCATTAGAGAATATTTGATTAAATGGAAGAACCTACTTATTGAGGATGCTACATGGGAGAGTGAAGAGATTCTGCAACATCCAAAGTTGAGATTGCTTGGGGACAAGCAATTTCCAGAGGGGTGGACTGTAATGTCCCCATCTCTTTAGGCTCTCAATGGATTTCTTAGCCTTTCATCCTTCAAAGGCTAAGTGGAAATAATTAAATTGATTTATTACAAAGTCATTAAATAATTCAAAAATTAAAAAGGTGACTTTATATTTAATTACTTTAGGGAATCATCGAGAAGCACAACTCATCTATTGTTGGAAAGGAGGAAGCTTCTAGAATAGTGCGATAAGATAACACTTATGATTCTTCTAGAAGGGTGGGGGGGGGGGGGGGGGTAGGAATAATATAAAAAGAGGAGAGAGCCTCATGGGAAGGCATTCGGATTTGTTATAAACATTTGTAGGTGTATTTGTGGAGCCAAGGGTTTGCAGATAATCAATTTGTCTTTGGGAACGAAAACTCCCAATGATAGCAATTTTGAGGGTGTGAAACATCGCCTAAATTATTGCCAATTGGAGGTGGTATTGCAGTCACTTCATTGTGCCAAATTTGTGGTCAAGGGCCAGGTGTGAAGAGGAAGAATAAGTAGGGCATTTGCTATAGGAGCTTGTTGCAGGAACACTATATTACCTTGTCATTAGGGCATAATACCTGGAGATATTGATTGCATTGTCAGTGGAGACTCAAAGCAACTTCAAGAACCAGGTTTCTCCTGTTTATTCATGCATATTATATGCTCCTACTGTAGGCGTTAGTCTTTATCAGAATTAAGAATTTATTTATATAAATGATACTAGAGTTTTGGCTTTTATATTAGTTTGTATTCAAATCTTGTAAAGATGTCTTGGTTGTGGATGCATCATATGCTTTTAGTGCATTAACAGATGAAAGAAAGAATTGTGTTCATTGTGGATCTTGCAACCATTTATTACAAGTAGAAAATTAGGGTAATTTGTGACCAGTTTGAGCAAGGCTTATTACACTAACCTCCTTGACCTTGAGAGAGAGACCCAAATACGTAGAAGGGAGAGTAGCTACCTTACAATCCAACATATTGATGATTTTATCCTGAAGTTTTAAATCAATATTAAAGAAAAAAATCTTGCTTTTCTAGTAATTAATGTATTGACCAGAGGCAATAGCCTAGATACTTAGAAAAGTTTTCCATTCTCTCGCCTCTAAAATTGAAGAAGCCCCAAAGAAGGTGTCATCAACAAATTGTTGGATGACCTTAGGGGGGAGGGTGGATGTAGGTTTAAACCCTTTGACAACACCATAATTGACAACGTGGGTCATGTTTCGGTCAAGTACTTCCACAATCAAATTGAAAAGGTAAGGGGAAAGGGGATCCCCCATTGAATACCCTTGGCAGGTTTGAACTTCTGGCTCAGTTTATTGTTCATGATGACCACATATCTGACTGTCTCTGCACATTCTTTGATGATATTTATGAATTTCTGATTGAAGCCAATGTGGCTGACACTTTATAGAGGAACATCTAGTTGAACTTATGATACGCTTTGGAGATGTCAAGTTTGAGCACCATGCTAGGGAGTTTACTCTGTTCCATAGACTATATGACCTCATGAGAAAAAAATGCTTGAAAAAATGTTGAAGTATATGAAATTATCAATTACTAAAATACACTAAATCCAAAATGTTAATAAATATCTATTTAAACCTTGTTAAAATATTTCAAACCATCCCAAAAACATCTCTAACATTGGAACTAATAATTATACTAAAATGAATATATTAATTTATTTTATTGCTCACGATAATTCAATTTATATTAACCAAACTAAAGATATTCTTTAAGAATGATAATAAGAACAAGCGCCACGTAGTGGCTTGTATTTGCCTTGAGTTATACCAGTTTAATTTGATAAAGTAGTAGAGATTAAAAAAAAATGATTATATTAAAATAAATTGAATTAAATTTAATGATTATATTTAATATTTTAATATTTGATTAATATTTTAATATTTTTAGATGAAACTTTAATTTTTTTAAAAAAATATTAAATATTTTAATTTTAATTTTTAATTATTATTTGTTGTGATTTCGATTATTAGTTAAGCTTGATAGATTTGAACCCAAGACCTTCCAATTAAGAGGCTCACAATGACTCTTGTCTAATTTATTAATTATTTTTATTTAAAACTCATATATATGTAAATATTTGAAAAGTGATTTTCATTTATACAAAAATACTTATAATAGTTATCTTAAAATAAAACAAGTTAGTTTAATTGATAATAAAAGATTTAAAAATTTATCATTTATTTGTAAAATACATATAATATTTATAATTCAAATACTTACTTATCATATTGTTATTATTTTAATTATATTAGTGTATTTAGTATATTGATTTTTAATTTGAGTAAACAAATCATCAAATATGTTTTATAAGTTGCATCCAAAAGTGTTTCCTCTATAAGACCCCATAAATGAACCAATGAAATTAATATGACATAATTTTAATGATTTTAAAACTTAAAAATTTATATATATAAACATTAGAAAAGTTAGAATTATAAAAGATTATATGATTATTAAACTAGGACATAAGGAAAAATTATTCCAATCACTTGCTCCAAGTCCCAAAATCCCACAAAGAATTTTCACTAAGAAAGAAAACCCTATAATCCTAGGGCATATGCTAAAAACAATAAAAAACTAATATTAACTCCGTGTTTTTCATCTCCCGATTCCTCGAAATTTCGAGACAGTACTTTCCCAGGCAGTGGATAGCAAAACATCTCCAACTATCTCGTGTGGGCCCGCATGGGAAAATGACGTGGCCCAAAAGTGAAAAGTTACATGATGACTAGGATCACACGTGTCCACGTTTGACTGAAGGAAAAATAAGAACATTGCGTCTTCTATTTCTCCCCTCTTGTTTTGCGTTTTAAATTGTTAAAGACTTTTTCCAGCCTTAAAAACTCTTTCGTGGCTCAAACTGCTCGCAAAAAGAAAATTAATTTTTAGTTAAAAAACAGAGACCATTAAAAACAAGCTGTTCTAGATCAATGACACGTGTCCCGGGGCGGGGTCGTTCCCAGCCACAAGATTAAAATTTATTGAATTTCCGAAATTACGATCAAAAAACTTATGGCCAAGCTTTTCCGCTTTCTTTCTCTCTCCTCGCTTACGTAAAAGATGAGATAAAGAAATGGGCCGGTCTTATCGGAAACAATCCAAAGAAAATCGGGGCTTTTTGTGTGAAAGAGAGAGGGGGAGATAAAGAAATAGAAAAAATTAACGACGAAGGGGCTCGACTGCGGCCTCTGGCGAGTACCCTGGCGTGTTGTTGGAGGAAAATTTGGGGGCTGGAGAGGGTAGGAGCTGGGGGTTTTTCACCACGGGTGGCTGGTGCGTTGTGTGTAGATGCCTGTGGAGTTTCGCGCGGTTCGATTTGGTGAAGTTTGAGCTGCATTTGAAGATTTTCGTCAAGGTTGGTGTCTCGCAGATTTCTGGCTGTGCGGTGGAAGGAATGATGCTGGAGATGATAGCTGGCAGTTTTCACGGTTCGATTTGGTGAATTTTGAGCTCTGTTTATGGTGAATTTTTGTGGATGTTGCTTTGGTAGAGATAAACTTCGCAAACAGGGACAGTGATGGTCTTAGTGACGGTGCTGGTTCTTTTCGCTGCTAGATTTGTTTAGGTCTGAGCTTTCTTTCTGGTGTTCATTGAGAAGTTGAGTTTTGCAGT
The DNA here is from genome assembly GCA_028749045.1 of Cupressus sempervirens. Taxonomy (NCBI): domain Eukaryota; kingdom Viridiplantae; phylum Streptophyta; class Pinopsida; order Cupressales; family Cupressaceae; genus Cupressus; species Cupressus sempervirens. Next base: position 822,704,784 of record CM053790.1, read on the forward strand.
GTATTGCGGTTGAAATCGCTTTGCCAAGTGAGTTGGAGCTTGTGGAGGGAAACTTGCTAGTATATCTTATTGATTTCATTAAATTTCTCGCTTCGCAGAAATTTTCGCTTTGTCTTTTGGATTGGAGAACGTTTAGGCAAAATATGAGCTCTTTTTCAGCGGTATTGGTGGGGAAACTGTGCTTTGAGAGGTCGGCGATTGTCTCTGAGTAGCTTTTTCTTCTGATTGTGAGCATTTTCATAAAAAAAAATTCGCCTTAGCACGGTTTGATTTTATTTTACTGTGATGAGGAGATCTTGGAAAATTGAGTCAAGATGCTAATGAGCTAGATCGAGGGACTTTGCATACGGGAAAGCTGGTGAAACTCTGCTTTATTTGTATTCCAAAGTTACTTATTGTATTTGGAAAGGCTAAGGACTTTTCTTCTCCTATTTGGAGCATCGGATTTAGCAAAGCTGGTGGCTGTGTTGCTGATTAGTGGTTTTTACCTCCGAATTATTTGTTTGTTTGCCTTTAATTGACAATTTGTTTTCACTCCTGACCACGCGGACGGTAGTTAAGATCATTTTCACTTATGTTGATACGCTGCTTCCTGTTCATTTTGGGCATGGCTGCTTTTGATTCTGTTCATTTAAAGTGGAAGACCATGGAGCGCGCCTAGCACATGCTTTTTCTTTAGATATCCTACAATAAGGCTGTCTCGGCGTGTAAAACATGATGGCGGATGCTATGTGTCAGTTCAGAATCAATTATCAGGCAACGAATTGACAGTTTATTTTATCTTTTCTCTGGACCTTGATAGCATTGTTGATAGTATTTCGAAGAAGGGAGATTATTTTTTGCGTCATTGTACACATCCTCGATGGCTTCTTTTGCTGCAGTAGCCGCTCCACAGGTATTTGGGCTTTGTTATTGTGTTTAAATAGACCTTATTTTCTCTGGTAAAGCTTTCTCAACTGCAAAGTCTGTTTAAGTTACCGTTCTATTTGGAGATTCTGGAATTTTTCTTTTTTTTCCTCATCTGAAAAAATAACCTAGTAATTTTTTTCCCCATTGCAAATCATTTGAAGTTACTTTCTATCTATTTTTATATAATTTTTCTCAGTTTTCTCTCCACAGTGAGGTCTTGACAAAAAGTTTTTAACATGCAAACTCCATTCAATTGTTTTTCTGTTTAAGAACATTTTATTTTCCTCGTTTCCTCTCCAAAAGATTCTGTTAAAGCTTTTTTAACTTTTAATCTCATTTCGATCCAATTGTAGTTTGAGTAATATAGATTTTTTCTTGTTTTCTCTTCGAAGTGGATTTTAAATGCTTTTTCATAGTAGAAACTACAAACTCTGTTTCAATCAATTTCTGTTTGAATTGTATTTTGTTTGGGTTCTCATATCCTCTGCACAACAAGTTATTGGCAAGCCTTTTCCATTTGCTAGCTCTGTTAAAATCAATTATCTGTTTGAAGATGTTAGATTTTAACCGTCAAAGCTTGTGATGAATCATTTGGATAAATTTGTGCTCATGTTCTGTTGCTTTCTAATATTCAAATTCACAGTACTCCTCTTTGAGATAACAAGTTTCCTCTATAAATATACACACGTTGAGTAGAAGTACCTTGTTTCTGGTAAAATTCGGAAATAATCTTCACCAATAAAATGTGATCCTAGAGTCTTTCATACTTGTTTTATTTTAGATTATTATTTGTTCCAGATAATTTCTTTCCCTTTCACAGTTAATAGTCCTGTTTACGTTGTTTATAGTTAATAGAAAATGATTTTTTTTTAATAGGAGGAAGGGGGCGAGAACCTTGCAGATTGGCAGCAAGGTATTCACAGCAATATTGTTCATTATTCAGAAACAAGCAAATCTCAGTCCCCTCATTTCCAGAATGACGAAATTTCTTCATCAGGAGATGAACTTATGACCAAGGTAAGATCTACTTAATTTTTTCTGTTCAAAGAAAAAAGTATTTTAACCTTTTCTGAAGTAAAAACTAATACTGATCTCTGTAAGCATCTGTCTGAAATTAAACGTGTGAGACCTCCAAACACTATTTGTGGATACAGAACCACTTTAAGTGAATGATAAAGTTTTGGCAACAGAATTTTGATATTGATTTTGCAGGTTTGATGTTTTAAAAAGTATCATGATTTATGGTATGGGAATTAAGTTTTCTTATGGTCCTTCCTAATATCAAGTTCTCCAACATATTCAAATGTGTCTATATATCTAGAGTTTATCTAGTAATTTACTTTTAGGTGGTGTTTTTCTAGTGCTCATATTATAGCATCTTTTTCCAAGATTCAACTGCTTAGTCTTGAGTCGGTATATATCATGCTTATGAGAGGTGGGTTTTTATGAACATTCATGAAATACAGGCCAATAAAGGTTGATTCAAAATGACAGTTGAATACTGATAAAACATCACATAACTTCTTCGTACATGTGTGTACTGTTGATTTTTAATGTGAAAATAGGCAACAATTTTCACAATTGGAAATTTTTCTCTATTGCCAATTTGTTCTTTGTGCCCATCAATTAGGCATTAAGATTTCTAAATTTTTTTTTTCCCCTTTTGCACATTCATTTCTCCTTTTTCCATATTCAATATCCATTGCGTATTCCTGATTCTAACCATATCAGCGAATTCCATTTGTAGTTCGCGTGAAAGCATTGGCTACAAGAGGAGGTGAAAACCATTTTTAGGATAATGTTCATCCTTATATCAAAATTATCCTCTAATTTAAATGATTTTATATGCAATTAAGTAAAATATCCTTATTCTTAGCTGTTTACTTCTGTATATGTTTGGTTTGCCTTTCTTCTGTATTTTTAATTTTTGGTATACTGTATTTTTAATTTTATACCATGCTTTCAAATCGATATATGCATTTTGAATATACTTTGGTTCCAAATCCTTAGGGTCCCTTTCAACAAAGCTCGGGTTGGTTTGAACAATTTTGATCAGTAACCATATTTATAAGATGTGAAAATGACATTTTAAAATAAATTATCTTTGTGGCTACTAGGTTAGAAAACCCTATACTATAACAAAGCAACGAGAAAGATGGACAGAAGAAGAGCATCAGAAGTTTTTGGAAGCACTGAAGATGCATGGTCGAGCTTGGCGACGAATTGAAGGTAAATTCTTCTGTGCTTGAGGTTGTTGACTTTTATAGGAAAAGGCATTTTCATGAATTTTCCATGCACTTTGATGTTTGAGCTTTAGACCACTTTACCATTTCTCACAGAAGATTGATTTTATTGATTGATACTGTCAAGCAATACTGTGTAATATCTTACTTATTGCATTTGAATTGTTTATAGAGCACATTGGTAGCAAGACTGCCGTCCAGATTCGAAGCCATGCACAGAAGTTCTTCTCTAAGGTCCCTACCCTTTTCTACCATCAGTTAGGCATGGTGCTATGGAATTATCATCTCAATAAATTGTTCTCAAGCTTGTGCATCATATATTTACATTATATTAATATTATGTGGTTAAAATAACTCAATAAGGGAGTTAATTGTGCTTAAACATGAAATTTGTAAATCTTTTCAGTAATTCTGTGAATAATAGATAATATATTAACAAAATTAAAGGAACTCTGGGTGGACTATTATAATTTAACCTGTCATCAAATGCCCAATTATCTTTTTTTTCATATAAACTCATTAGATTTATGTTGTATTTGATTGTTGAGAGAGAAACCATGTAGATCTTTAAGAGGTTTGCTTCACTATTTTTTATGTTCCTGATTTATCTAGGGATGCAAGAGACCTAGGATCTGAGTTTTAACCTGATTTATATGAGAGCTAGTTCATCATGAGTTTCCTTATAATTGATTGTGCATGCATTACTAGTGATTTCATAGACAATTAAATTTTGGCAAAAGCACTCAATGGTCGCTGGTGTCTGTTTGAATACCAGCCATTAATCCCCACTTTTAGTGATATGCAGAAATAATTATGTAGTAATGAATGAAGAATGAACATTTCATCTCTTCCATGTTGTTGCTCGATGGAAATGAAAAATGATTAGTGATGGTCTTATGGTTTCAACTTTTACTCAACTTGATTCTTTACATTTAGTTATATTACTAGAACTTTTGACTGTTGAAGTTTTCCAGTTTCATCTGAAACATTTTTGAGAACTTGTAAATTCTTAAACATAATTAAACTTGTAAATGAATATTTTTCTATCAACTTAGCAAAAACGAATTTTTGTTCATGGATAACATAATTAATAATTGAGTTTCATTTTCACCTGACTATATGGATTTTCACATTCGTTTCTAAGTTGATTTTGTTGCTGTTTGCAATGGAAGTTTACGTATCATCACTGACTTTATGCTTTGCATTGGCTATATTGTGCCTTACTTTGTTCTGTATCCAGAGTAAGCTATTTTTAGGAGAGTCATTTGTGATCCTACAGACCGCCTATACATGCAAGTGCAGTGGTTTATGAAGATGGATGATCTATGTTAAAATGGAGGTTGTTGTGAATCTTTAGGTTATGCCAAAATTTAAGAAATGAAGTGTAAACTTTTAGACTTTATGTATGTCTTTTCAACCTCTGACAGAGTAAACGAGTAAGAATGCCATTTCAATGGTTTCTTGTCTTTTTTTTGACTAAAATGCCATTTCTGTCTATTATTATTATAATAATCTTATACATATATTTATAAATATAATATACATACATACATATACATTTGTGTGTACAAATGTATATATTTATATGTGTATGTGTGTATAGATATACAAATATACATTCATACATATGTGTGTATGTATATATGTATGTATGTATGTGTTTGTGTGTGTGGTTTTTGATTATGCATATTCTGGATATCGTTGTAGAGCCTTTCAGTGTTGATTCTGTGAGTGTGAACAAAGTTCATTCAATGTTTGGTCATATGCATTGCATGCCAGGTAAGAATATCTATTAAATGGACTGACATTGACCCAAGCATGCATAAGATCACAGTTTCAGACTTTTGACATTGGGCATATGAAATCCTTTTCTGAATTTAAGAGTTACTTCCTGTTATCTCCTGCTTGTGGGACTGATAATTGACAGAAATTCATCTTTTACTATGTAGAAAACATGTTCTCAGGTAATACCAATTCTTGATTATGATTTGTATATAGGCACTCATCTGGATTCTATTTTTGGGGCTTTCTTTTCTAGTGGCATGTGAGGCGATAATAAAGCCTAATGATCAATGCAATTAGATTTCCACAATCTATATGACATGTTTTTCTTTTTTCTGGATTTGATTGTGTGATAATTTTTAGCATCTAAAAAATTATTATACAATCAAATTCAGAAAAAAGAAAAAATAAGCGTAATGATGCTAATTATGTGTAGAAAGATCTGGTTTTATTTGGTAAGTATGAAAAGTTGTAAGCGTCCTCATCAATTTATGTCCTCATGTTTTTGTTTTGGCAGACCACAATATAATTTATCTACTCCTCTTATGGATCATCACTGGATGAGAAATGTATTCTTTGATGCTCCCTGACTACCCTTTGTATTCTGGTATCTGACACGAATATGTAAGAACATAACTGGTCATGTGTCATAGAATAAGCTTCTGAGAATTCTGACATTACATAAGTAATTAGTTGTTCAATATTTGCTGAAGGAGCTTCCTTGTATGTTAGATTAATTCAAGAGATCTCAGCTGGCCACCTAAGGTATTAAGGGTACAGTGTCCACTTGTGTTAGTTGTGTTTACTTCTGTTCTTATAATTTAAGAATTTAAGCATGTGTAATATGTCCGAATTCCTCATTGTAAATGCAATGCAATAGTGCAATCACTGTTTTCTATTTGTATTGCATACCTACACTCTAAAGAGGCCAAAGTTTACATCAAATACAATGGAAGCTTCAAAGTAATCTCAACATTATGATATATTGATCGCTGGCTCAAGTATTTAACTTGCAGATGCTTCAACAATAAAAAATATTCTTCTACCTTATTCATCCATCAGTAATCATTAAATGATACATTCTACAGTTATTTTTTCCTCCACTTTATGATTAGGAAGTTAAACTGCCAAAAATCCTAGGCCACTTTCATTCAAAACTGTGTGTTCATAAGGTCAAACGTCATAAACTATATGCCATTATTCTATTTGTCAATCACTAAATGCTCTTGCTGCATGAGGGAATCTTTAGCCTTGAACTTGAGCTCAACCATGCTCTGTGTGCTATAAATTCATTGAACAAAAGAGATCAACCAATAGTAATGAACTAAAATTTGTATAGGATGTGTTTATTACTCAAATTCTTCTGAATGAAGAATTTTCAAGTTAGTGAACGCTTGGAATATTTCTGAACAACTTGTAGTTATCAATTTTCTTAAAATTCTAGGAATGTGAACATTTTTAGAATATTGAAACAAAATAGATCTACCATCTTCATTGATGAGATATAAGAGCAAAATCAATGTTTAATGTTTATAGCAACAACTTTTTTGTTTATTGCTTTTGAGAAATACACCCTGAAGAGGATGATTCAACTTGCACATATTTTCCTATAACCTCAAAATGTTCTCTCTCTTCTCTTGGGACTCGCTCTTGCTCTTTAGTGGATTATATCACAAATCTTTCAAATGACCCAGGCTATATGGCCAGACTGGTTCCTTTGTGGATGGTTTGAAATTTCATTAAATTAAACAGTGAGCCTAGGCTGTTTCTACTAGAGTTGCAATTCAATGGGGGCACTAAAAAGCAGTCCTGCTATGCTGGACAGTTTACTTCATCAATGCTGCTTCAAACTAAATTTATATAACTGTTACTCACAGATGCGCTTAATTCTTTTGCAGCAGGACAATCCATGACCTGTCTGTGTGATATCTTGGTGCTTGCAGCAGTTGCCCGTTACATGTAATTGTGTTTGAAATTTTGTTATTTGATTTGTGCACATGAGAATAAAGAGTGCTTTGCATTCATGAAATATTCTTGATATGGGTTTAATTGTAATTATTAGCAATGAATACATTTATATTCTATATAATGATATTCTGCATCTGTGATGGATGAACCTCAAAATGTGCTGGATGATATTTTTGTTGTGTGTACTTTGGTAATTGAATTTTGAAGACTTCTTTTTATGGATAAAATATTGAATGTTATATTGTTACTACAGTGGTAGGATTGTTTTTAACAAATATCATTAGACCTTCCAAGAAATTTCACAGTTGCTAGCATCATTTAGTTAAAGCTGCTATAATGCAGTAAATCTTGCTTCAAAAAGTAGGAAAAGTAGATGAATTTCATTTAAGAAAAGATGGCCTTATATATTTAGCTGCATGCAGATTAAAGCTGGTCAATAAAAAAATTTAAGAATTCTGAACTACATTTTAATTTTTTTAAAGTGGATTATGAGGCCCGATTATCATACTTGCAATTCCCACTAACATTCATCAATTCCCATTCTTAAAGTATTCATAAAAGATGTCCTAGTTATTTAGTCTAAAGTAGAGCTCTCCTACAGAGCATCCCAACAATTAGCATTTCTCATGTTTGTGATTGTACAAGACAAAAATAAATGTACAAATCATAGGGAGAAGTCCTTCCAATACATAAAAAATGCATTCTACTGCCTACAATTTTGACTAGTTGCGTCTACTACTTAAGGATGACTTGTTTATTTATATGAGATCAAACATGGGTGTTACACGGGCATTCTCTGATCTGTCTAATTTTATAGATGAGTTTGTCTACTCCAGAATTTCCAGTTATGAACTTAGGCCTGAAGAAGGTTACTTCATGTTTGAAAATGCAATGTCATTCTCCTTATGCCTTCATAATTTATTTTTCAACTCATGTTCAGTGGTAAAATAGAGGATGCAAGTTTTACATATGTGATAAAAGGATTTTATATCTTCATAAGCCCTTAAGAACATAAACTTTTCTTGACACATTTTGCAGCTGGAACGGGAAGCTTCAGCAAGGGGCGTAACTGTAACCAAAACACAAGATATCAGTATTCCTCCCCCACGACCTAAAAGGAAGCCAAGTCATCCGTATCCTCGGAAGGCAGGTAGTGTCATTCAGAGTTGCTCATCAGTGACTGAAGAGGAGAATCGATCACTACTAGCAGTTTCTTCTACTTGTGATAAATTATCAGTAGGTGTAAACCTAAGTGGAACAACTCACAAGGTGCGTGATTGAACTATGCAGAATCTAGTATTTTTGGAATTGTTTCTGATCTTATGTACAACATTTGTGTCAGTTACTTTAGCACCTCACCAGTAGCTATTCATTGATTAGGCAAGTTGTGGTCCTTTTCCCACACTGGTCTTCAAGTTCTGTCATATTTCCATTTTTTCACCCATTCAATGATATCAAGAGGTCTCATTTTATATTTTTGGTGGACTTCCAGAATGCAGCATTTGCTTCATACAATGCAAGGCCAAGTCCACTTCAAAGAAAGGGAAATATTAATATGCAGAACACAAAAATGGAATCTTCCAGTACAAGTAGTTCTCCATCAAGCCTCAAGCTGTTTGGCCAGACTGTTGTCGTTCCAATCAATGAGACAGATTTAGATGCAAACGCTAATGGAGTTTTTTGTGAATTTACCTCCCTCAAGCAAGAGTTTACCCCATTCGAGGGCCAAAATACCGAGTATTCAAAGCTGGAAAATGGAAAAGTATCTGAAGTTCAACAAACATGCAGTCTGAAGCCTCAAACAAAACTAGTGAAGTCTGGAAATGCTTCAGTATTAACTTCCAATTCCCCTCTCACAGAATCTGGTGCCAGTCCACAGGAAGGCACTGGTGAGTCAAATGCAAATTCGCCATACTTGGAAAATCATACAGGACAGCAAGATTCAGATGAACATTTGTCTAGCGAACTGGATAACAGTTCAAACTATCTTTCTAGAAAACTCCAATCTTCTGCCCCTGTGCCAGGTTATCCAAGACATGTCCCAGTACAGCATGTCGAGACAGGCAACTCTGACAATGTTCCTGACTCCATTAAATGCAAATCAAATGCATCTTCTCTGGCTCATGAATTTGCAGCAATGAGTATGCTGAATGTCAATGGTTCATCATCCAATTTGACTGGGCAGATGCAGACTGACATTCAAAATCCTTTAGTACCTAACTTTGTGCTTCCTTTTCCTGCTGTGCCAGGTCCGTATCCAGCATACAACAATTTTAAAAGTTTTGGATGCATTCCTGGATTCATTGCTCCTGGATCTGCTCCAAATGGTCCGCTCCCACCATGGCATCTTTCCCCATCGGTGGCTATGCACCACCCAGCATATGCTGCTGCCACACTGGCAGCTGCCAGATATTGGCCTGGGTTGGTGTCAGGAGTCACTGGTAACACAATGGGAGATCCACAGCATTCAAGTACAGGGACGAATGCACATGCTCTTAGTGATGAGACAAGCGCAGCTGCAGCAGTTACAGCAGCAACAGTTGCAGCTGCATCAGCATGGTGGACCTTACATGGTGCCATTCCGCCTCCTTTTCTCCATCCTGGTATTTATGCTCCTTTTGTAGCAGTGATGGCCGCAGAAGCTGCCGCTGTCGCAGCTGCAGCTGCAGCTACAGGAAATTCTTCGCCTGGATGCAAGAGTGAACCTGTAACAGGAGGAAGAAAGCAAGACCAAGTTACTACAATGAAAGAAGCAGACAAGGTTCTCGAGTCAATGCCCAACAATCCTTGTTCTAAATCCGAGAGAAAAGTATCCATGCAGCAATCGAATGATGGTAATACCAGTTCATTGTGTCCCAAGCCTGGAAGCCTGGAGAGTTCGCCACAAGGTTCACCATCAGGATCGGACCAGAATGCAATTAGTTGTATGGAAGAATCATGTGACGCAGAAATGCACAGAGAAAAACAAAATCTTAACCTCAAAGAAAAGGATCATAATGTGCACAGTACTAACTCACCCATTGGAGAAACTACAACAAACAAGAAGTTTGTAAAAGAAAGGTCATCGAGTGGTTCAAATACTCCTTCAAGTGCAGAGCCTGAAACAGATGCCTGTTTGGAGACCAACATTGAAATGATCAAAGAAAATAATGAAGGGGACTTTGAACTAAATGGGACTGGAAATTGCACTTCGGAAGCAGGGCCAGAAGATAAATTGACCGAGGTTGGAGGTTTTGCCTTCCCTCAAACTCTGGGCAAGATCGAAAGAGAGAGAAACAATTCATCAACAGTGCAGGCAGAGAAAACGGATGATATCAGAAAACATATTCCCAAAGACAGGCACCAGAGTCATGGAGGAGATTCAAATCGTCGATCCAAGTCAGGAGCTCATCCCAGTGATATATGGAAAGCAGTTTCTGAAGAGGTGATTCTATTTTAATGCAACATTATATTTATGATAAATTTGAAATAATCTGCAGGCAGAACTTGAAACAACTGTCTTCTAGAGTCCATTCTCAATTTTTTTGTAGCTTTAATATTTAGTTAAGGCTTTGAGTGAATCATTTTTTGCGTTCCAATTAGATCCATTGGATTCATATCTTAATTTATTATATATGCTTTACTGTTCTTGTTTGCTCAATACAAGCATTTTCTTTGGTATTTGATTTCCAGGGCCGCATTGCATTCCAAGCTTTATTTTCCCGAGACATTTTACCGCAGAGCTTTTCTCCCCCTCAGAGTACCAAGTTACAAGAAAAAGTATCAAGATCTAGTGTCGAATCTTTGAGTGCAAAGCACAATGCAATTACACCATCTCCAGATGGAATGCAGACTGATACCCAAAGTAGCTTGCTAAATGAGAGCCAAGTAAACAATTCAGTTACCCAGGCAAAAGGTGATTGTGCTGGAGAAATGCCTTCAAATGCTGTTGTTTCACTTGCGCGAGAAACGAAGTTATTACAGGACTCAGAAGCCACAGTCAGCGACCAGTCATTAGAGGAATGTGGAGACTGCGGAACAAGCCCATTGCCAAATGAAAATGCAGCCATTGATATTCAACCGACTAAATCATCGGTTATCCCAAGTTTCGGAAACTTCAGATCTGGTCGAGGTTTTGTACCATACCAGCGGTGTTCCGTTGAGGCAAAGAAGGGTAGGTTACATGCACGGCCCGTACACAACACTCAAGAAGGCATAAGAGAAGGAAAAAGAATTTGCCTGGAGCAAGAAGTGAAAGAGAGCTAGGTGAATGTAAATTCTCTCTAGTGAACGTTCGCTTAAAAATATCCATTGGCTTGAAGCATGTGCCCTTGAGAATTCAGGCTGCCTGGAACAAACGCTTATCCATCCCCAACTACTATTCTGGGGGTTGTAGAGAGTGCATGCCTTATTATTGTCCCATTTTCTTCATCTCCGGCAGTAGACAATTTCCAGCATCTGATCAGCGACCAAGATCCAGCAGGCAAATTTAAGTGCTTTGCAATGGATATATGCGTCACTTCTCACTACCTTGTAACCTTGTACAGGTCAAGTTTAACTTATTTTTCTCAACTCAAGCGTTGAGGCTGATTAAAATCCCATCCTCTATAAAGCCTCTTCGGTCCTTTTACCTATCCCCATCAAGGCTTGAACTCTGCAAGCTCATTTCCATATGTATTTCAAGCCCAGCTTGGGTACGTATAGGAGAGGGCATGGAAAATAGACAGGAGCCATGACGCCAAGAAATGCAAGTATCAAATTTAAAGTAGAGATCAAGTTGTAAGGGGATAAGAGTTTTGTACGAATTGTCAGGACTGGTAGATTCATTAATTTTTATATGGAAATCACTGTGTATATGTAGAAAGTCGAGGGATAGGAGCAATCCCCTCCCCGCATCAGAGATCAGAACACTATAGATGACATCATCCTTTCCCAAATACAAGGATGACAAGTTTCTGTAATTGTACAAGTAAAGCTTTCCATTAAGCATTCTTGAATTTCCTATAATATCTCTTGCATTTTCGGTGTGTTTGTATCATGAAGTTCAAAAGAAGATGCAATGGCACTGGCTAAATAGCCGAAAATTTGCACTGCTCTCGCGCCTTTTTATGGTCATGCATGCCCCTTCAAATGCCTCTCGTACTTCGTTGTCCTTTCATTACTCTCAATTTTTTCCAGTCCATCAAATCAACAAAGACAGACATTAAAATCTAAATGCTAAAATAAACTGCGATTATCTAAACATATGCGTTGTTGCCAAAATGCTAACAGCTCTTTGATCTTTGAAAAACTGATTTATAAAGTAGTCGTAAAAGTTTACAAGAAACATATGAATATGGAGAATAAATGAAGTATAATTTTTTTCAAAAATATCAACTGTACACTTTAAATTACATTTTGAAAATAGTTATCAGTGAATAAAATGTATTATGGTTAAATTATTATTATAATAATATTTCTTCTAAAATTTTATTAAAAATCAAATTTCTATGAAAAAATTATTCAACATTTATAGTTTTAATGTATTGTAAGGAATTATAATTATTAAAATTTTAATATTCGTAGTTTATAAAAATATAAAAAAGAATATAATGAATTTTTAAGGTGTTATAATTATTCAATGACTATTTTAATTAAAATAATGTAATATATTTTAATAGATTATAATTTTCAAATTTAAATTTAGAATTATCACACTTCAAAATATAAAAGTCAATAATTATATTTTAAATTTAATAAAAAATAAAAATAAATTTAAAATATGAATATTTTTACTTTTTGATTATATTATCTTTAATTATTTTCTATGAGAACCATTGAAATAATAATTAGAATATTAATAATTGTGTAAATTCTATTTGTATTCTTAATTTATATGATTTTAAAAATAGTTATAAGATAATATATTTTATTTTATTTATAATCATTATTATAATATGTTTTTCCTTAAAAATTGATAGTTTTAGAAGATCAAAACATAAAAGAACAATAAATATAATTCAACAAAACAAATAACAACCAACAAAATTAAAAATAAGATTATATTTTTCGTTCAAAAATATTTCAACATAATATACAACAATCTAATACCCAACAAAATAAATAACAAACACTAAAAACACTAAAATAAAAAATAAGGTTTCATTTTGAGTTCAAAAAAATTCAAAATAAAATATTTTTTTAATAATTATTTTAATTTAAAATCATAATAGTTTTTAAATTAGTAATAAAAAATATAAATATTTTTATTATTTTTGTAGCCAACTTTTACTTGACTTATGTTAAAATCATAATACATTTAATAATTTTCTAATACAAACTTAAAATAGTAATAAAAAATATAATTTTTTTTATTAATTTTGAATCTGTAGAGATTTGGACAACGTTCAAACAACAAATTAGAAACATATTTTTAACGAAGAAGAACACTTAAGTTTTCTTTTCACAATTCCATAATGTGATGGTTTAGATCTTGATGTCTATTTCCAATGGTTTTAGATTATAATTTGTTAAAATTAATCAAAGAATATAGTAGCGAAATCAATCATATCTTTGATTCGATGAAAATGTTAGCAATGTGAGTAATGAGGACGATGACATAATGAGGAGTACAAGGTAGGCAGGCAAGCAGATGGGCATACATGACCATTAAAAGGGCCTCGAGGTGGTGCAAATTTTCAACAATTTAGCCAGTGCCGGATGCAATGGCGACACTAACGTTATGCTTCAACTGCTGGCTATAATGGTCAAAATATTTATAATATTTTTTATGCTTATTAACAATAACATACTAATGATAATATTTGTTAATATATTAACCATTAATATTAAATAATTGTAGGCATCGGCTACCCAGGTAGGAGGATCGACTACCTCGGGTATGCCCCCGCCATGCCCCCATCCTCATGCCATATCCCTCCTTCGCATGCCATCCGGCCGCCTTGCATCCCTATCGTACTCGCCTCTGATGGTGACGCAGCGAAGTACCTGCCCCTGGACAGACGTGTTCAGGAAGGTGGGGAGTTTAGGTAGGAATTTATGCCGAGATGGGATCGCCAACTCCAAACAAAATTTACATGCCAACATGGATATCAATGTCATCAAGCCCACACCAACTTCCTTAAAAAGAAGAAGCGGGAAGCCTGCTCATTTGCCGTTGCCTTTCTTGTTCTTTCTACTCATCCCTGTTCTGGTTTGGAGCATTTTGTGTTCTGCATATTGTTTGGAGCATATTGTGTTCTGCTGAAGCTTCTCAACTGTCCAAAAATCTTACTGTTGCTACGCTGGTAAAAGGTATGTGCGTAGCATGTTTTGCTTTGATTTTGTCATGTCCATATAGTTTTGCTTCAAACATGCATTTCAGTCATTGTTGAATTCAAACATGCATACTGTATACTGTCTTCTGGTCACAGTAACTGTAGATCGTTTTTCTCTTTCAATGTTATCGTTCGGGCTTCTTTGCTTCCGTATTGTACATAAATTCATCATGCAATTTGTATTGTTTTTCAAGTTACATTTCTTTACCAATCAGTATATGTTTAAACCTTTTTTTGAAAACTTATTCATTCAGTCGTGAAAGGTAGATCAAACTCCACATATTTATTTTTACCTCATTTGTATAGATGATCACAACAATGCTCTCTTTGCCATATTTATGAATATAAATCTAATACTCAGTTTTTGTAATCATGGAATTCTAGTTCATAATGACTAATAATCCACTTAAATCTTAAATAATAGCTTTTGGATTAAATTATGTGTTAGTTTCTCTATTAATATTTAGAATTATATTTTTAATCTATTATTAATATGGAGTAGTGCTAATAGATATATAAAAGACGTAATATTATTTTGTTGAAAAATGTTGTATAATTATATTTTTTAATTTATTATGTTTCTTCGGAGTGGCTGTTATTTAAGAATTGTAATAATATCTCATTATTAAAATTAGTTATAGAATTTTTAAAATATTTTTTGTTTTTCATTTGGTATAATTATATGAATAGTTGTAAAGAATACGATCAATGCCTCTTTCTATATGTTATCACTCATTACATTCTATACAATTATATACGGATTTATATGATATAAATGAAATGAAAAGGTTTGTAAGTATAATATTAAATTTTCAAATAAATAAAATGATTCATTGTATAATATTTTTAATGAAAAGTAATGTCTTAAGATTTTTTAACTACGTTATTCCTATTTTAGGTTTCTTAATATCTATTTGAAATATAAAATATAATCTCTTTAGAACTAACCTATGTTATTCATATTAATATACAAGTACGCACAAACTAGCTTACATAAATGAGAAATAATTAGAAATAGATAATTTAGAAAACTTAACTTGCTACTTTGCGAAATAAGATTGAAGATAAGAATAATTAAATCTATACTAGAAAAATGTATTTAAAATTGGCACAAAAACTAAGACATATTGGAAATAAAATAGATAATGATAACATGACATTTGCCTTAGATTTTATATTGGATCAATAGCCTTTCAAAGATGAAATCATACGTCTAGGGTACCAGTTTGATAATGGACTAATCTTTTGAGTGTTAATTCAACCTACACTTTTTTAAATCATATACTCTTGTTCACATATTCATGGGGATCTTACTGAACCTAAATCATAGCATGCATATTTGTGACATACTATAGAATCCTCTTATTTTCAAACAATAATGCCCCAAAATTATTTGTTCTTGTCATACGAGACAATGTGGGTCACCACAAGTGAAGAAAAAAGAGTGTTGATCTTATTTCTTTTACCACATTCAAAAGGGAGAAGACCCAAACAACTAAAAAAAATTCAAATATTGAACAAGTGCAATTAATTTTCACTTAATGAAATGGAAATGAGATGATTGACAATGATATATAAGATCTAGAGAAAACTAGGAAAGAAGGTTGAATTTCTAAAAAAGGAAATCCAAAGAAATATAATAGACAAATTTTGATGTTGAAAACAAAATTATAAGATAATAACTAATCTAATGATTCTAAAAATTAAATAAATGATACAATTTTAACCATAATTAAACATGAGTTGAATATGACTGTTTTAATAATAAAATAAATAGTATACACATAATTAGAATAATATCTATTATATTATTCTACATTTAAAATAGTATGATTAAATTAGGTCAAGTAATTTACATTAGATCATATAAAAAAGATCTAGTTTTTAAATTAAGCATGCATCTACATCATCTAGTATAAAATACATGATTGTAAGTTTGGGCTCCTTGGGGCATTTCTTTTATACTACTATCTATGAGTTATATGCTATTTGCATTAAGTATTATAAGGGACTTTTATCAACACCTATGAAGGTTATAGTAAATGTATTCAAACAAGCACTTATGGGGCTATGTAATGTGTAGTGAAATTATTATAGCTTCACACATAATTATGTCATTTATCTATGTATTTGTATTAAAATTGTACTCATAAATCAAATTTAAACTTTACAGATTTGTAAACTTGCGAAACTTTCACATTATATCACAATTTATATTTATAATTAGCTAAGTAAATAGTCATAAGAAATAAATTATAATCTAATAGGATCAATGGGTTATGGGTACAATCTACTATCTATAGTTTCTCTTCACCTTTACTTAATAAAATTTCCCACATATTTAATTTCTCTTGAATTAAAAAATAGTACATAGAAAGCATAAGATGTGCCTAATTATAAAAGTTTCAAAGGCTTAAAATAAGAAAAGAAAACTACAAAAGAGGGACATTAATGGGAGACAACAGGTGAGAAGAGCTTAATGATCAAAAGGTGATAAGACTAGGGTCCCCAAGTATTCTCCATCCCCTGTGAAGAACTAATATTTGTTGTGAATATAAAGTATAAGAGGATGATAAGGTGAGAAAGGTTTTTATTTCCCATCCTTTATTGTATTTTTGGGAAATGAAAGATTATAAAACAATTTTATTATATTAGATGTTTATAATACATTACTAATATAAAAAATGATTTCTATAAAAAGATGACAAACCTATTGTCCCAAATTTTTGTAGTTTCAAAACTTGGGATTGATTATTAAATTTTAAATCTTTTAGGAATTTGGCACACATTTCAAGGTGTATTTTTATCTCTCAATAAAATTGTCTTGGGATGTGTGGTCTAATATTTGAAAATGTCCCTCCCATATTGTACTATGGATATAGGAATATTTTGACAACTAACTTTACCTTTTTAAGGAACTGACATGTAGAAAACTGCCAACTATATTTTTGGAACCATCTAGAAAAATTGCAAGGTTGAGATTCATATTTCTCAACATTCTCCCCCTTGTTGAATACCTTACAAGTATATAAAGGTTATCTAATGTACCAAGATCAAAAGGGGAAATATGATGGATCAAGTTCACCAAATGGATTATGGTGAACCCATGCATATAATGAATATCTAACTACAAAATTAGAAAGTATGAAGCATGAAAGCATCAACTTCACCAAAATGTATATGGTGAACCAATGTGTACAATGACTAACTAGAAAATTATAAAGTATGAAGGATGAAAGTTTCGGGTTCATCAAAATGTATATGGAGGAGAACCTAATAGTATGTAAAGGACATCAAACACCATGATGAAAAGGGGAAATGTAAAAGGTTTGGCTCACCAAAATGTATAATGTAAAATGTTAATAATGATAGATTTTCACTTCGTCGGGCCATACATTGGAAAGGGGGATCCTAAATTATTATCCCCTAAAATATTTAAATCTAATTAAAAAAACCCAAATAGATAAATGGGTGCCAACACAAGATCTAGGTCCTTTTAAGATGTTGATTCTAGGATCCCTTTTGGGTGGGGGGCTTTCTATTAATATATAAGTGCATAGAAAGAAATGCGATAAATATGCAAGGATAGTTAAGTACACAATAATGCAATGATAAATAATAAGATAATATATCTAGTGTATCAAAGTAAGTGATATGAAAGAAAACAAAAGAAGATGCACTCACCTTGAGAGTTAGTAGAGGAAGTCACTTTAGATCTATAGAAACCCTTTCAGCCTCTACTAAAACTGAAAATAGATTAACATCTTGTAATCTTGTAATCTAAGAGTTGAACCTTTTCATTTAATTTTCATTTTCCCTCTAATCTAGGAATACCTCTTGGCTTTGTTATATTATTGCATATCTTGTGTTTTCTTGTTGCTTTGTTCATTGCGAGCGAGCGTTCAAGCATAAACGAAAGGTACAACAGAGAAAAATGCGTTGCAAGGATTACTAGGTATTTTGTTGGATCTCTATAACACTTGGATTTGGAACTAGAACGAACATCTCATGTGTTTGGCTTGAGTGCTTTTACATGCTTTCATAGAGTCACACTTCATTTGGTGCTCTAAAATTGGATCTAGATTTGCTTTCATGCATATATGTTTCACATAATAATTAGGCCCTATGAACACTATTTGGGAGATCTTGAGAGACTGAGCTTCATTCGCTTGCTTTACATGCGAAGCTCCTCTTGATGATGGATCCCCTTGTATGTAGGGAAGGATATTGTTATTGTCTCACTATTCCGCTTGGGTTTGTCCTCAACATCCACTAGTACTTTCTCTTTTGAGACTGGTGGTGTTTGTTGTTGGATTTTCCAAAAAGTTGGTGAGGTGATTTCAAATTAGTGTGTCCAAGAATCTTGTTTGCTATGTTTGGGTAAGGTGAAGAGGCTAGAGGAGTATGTTCTGTTCCCTTTTGGGCCCATCAGAAACTTGGAACCCTTAAATCCAAACCAAGTCCTCATGTGGTACAACTTTGTGAGTCTTCTTTGATTAGAGAGGGTTAAACCGTAGTGAAAATTCCCTTTATTGGGTCAACCACATGGATGATACCTCAAGCGAAAATAGCCATTTTTGATGTGGTAGTAGCAACCGCTATATAAATGTCCATGTGGGGGAAATCCCCACAAGTGTAGTCTTTTGTTGGGTTGTCAGATCTCCTTAGTATCTCTGATTGATTAAATTCTCGGAATATGTCAAAACCCTGGTATGCCAAGATTCGATTTCACCCACTCTAGATTGCAAAAGCTGCAGAGTTGACCATTACTAATAACCTTAGTGCTGCCAAATTTTCTTTTCTAGGACTATGTGCGTGGTTGAAAAATATTTTGAGAACATACACAGTAGTGGTTCTAGGGATCAGATTCACACTATGACACTATTTTTGTTCATGCGCAAGGTTTCTTTGTGCCTTGCCCATTGCTTGTAAACGTTTGCTTGAAATCCCTGATTGTTGTTCTATGTGCCTGATTATTATTTATAAATATGAAATTGATCTTAGTTGGTTAAGTGGACTCATCTTGTACCTTTTGTATTATAATAACAACAGTTGTATATGCATGCTTGAGAAGTGGGCTCATCTTGTACCTTTTGTATTATAATAACAACTCCTAATAGGGTTGAGGCTTCTAATAAGACCTAGTTCCCTAACAATAATAGATAAACTATATAGTTGTAATAGATTCCTAATAGGTTCAATATCTTTCACGAGATACTAAATGGACTTAATCGTGGAAAAACTCCATAACCTCACAATGTGAAAATGACCTAGACCTTGATCCAATGAAGGCTAAGTGAGCTTAATCATAAAAGAAACTCCATAAGGAAAAACTCCATAACTTCACTATAGTAGAAAGCTAAATGGACTTAATCATGGAAAAACTACATGACCTAGACCTAGACCTTGATAATTAAATGGACTTAATCATGAAGAAACTCCATAAGTTCACTATGTGAAAATGACCATAGTGAAATGACCTAGACCTTGATGCAATGAACACTAAGTGGGCTGACCAATAAGTGGGGTTAACACTAAATGGGTTGAAATTAAGTGGACTGAATCATAAAAGAAACTCCATAACTTAAACTAAGCAGGCTTTAATCATAGAAGAAACTCCATAATTTCACCTTGTGAACATATAGCCTAGATGTTATGCTATGAGTTATGATCTAGTGTCAATAAGACTAGAGTTCCATAAAGTTTTCTCCTAAATTAGATTAATAAATGATGGATAATATGATAGTTTTATCTATTGATTTAATTGTTCATGTTCAACTAGAAAACAATTTATTTACCTTCATGAGATGAACACTAAGTGGGCTAAAATTAAGTGGATTGAATCATGAAATAAACTCTGTAACTTCACTACAGTGGCAAACTAAATGGACTTAATGGTGGGAAAATTCCATAACTTCACTATGTGAAAATGATTGACAAAATGATGGGAAAACTCCATAACTTAACTAAACTCCAAAATCATAGAAAACTACATAACTTCATTAGACCTTGATAACTAAATGGACTTAATTGTGGAAATCTCCATGGACTTAATGATGGGAAAACTCCATAACTTCATTATGTGAAAATGGCAAAATCATGAAAACCTACATAACTTCATTATGTGCAAATGACCTCAAATGGCCTAGACATTGATAACTAAACAGACTTAATCATGGAAAATTCCATAACTTCACTATGTGAAAATGATCTAGACCTTGATACAATGAAATTACCTCAAATGGTGGAAAACTCTATAACTTCACTATTTGAAAATGACCTAGACCTTAATACAATGAACACTAAGGACCTTGATAACTAAATGAATTAAAGCTTGATAACTAAATGTACTTATCCACGAAAAACTCCATAACTTTACTATGTAAAAATGACCTAAAACTCCATAACTTCACTATGTGAAAATGACCTAAGACTCCATAATTTCACTATGTGAAAACAACCTAGACCTTGATGCAATGATGAACACTTCACTATGTGAAAATGATCTATAAACCTTGATACAATGAAATGGACTTAAGTCATGAAAAACTTCATAACTTCTCTATGTGAAAATGACCTAGACCTTGATACAATTGGACCTTGATAACAAAATGAGTCAGATCTTGATTGCTAGGAAGGTAGGAGAATTACATCCCATGTTAGTTGTACTCAAGTTCATTCAAAATTATTTTAAGCTTAAATTAATGTACATACATAACACGAAGCCTAGTATTAAAAAGTAAATTAGGTGATCATCTTTAATGACACAATAAATGAATTAGTTAGTGATAAATAATGATGAATTAGAATATATGACTAGTGGACTAATCATATTAGATTTTAATAACTATAGATTTATAAGTGACAACATGATTTCCTAGTAAAGGTTTTGAAATTATAGAAATTTATTTTCTATATAAGAGGAATTTGCTTATTAGGGCAATATGAATCATGTGTCCTAGGCTTGCAGTAACATGCATCTCATTACTAGATCACAAGATTGGAAAAATATAGAATAAAATATATAATATCAACTTCTAATATAATTTTGAGAAATCATTTCATTGATGGTATGGTGAAATTATTTCATATTGAGGATATAAATGTATTTATTGTGATTTCAATATAATAATTGTTTTATTGAGGATATATGTAATATCGCATTAGTTTTTTTTTAACATGTTTCAACAAGTTAAGGATCACTAACCATATTAATTTTTCTCAGAATGGATACAAAGTTTAAATGGCAATCACTCATCAAACTACCTATGCAAGATGTCCCCAATGAAGGAAATGATTTTTCAAGCGCACAACTAGAGTGGACACCTATTGGACATCATAATGCATTTATGGATTTATGTGCTGCTATCCCTCTTGAGAGACTGTCTCACTTTGTCAAGGGAGAAGGTCTACTGGATGGTACAGAAACAACATTCATACGAAAAGAACATAATGTGATAAACGTAACAAACCCTAATAACCAAGCTACCAAGATGCATTCAAGGTTTGTTTAGATTTAGTATAATAATTAAGCATGCAATATTTTAATTTTTTAAAATTTATTGATTATAAATTGGTATAAATATATTTGTACATGTATATACAAATATCAATGTACATTTGGACTTGATGATAATAGAAGAAAACCCCAAACAAATATGCAAATGTTACCAAGGTTTGCAAAGAAAAGGGGTTGTAAAACACACTTTTGTGTTAGAGTTATGTATGGAAGACCAGATATTGCCATCATTAATTATAGTGAGTTTAGTCATCAAGATGCTAATGGTGAATTTTGTCATGGAAAGGATGACCCTTTTGGTGATCCAAGTAGTATGGTTGCATCGAGATTGTCAAATGAATATAAATCTTATATTGAGTCATTGTTATTGATGGGTGTGGGGGTTTCCACAATATGTGAGCAACATTATTTGGATCCTAGTCTTACAAAGTTAATGAATAAGAGGGACACATTTCTGTTAAGAAAAGATGTAATGAATGCATGCAATAGGGTGCATTCCCTTTGATCACAAAAAAATGAAAATGATGCCAAAAGTGTAAGTTTATGGCATGCAGAGGAGAAAGACAACTTCTTTTTCTATAAAACACCCAATAGTGGAGAAAACATTCCATTTATCATAGGTATTCAAACACCATGGATGCAAGAGATGATGGTGAGATATTCACATAACTCTATTATAGCAATCAATTCCACTTTTTCAACAAACAAATATGTTGTGAGTTTACCAATGTCAACTATATTAATATATTTTAGTTTAATTCATCTAAAATTTATCTAAAATCTTAATTTATTGATTTCTTTATGTGCAGTATGAGTTATATTCATTACTTGTATTTGATGAACAAGAGGCCGGCGTACCTATTGCATGGGCCATATCTTCAAGAAATAAAATTGATGATATACATGGGTGGTTAGCAGAAGTTAACAAAAGAGGCAAGCAATGTAAAGATAATTGGCAAGTCAACGTGTTCATGACCGATGACGCTAGTGCCGAGATTGAAGCAATTAGGTTTGATTATTCTCCAATTATATTTGATATATAGGTTTTCAAACTATACATTTCATTATTTAAACATATAATTTTAGTTTAATAATTGATTGTGTTTGAATGCTACTTATTAATGCTTATAATGTAACTTGTAGATCATCCTTCAATTGTCAAGTACTTTTATGTATCTGGCACGTACGCAGGGCATGGTTGAAGAATGTCTACAAGTGAGTCATTTCTACTTAAAATACATGTAAAGTTATATTTGTTAACATCATAGCTTGATATTATCTTTTTTTATTATAAGTTTGTAAGCAATAAGGATGTTGCAACAAATATGTTTACTAGACTAAGTGAGATAATGTATGCCATAAGTGATGATGGAGATGCCACTACTCATCTAATAAAAAAATTTATGGACAAATTCAAAAAACAAAAAGAGTTTATTGATTACTTTAGAAAGACTTGGTGTCATGATGAGAGATGCATTGGTAAGATCTTATACATTATTCATCACATTACATTTTTATTTTTATTGCTTGGTTCTTTTATTATATATATGCTAAGACATTATCATATTTTTGTCATAGAAATGTGGGCAAAAAACTTTAGAGGTTTCTCTCATGCAAATCAAGATACTAATGCTTCCATAGAGTCATACCACATGCACATCAAGAGTCACTACTCGACTGACTGTTCTAGAAAATGCACAAGGAGAATGGATTGGCTCATTCATGTTCTTCTTCATAAGGTAGAGCCATACTATAAAAATAAGAGATACTTGCAGTTATATGGGTTTCTAACCAACTTCAAAAAGGAAAGATACTACCTAACTTCTTTAGAGAGATAAAAAAGAATAGCAAATACAGATTGCTACCTATATGACCTTCCTGATACAGTCAAAGTTAGAAGTCAAACGATTTCAACCAAATGGTATCTTGTAAAAAATTTTGGACCAAATTTGCAAGTGTGTGATTGTGAGTGGGCAAAAAGAGGTAACACATGCAAACATGTGCTAAAGATTTTAGATCTACTAAAGAGAACCAATATAAACTAGCAAGGTCAAGTGGTTGGTAAGTATCATTTGAGAGTTAATTTTAATTATTTATATTATATAATCGATTATTATATTGTTAAGACCTACTTAAATTGATCTTAAATACAGATGATGTTACTGCATTGGTTGAGGATTACGACAAAGTTGGAGGGAATTTTGGTCATAAAAACTATAACATTCGTAATAAGAATGTGTGTTTAAAAGTAAATATTAAATTATTTTATGGATCAAAAATTTAAGTAATTTTTTTCCAATTGTAGATGGTTCTATACCTTCATAAGATCAAGATGTGCTTGGTGTCAACATTGGTGAAGATGAGAGAACTGGTAAGTTTTAATACCAATTTTTTTCTTAACAAATATATAGTATTTTAAAATAGTATTTTGACTTTACAATTTTATTTTTTTTACTACAAATTGTGTGAGATCATTTGATACATCTCATGATGAACTTCAAAATTGCATTTATTATGTAAATTCATTTATCCAAAATTTGTCAACTAGAGAAGAATATGAAAAACAAATATTCATTCAACATGTTGGGAGATTTAGAAATGAGATACATACTCTTGCTTCAAGTTCCAATTTTGAATCAATTCCTGGTTCAGAGAACATGCCTATGAGGTGAAAGAAACCATGGTTTAGTCCAAGAAAAATGTGTAAGCGTCAATTTATTCATAAAAAAAAAAACATATGACTCAAAATTTAAGTGAAAGAGTTGATGAGCATGAAAATTTTCAATTCCCCTCTATACACTCTAAAAAGAAAAAGGAAAAAAAAAACCATTAATTGTTCAAACATAGCAATACAAGGAGAAAGAGTTATTCTATCACAACAAGGTGAGTACATTTATTTAAAAGTACTTTATTACTTTCAACATATAGCTCAATACTTGTTATTTTTATTTCATATTTTTAACATGTGTCAATATAGGTTTGGTTGATCAAGGAGAATCTCCACGACGTCGATTGCCTTTCTCTATTGATTTGAACCAAACAATAGCATATGACACACAAGTATAGATAGTAATTTACTCACTATTAACTATTTTTATTAAAATTGATTACTTAGTTCACATTTCTAATTGCATTTAATGCTTTATCAAATAACCAAGATGTAGTTTGTGGAGATCAACCATCAATGTCAAAGGTTATTCATCCTCAAACATTTCAACAAACTTGTGGAGGTAATGGAATTTTGATTTTTCTTATTGTTACATAATGTGATATAGATTATGAGAACAATATTCTGATTTAGAATTTGTTATGATAGAAAAAATAAAAATTTGAAATTATATTTGAGTTTTTAGTTTATAATTTAATTTTATCTAAATGGATGTGTTAAATGTGCATTGTTGTATTAGATGATCAACAAACTAATCAACAATATGGGTCGCCCTTTTCTATTGATCTTAACCAAAACACAACAAGTGGAGATGGTAAGGAAATTATGAAATGATATTCAATTTTTTAAGACCTTATTTTTAAATGAATTTTATAACTAACTCATTCATTTTGTAGGTATTGATGATATCTATATGGAGGATTATGGCCAATAAATTTTGAGACAATCATTAAAGTCTATAAAACTTTATATAAACGTATTCATGAGTATATTTGTACGAGCACTTTATATGGCTATTTTATAAAGCTTCATTAGTGTTCCAATATGTAGTTAGAGTTTGAATAGCTAGAAGATATAAGGGAAGCCTTTTGGGTTTCTTAACAATTTTAGTTTAGGGATTACACTTTACACATCTTGAATATTATGAGTAACGAATGAAGGTTTTCTTTTTGGTTCTTTCCCTCAGGAGCTCTTTTTGAACCAGTTTATTTATAATAATATATGGTGATATTCTACTCTTGTTAAGAAAAATAATAACACTCATTGAAATTAGACCACTAGTATGTACATGGAAATTCCACCTCTTATTTTTGATAACTAGTTAATTACTTTTAATAAGTCATATTATTCTCTCTCTCTCTCTCTCTCTCTCTCTCTCTCTCTCTCTCTCTCTCTCTCTCTCTCTCTCTCTAAATTAATTAATTAATCTTGAGATAATCATTATAGTTTATCAAACTTTATATAAATGAAATCATGATTATATTTGTATCGACACTTTATATGGTTGTTTTGTAAAGCCTCATTAGTGTTCCAATATGTGGTGAGAGTTTGAGTATCTAGAGGATATAAGGCAAGCCTTTTGGTTTCGTCGACAATTTTAGTTTAGCGATTACACTTTGCACATCTTGTATATTATGAGTAATGAATGAGAGTTTTCTTTATGTTTGTTTCCCTAGGAGCTTTCTTTGAGCCAATTTATTTATTATAATATATTATGATATTCAATAAGTAGTGTAAAATAGTTGGCCAGATACATTATCCAAAATTATGGACGAGGAACACAAATTATATACTGAAGAAATAATCAAATCATAACAAATTGAAGGTAGCTCTTGAGTCTACAAGCAATACAAAATTATAAGAGTGTATATCTATGAGTTACATTTTTACTCTCTATTTGAAAGTTTTGGGGAAATTCAACATTAAAAGCAATATGATGAAGTTTTTTATATCACAAATATTAAAACAATAAATACAAAGGATGTATTTAAACAATTAAAGTTTGACATAGAATTGGTAGGACATGATTAAACAATTGAGAGCCATTCAAAAATTGGGCTTAGAGATTCTAATTGAACCCAAGTAACAAAACATAAATGCCACTTGTAGGTTTGAATTTATTCATTATGAAACTATCAAACTAATAAAAAAATGAAAAATAATTGAAAAAAGAAACACAACTATTGCAAGTGTTTAAATATAATGAATAAAACACTAAACATTAATTCTAAATATGTAAATAACTTTTAGAAAATAAAAAATAATAATTTTATAACGAATTATTTATTACAATTCTCATTAGTATTTTGCTTAAATAAAATTTTCATGATAACATATTAATTTTATTTATATAATAGCTTCAACACTATTAATTTATACCACATTAACAAGGATACTATACCATTAGTATTCTTCAATAATTAATTATGACAACTAATAAAATATCACCCTTAGTATTCAAGTTAGTCTACAATACTTTTACCTAGTAACAATAGAATTGACTTTTACTAATTAAAAAATAAAGTCTACTACTAATAACATACTAACCACTAACATTGTCCATTGACCCTCTGACTAATTTTCTAAAGTAACCTAAATCCAAATTACACCATCTACACTTTGCACTAACCCATGACAACACTATATTAACTTCTAACTACCTTAGCTATCCTAACCTCTAACCTTGCAAAACTTCAAAAAACCACTTTCCTTTACACACCTATCAGTCCCATCGAATCCACAGGTTATATCACTCGCATAGCCCAATAATAAATGAATTTATTAAGTTGGTGTGTCATTGATGGCGTTGATATCGCCATGTTGGCGTGCAAATCTTGTTTGCAGTCAGCGATCGTATCTCAAGGCATAACCCGTTTGTTCCAGGTACGCGTCTGCTCCAGGTAATTTGGTTTGTCACAGTTAGGGATGCAGAGTATGGCCGCAAGAGAGGAAGATGGCATGGATGCAGGAGGCGGATGGCATGAGGCATGAGGATGGGGGGCGAGGATACCCAGCAGTCGATCCTCCTTCTTGGGTAGCCGTTGCCCATTAAAAGGGCCTCGAGGTGGTGCAAATTTTCAATAATTTAGCCAGTGTCAAATGCAATGGCCACACTGCAAATGTTACGCTTCAACTGCTTTCTATAACAATCAAAATATTTATAATATTTTTTATGCTTATTAACAATAACATCTAATGATAATATTTGTTAATATATTAACCATTAATATTAAATAATTGATTTGATTATTTGACCTTAGTTAGAGTTGACTTCATATAAGGAAATTTTGTAA
This sequence comes from Cupressus sempervirens, assembly GCA_028749045.1. Taxonomy (NCBI): domain Eukaryota; kingdom Viridiplantae; phylum Streptophyta; class Pinopsida; order Cupressales; family Cupressaceae; genus Cupressus; species Cupressus sempervirens. The sequence goes on from CM053790.1 coordinate 822,732,461, forward strand.
TAGAAGATTTTTACAATTCATGAAATGTGTAGTTGTGGTTTGGCTAAGATTGTGTGCAACGTTTTTGACATCGACATTTCTAAAACATCAACATTGTGGATCATACACAATGATTCATTATTAGAATGAGGGTATGATCTCATCTTAATGGTGATGAAAAAAATTTGCACACAATCTTAACCCAAAAACACAATTGCATTCTTTACACAAAAACACAATTGCATTTTGTAATAATTGATTTATGAACTGAATCTACCAAGTTCACTGTGCTCTATAATATAAATGAACGTATTTAATTATGAATTTGAACAAGGATTGACCTTAATAGGTTGATTTTTTTTTTTTTTTTTTTTGTGGACTGATTTTTATGAGTGGATGACATTGGAAGGGACATATTAGCCGCATAGTCGAGTGTACACATTATTTGAATTTAATTGTCTTGTAAATATATTTTAGCTTACTTTTGTTGTGCATTCTATTATAGCAATGACTATCACAATGCTAGTAATATTAACGAGTATTACGGTTTGGCTGGGCAATGGGGCCTATTGGTTTTTCAGATTTGCTGCAAAGGTATTAAGCACTGCCTAAGTAGGTATGTGTGTCCCAAATGCAACATCCTCTTAGATATATATATATATATATATATATATATATATATATATATATATATATAGAGAGAGAGAGAGAGAGAGAGAGAGAGAGAGAGAGAGAGAGAGAGAGAGAGAGAGAGAGAGAGAGAGAGAGAGAGAGAGAGAGAGAGAGAGAGAGAGAGAGAGCCATGAATAGACATATCTATTCATTAATCAGATAATTATTAATAATAACAAATTTAATCTCATATATAAATAAAAAAATAAATAAAAAAATAAAAAAAAATATATATAAATATATAAATAAATAAATTCTCATATAACAATGACCTTATATCTCAATATAAAGAAGAGAGAGAGAGAGAGAGAGAGAGAGAGAGAGAGAGAGAGAGAGAGAGAGAGAGGTTTTATATATAGGTTTATCCGATTGAAGCTATCAAACATCAACACTCCCTCTTAGCTTAGAAGGATAAACACATAAGAATAAATATTACTTCAACGTAATATTATAAATAACAATTTTAAGGATATCTCATTTGATATCTCAGAAGATTTTCACCATTTTATTTCACATTCAATATCATGAGTATTGGTCTTCCAAAATATCAACATATGATATTTACCAAGTACCCAAATAAGCTTTGATATCACATCAGATATCAAGAGTACTTGCCTCCCAGATAATCAATGATATTCACTAAGTACCCAAGTAAGGTTTGATATCACATCCGATATCAAGAGTATTGGCCTCCCAGAATATCAATGATATTCACCAAGTACTCTTTGAGTAACGGCCTTCCAGAATGTCGAGATGAAAGACATTCACCATATACTCAATTTCTTTGATCTCATGATACAAGTTTATGTAAAATAGTCATCTTACATTAACTTATTCAAATACAAGTGATATCATTTGGAAGTCATCACTTCCTCATGATGTACACAAGGGGTAGGCCCATTAAAATCACATAGCCATGAGGTATATTCATGAATCATAGTCCTCTTGATCGCTACAATTTATTGATCACTGGAGAATCCATGTCAACATGGTTTACTCCCTTCAAATCAATAAGACCGAGACCATCGAAGGTTGATTGAATCACATCCTTTTTTTGCTCCCTCTCTTTCAAGGTTGCCTCTAATGAAATATCAGGCTCCCTCTGAATCTTGATCTCCCTTTTTGTGCAATAACATTCTTGGAAGAAAAGAGCAAGGCACATAGCTCTCCAACATCATTTCAAGTGTCAAAAAAATGAGGAGCTTTCCATCTCAATTTTCTTCACTTACTCTAGTGTAATCCTTCTCACTCCACATCAACTATAAAATCCCTTTGGGCTCACCAAGTTTCATGCCTACTCATTTTCTATCTTAATTCTGACTTGTGAAAAAACCATTTCTTGAAAACGATAACTTGTTGTAACACAGATTGAATTGTGCGATTAATGAGGGAATGATATTGTTCTCCTTACTAACCATCACACTTCCATGCAAAGATATATTTATTCAATAACTGTTCATCCCTGCGGTCATATATTCTTCATTTACTATGGGACAAGGGTGGCTCCATTTTTGTTTTTGTCATTATTAGTGTATGAGTTCAAGCCTATTATCCTCTATCTCATAATAAGCCTGGTGGCAAAAGTAAATTATTTTTTGTAATCATATTCAAGTAAGAACCACTTACCTGTACATAAGTTGATTCAATAACTGTGCATGTTATATTTAAACATGCATACAAAGTATTGTTTATATTGGTAACTCTAGTGACCCTCTCAATTATTATTCCTATATTTATTGTTGACTTTCTTTCACATCGACTGAGATAGAGTGCTTATCACATATCAAAGAAAATGGGAAATACAATTAGAGTGGAGGATTCATTTGTTAGACAAAGACTATGAAATGTGTGGCTATCTTAGACCACGGTCTACATATGGACACCAACACTATTATTCTTGAATAATAATTTCTTTGTGATGATGCTACTACACATATATTTATCGCTCCTTAACGCCTTGTCATCTTGATTCAAACTTTCTCATTTTGTATATTCTATCCATTCACTTGCCTGTAGCCATTCATGATTCTTGTCATACTGTCCCGACATTCTCCTCTATGTTTTCAATTATACTACTCCGGACCATTCCTTCCTTTGTTTGCCTCTCACTTGGATATTTCCTTACTCATTATTGGAAGTTTATAGTAACAAAGAACGAATTGCTCCATCTTCTCTCTTGGTTTGGTGATTTCAAATTATGCGTGGTTGCTCTTAGTACATCTTGTAAATTCTTCGTCTTCAATTTTACTTTCTTACATTTACAGTCTATCTTTGATACCATGTTGATTTTTTGGATTTTCTGCAAATGTATTAAGCATTGTCTTATTAGGTATGTGTGTTCCAGATGCAACATCCTCTTAGATTTATATATATAGAGAGAATAGGACATGAATAGAGATGTCCCTTCATGGGAAATATCTATTCATTAATCAGATAATGAATAATAATATCAAATTTAATCTCATATATATATAGAAAATCTTTCTCATATAACAATGACCTTATATCTCAATATAAAGAGGACACACACATATAAATTATATCTCATATAATGTTATATATAGGTTTATCCTATTGAAGCTATCAAACATCAATAGAGCCTTGTGCGAAATGGTGGGGATTTTTAGTTGGGAGAATTTTTAGTAAGGTTGATTCAAATTAGAGCTTCCAAGCTCAAGATATTATGAGAGAGAGAGAGAGAGAGAGAGAGAGAGAGAGAGAGAGAGAGAGAGAGAGAGAGAGAGAGAGAGAGAGAGAGAGAGAGAGAGAGAGAGAGATGGTATTAATGAACCTTGCATGCTCATGTATCATGCATAGATAGTCCCTTGATATTGTTGCATCCTCTATTGTAGGATGGACCATGACATCATTTGGGCTCTTTGTATGTGTCATCTCTATTCATCTATAGTAAGTTGTGGTAAGGTCACATGCCTCTCTATGTACCTCTACCCATGGTTGTACTAGGGTATAGGTGCGGAAGGACACTGTTGAAGATTGAACTATCGTAGGATTATCATAATAATAGGGCATCACAATATAGTCATGCCTGCCCTCTAGTAACCTATGCATATGCATCCATCTCAATTGACCCATTGAGTTTGACCATGATTTCATCTAGCAAAAGGGTCTCTATATCACATCAATGCTTGACAGATAGACATTAATGTTATAATATATCAAATTGGTGAATATCATATGTTGATATTCTACAGACCATTAGCTTATTGAGTACATGGTGAGTATCAACTATTGATACCTAGGAGACCATTACTCAGAGTATTCGGTGAATATCATATATTTTGAAGACCAGTACTCATGATATCAAATGTGATATCAAAATGTTAGATATCTTTTGATCAAAGATGCCCTTAATCTTGTTGACTTGTTGGATAAACCTATATATAAAAAATATATGAGATATAATTTATATATATATAAGTTTATTGTTATGTGAGAGAATTATATATATATATATATATTGTTAGATTAAATGATTAGTTTTATTTAATTTTATTAAATTACCTTTAATCCCTTCTTAAGATTTCCCTTTATGCACATGCATTCTCATTTAATATTTAAATATTAATTATTGAATGTCATTTACCTCTTAGGGTTTCCCTTTTAGGTTTTACAATCTCCTTCTACAAGGACTAATCAATTGTAAATTTTAATTCATTCTTTCAGTCTGATAATATATTCTTCCATAATTTTAGAGCCAAACTCTTGCCTTCTTTTTGTCTTTTCTTCTTTGTGACAGGTTCTTGCATGCACGTGTTCTTTGGGTTTTGTGGATTTGTATTGCTCAAATCCACATTGGTCTATTTATCGACATAGGAGCTCTACCATTTTGTGAGTGGGTTGGGGGGTGGTGGGGGTGCTGCAAAGTCTCAATCCTCTATTATGGGGGGTTTCATTGTAATTATGCTTTTGAGAGAGTCTCTTGGGACATATCATTTGTACTTTCCTTTCTATCTCTTTTTGGAGTATGGTTTTCTCCCACGAGCTTTTCTCTATTTCTCCGTTTCATAGAGATTTGGTTGTGATTGGGTACCTCATCAAGGATTGTTGCTGGGACCCAAGTTTGCTTTCAACATTATAGTTTCCTTACTTTTTCTTGTATTGTTTGTAGTTTCATTTTTTCTCATCTTAAGTGGGGGTGTTAGAGTAAATGATTATTTTATTTTAATTTAATTAAATTACCTTTACTTCCTTCTTAAGATTTCTCTTTATACACATGCATTCCCATTAATTATTAAATGTCATTTACCTCTTAGGTTTTCCCTTTTGGGTTTTATGATCTCCTTTTATAAGGTTTAATCAATTGTAAACTTCAATTCTTTCTTTTAGTCTGATAATTTTTTCAGAGCCAAACTCTTGCCTTCTCTTTGTCTTTTCTTTTTTGTGACAGGTTTTTGCATGCAAGTGTTCTTTAGGTTTAGTGGATTTGTATTGCCCAAATATATATATATATATATATATATATATATATATATATATATATATATATATATATATATATATATATATATATATATATATATATATATATATATATATATATATATATATATTTGTCTAAATGATGATTTACCATCAACAATGTATCTCATGATCAAAATAATCATAATGAAGCTACAAACTTACTACTCCCTTAGCTAGGGAGGATTTTTATAAAACACATTATGCTCTCAAGTATATGAAGAGATATCATCCCAATATGATATTCCTAGAATGACATATTTAAGGATATTAACATATATCCATCAACTTAGATGCTATCTTTCAATATAATCTGAAGCATGTTTCAACAAGAAATATCAATCATATGATATGCATCATACTTATATTCTTTTGGTATGTGTACTAGCATCAAATCCTTGATGCCTACCAAAAAGAATATGTTTTATCCAAGTAGCATATGAGTTATCTAATTTTTGACACTTCGGGACAACAACTTAATGAAGTCAATTAGATAAGTAGTAATCAACGTGTCATGAACTCTATCATGAAAAATATCATGATCTTTAGCACTTTGGGACAACAAGTTAATGGAGTTTGATCATGATACATTTGCTATCATGACCAGTGACACTCTGAGACAACAACTTAATGTAGTCTATCATGATAATAGGTCAAGCTATTGATAAGATCATCACCTTACAATAGCAACCCTCCAAATATATATTAATGAAAGATCATCACCCTTTCATGACATAATCCACATATGCAAAATAGTAACCATCATGAACCAAGTCAAAGGGTGGAACGAGGGCTTTCACCTCAACTTCTCTCTCACAAAGAAGAATGCATTACAAGGAATTTCAAGCAGAACTTCTCCCGTACAGAGAAGATATCATTCACAAGGGATTGCATCTCAAAATCCTCCCTTTGAACAATCATCTCAGTGATGGGGAGCTTCTTCACTTAGAGCCTTTTTTGTCTACCAAGACTACTTATTAGCCTTATTAGGGTCTCTTCTCTAACCTTAACCTAGAGGACTCTCTCCTAATCCCCTTCCACCAAGAAACTTACCAATCAATTCAATTTCCACTCCTCTAACTCCAAAGATTCAAACTATGCACTTCTTGGCCTATCAAGACCAAAGTCCACCAAAAGCTATGAGAAAAGAGAAATAAAGTTTAAACCTCCCTCATGAGGTTCTTGGAATATTCCAAGCCATTCTACATCATTTTTATAAGTCTCACACACCCACCATCCAATATTGCTTTGTTTGTCCTTGTAGTCATAAGAGCCCCTATTAGCCCTCCTAGAAACAAGGAACCTTCAATATCCCAAAAAATATCTTAACAAGGCCTATTTGTGCCTTCTAGACTTTGTTTCCAATTGAACTATGCTCAAGGATTTTCTAGGTCTTAGGTTATTAAAGTTTTCATAAAATACCTTTTTAGAAAACCCCACGTTTAAGGGTTTCAAGGGCAATATCAACAACAAAGCTTCTAAAACAAGAAAAACTTCACCCCAGACTTCCCCTTCTAGTTTATGGACACTAGACATAGTACTCTACCATTTCACAACCAAGATTGGCAAATGCCAATCCATTGTTCCATCTAGAACTTCCTTGCAAGCATCACTGCACCTTGCCAAGCTTTCACTTGCTTTCAGAATTAGAAAATTGTCTCTCGCAACTTCCAAAATTGTTATTTATATAATGTAAAAAGGCCATTACTTGATTCACAAAGGCCATAGGTTTTCAATGATGGGAACTCAAGTTTTAGCTATCTAATTGAAGCCCTGTCAAAATTGGACAATAGGAATGAAGAAACTAACCAATTTTTCAAAACCCAATTAAATGGAAATTAGTGATAAAAAAAAGAATGCATAGAGTTATGCCATGACCAAAAGCTTCTAATCCATTCAAAATAGCAACCAAATCAATCAAGTTCTTGAAGCAATCCTTCAAAATAACATTTCCTATCAACAATTTCTCCTTCTCACATGAATTGCCTATACATATGCATAACCAACCCCTTGTAAGGTGTTATTTCCTATTTAAATAGCTTCCCTAACTACCTTCTCCCTTGGTTCAGGTTACAAACACCCATCTTGCCTTTTCCTAGAAAAGTGCAAAAATTGCAAAGTTGTCAATGAGCAATTTTGACAACTTTTAGCAATCTTGTGTTCTAGGCCTCCAAAATTATTTTATTTGGTTTCAACCATCATAAATTAATCCTAAAACATCTAAGAAAATTTCTTAAACACTTCTTGCCCTAGTTTAGGCAATTTTCTATATTTTGCCCTTTAGAGCAATTTTGAGCATTTCTAGGCTTAGTAGTACCTAAATGCTTAAAAAAATGACGCAACCATAACTTATACTAAATCACACCTTCTAAACATACCTTAGGACTTCATATCTAGTCCTTATTCACTAAATGGTTGGCTAGACCATTTACAAGCCAAAATTGTATTAGGATTTGCCTTTCTCCAAGGTCCTCTTACACCATAGTCCTCCTACAAGAAGAAGACTAAGGTACCTATGGAGAGATGAACTACTTGTTGATGCCATGCTTCTTGAAGTCACTCTTAGTCACCCAAGTTGCCATAGCTTCAGGTGTATCCTTCCATTTGGCCAAACGTTCTTTGTAAACTCTATTGCTAGTACTCTTCTTCACCCTAGAGTCCAATATCTTCTCCACTTGTGGTTACTTATTTTCAAGTACTTGCATGTCTAATATATCATTGTATAGCTTTTTTTGATACTTCTCTTCATCCATATCTGGGCCCTTGTAAGGTATCAAGTCTTTGATATTGAAAATGGGAGAGATAGACATATCTTTTGGTAGGTCAACTTTGTAAGCATTGGACCCATATTTCTCTAGCACTTTGCAAGGCCCAATCCTCTTCATTTGTAACTTGCTAAGGATGCCCTTCTATAGCCTAGATTTTTTCAAATAGACCATGACTAAATATCCTATTTTAAATTGTAAGTCTCTCCTCCATTCATCCTTCTTTTCCTTCAACTTTTGATTTGCTTACATCAAGGTCTTCTTAACCTGATCATGTATCTCCTTCATAGACTGAAAAAAACCAGTATGTCCACTAATGGTGTCATGTGTTGGTAGTTATCTCAACTCCATTACACCCCTTGGATGTGATCCATACACTATTTGAAAGGGACTCAAACTGGTTGTACTATTCTTGCTATCATTGTAGGCATACTCTACCTGAGGGATGACTTTCTCCCAACTCTACCCATATTCTTTAGTAAGACATCTTAAGAGGTTTCCTAGGACCCTATTAATTATCTCTGTTTGCCCATCTATTTGGGGATGGTAGGTAGAACCATGAGGCAAGTTTGTACCCAATCTCCTCCATAGGGTCCTCAAAAAATGCCCCATAAATTTGAAATCTCTATCAGCAACAATGCTCATTGGTAGCCCATGAATTCTGACCACCTCCTTGAAGAATAGGTTCGCTATATTGCTAGCATCATATTTTGTTTTGCATGGGATGAAATGACTCATCTTGTTGAACCTATCAACTACAAAAAATACATTGTCTACCCTTAACTTTGTCCTAGGTAAGCCCGCTATGAATCCATGTTTATGCATTACCATGGCCTATTAGGAATGGTAGTGGTTGATAAAGTCTTGAATTAGATGAGGTACCCTTTTCCTTCTAACATATGCCACATTGTTCTACATATCTCCTCACATCCCTTTACATCTTAGGCCAATAGTAAAACCTTTCCACTAGGTCTAGGGTCTTGTTGAGGCCAAAATGACCACTCATGCTTCCATTGTGCTTTTCCTGAATGAGATTCTTCCTCATGGATCCCATTGGGATGCACAATTGCTGACCCTTAAACATCTAACCATTATGCAATATATATTTAGAGAATTTACTATGGAAATGATTTTCAAAAGTAGTACATACCTTGTATGCCTCTAAAAAATTAGTATCCTCACCATACATGTCCTTGATAGAGTAAATGGTTCTTTTCCATTTAACTTTTATATTAAGTTTACTTAGGTGAGCTCATAAATTAGGAGGAATTATATATTCTTGGCTATTATTATTAGGAGGATATTGCAAGTCATCCTTTTGACTCCAACTACTCCTAAGATATCACATGTGGCTAATTCCAATTTGGACATCACCCTTCTAGATGGTAGGTGGTTGATTCCATCAGGACTACTTCCTCCATGTTGAGACACTTGTCTCACTCTTGTCCAAGTATCCTCCCAACTCTTGCCTATATAAACAAGCTAGCTCTTAAGTATTATACATCAAGAAATATTGATGTTATTATGCCTTTGAGCATTTACATTAGAGATTGTTCTTGTATTGTTATTTTGACAATTTTATTTCCTCTTTATCAATTTGTCTTTTATTAGATTCTGGTTATATTTTTTTATACAAATTCTAACATGGTATTAGAGCAATTTTGAAAAAATAGATTTTTTTTTTTCAAAGGTCTTGGAAAATCCTATATGCTCTTCTCTTGTGTTTCTATATGAACTAGAGAATCAAAAAGGATTTATGAAGACTCAATAATCCCTCTTTTGCATATATTTGTTTTTTCTTAATTGGTTGATTGAAACACTCTAGTGGATTCATAGAGCCATTTTGACCATTTCATTGCATTCAAAAGGTTCAAAAAAATCAAAATCAACTTTTGTTTCATCCAAATCAGAGTTTGTTTGCATCGATTACAAACACATGCTTGAAGCTCAGATCTGGAGGAGGGCATGCATAATGAGGCATTTTCAGGCCAAACTGACCTTACCGTTGCATCCAGAAGGCTCGAGAGACAAATTTTGATATATTATTCAACCTATTTCGGTACTTGGAGCTCTTTGTGTGATATTTTTTTAATCATTTGACACACAAATCAAGGTAGAAGCAAGTATTTTTTTTTGAAATTTTATATATATATATATATATATATATATATATATATATATATATATATATATATATATATATATATATATATATATATATATATATATATATATATATATATATATAAAGCACATGAAACATGTTGGGAAAGCCCACATGAAGAACCAACCCACATGCACACTGACCACCTACATGGTCGGCCAAATCAGCCTACAAATTTAGGTGGGAACGCTCATCATTTTTAAAGTGTAGAATTCCCTTTACATTTATGAATGTGGGACAAATATTTTTGCCAAAGGCTGCCATCTTATTATGTTAAATTTGACGTCTATGTGACTATTGAAGTGAGAATTGTTTCCTTTCCATGACATTCATTTGACCATCAATTTTAATCAAAGAGATTTTTGGTTTACCCTTCTTCAATTGCATTTTATGTTTAGTAGTCTAACTTTGAATGACCATAACTTGGTCAACTAGACTCCAAATTGGATGTAATTTTTTTGGATTTGGGGTAGAATTCTCCAAATAATGCAGTGGTGGTGTTAGTTTTGATTTTTGGATGCATATGGTAATATGAAATTGTAGGTTTTCATGATTGTACTTGTGCAATCCTACATTTTGCAACTTTTGGAGCATCATATGGACTCACACAAATAGATTTTGGAGTGCCATTTTTTTGAAAGTGCATGGTTTTTCTAAATTTACTATAAAAATATAGTCTTATTTGGACAAAAATTGTACTTTTAGCCTTTGGCAAAAATTGACACTTGTAATAGTTTGGATTCACAAAAATCCTTTGTCTAGATTGTATAATTCTTCATTTGCTTTAGATTGGAAGTTTTAATTGTAAAATCAAGTCTACTTTGATGCATATTTTACAAAAGTGGTAATTGTATAAGCACTGAATTATAAAGTGCCAATATCATTGCATCTTGGGGGGTGATTCTCGATCTAGTGAAAGGGGGGGTAGTCTCGTGTGTACTCTCTTGTGGTCTCATTACTCTCTTGTGTTAACCTTACTTCTCTTTCATTTTGTAAAATAACCTTTATTTCTGCACTAAAATGGATCACTGAACAATACCATTACTCACACCCTATAACTACTATGAGTGGAAGTCTAAAATGATAGTTTATCTTAAGAAGCTAGGGTTGTATAGAGTAACAATGGGTCTTGAATTTGAACCAACACTACTTGTAGAAAAGCCTAAATCACACAACAAATGCGATGAAGCTTATGGTACCTTGTGCATGGCTATAACTCTAGAGCTTCTCTTTAATGTGGAATCATCTACAACTCCTAATAATGTATGGACAACATTAGAAGGATTATTTGGAAAAAAAGATGAATTGAGAGGGCATCAATTAGAGAATGAATTGATAGGATTAAATCCATGTAACTTTGATACTATTCAAGACTTCTTCACTAAATTGAATGCTTTAAGATTGCAGTTAAAAGAATGTAAAATTGAGAAGAAAGATTCACAATTGATACTAAGTATTCTTTCCAAGCTTGTTCCTACATATTCTATGTTTGTTTCTACCTTATATGCTACTGAAAGTGCCTTAGAAAAAAGCTACACAATGCCTTCTCTTGATGAGTTTGCAAATAAACTCACAAAGGAGTAGGATACGTTGATCCATATGGGCACGATCAAGCCATCTAAGTCTCATGCCTTGATTGAAAATTAAGACACAAGAGAACAAAGACGACCTCCTAAGCAAGAAAAGAAACAAAAGTACCAAGTAGAAAAGAATCAAGAAAAGAAGTTTTCTACTCCAAGAGCAATAAATGATGCATCTTCTTCTTCAAAAAAAAAGCCCAAGAAGGAGAGAACAACATGTTCCTATTGTAAGAAACTTGGTCACGATGAAAATAAATGTCTGAAAAAGAAAATTGATCACTTCTCCCATCTTGTTGAAAGAAACAATATCAAAGTACCTGATTTAGTCAAGAAAAATTCATCCCAAGAATCTTCCAAGGAATCAAGTAAATGAAAAGGAAAAGGAAAGGCCCTAATAGTTGTTACCTCACAACAAAATTTATGGATTATTGATTCAGGTGCATGACACCACATGGTTTCATCAAAAGATTGGTTTTCCTCATTAGATTCATGTTCTATACCATCCATTCTTTTGGGTGATGACACTCCTATTGAAGTGCATGGGAGAGGGTTTGTTGACATGAACAAAGGGACATTTCATGATGTTCTTTGTGTTCCATCTTTGTCAACTAATCTCCTATCTATTTATCAGATCACTCACACAAGCTTTGGCAAGCGAGTTGAGTTTACTCCAAATACAATGGTTATTAGTGAGATGAGCAACAGGTTTACAATTATAGTGGGAAAGGCATAACATCAATCAAGATTGTATCACTTCTCTCACTTTGTTCCTGATTCAACTTCACTTGCATTACCCACTCACTCTGATAAAGTGAGTCATCTACAACATCAACAGTTTGGCCACTTGAACTACTGCTACTTACAATTCAATCAACAATATGATATGGTTATAGGGTTTCCTTCAATTTGATTTTCTAATAGAGTTTTTTAAGGATGCATTCTTGGAAAGCATCCTAAAGAAAAATTTGATAAAGACAAAGCATAGAGAGCCATTCAACTTTTGGAGCTAGTACATAGTGATTTGGCAAGAACATTTTCACATCCTTCTTTTAGAAAAGTCAAATATGTTTTAACATTCATTGATGATCTTTCCCGATATGCATTTGTTTATTTTCTCAAACAGAAGTCTGAAGTCTTTGAGTATTTCCAAGAGTTCAAACCTTTTGCAGAGAAGCAAACTGGGAAGTTCATTAAGGTCTTGTACAGGGATAATGGAGTTGAATATGTCAACCAAAGGTTTAAACACTTTTGTATCTTAGAATGAATTGATCTTCAACACACAGTTCCCTATAGTCCACAACAAAATGGAGTTGTAGAAAGGAAGAATAGGTCCTTAAAGGAAATGGCCAATAGTATGATTCATTCCAAGTCATTGGCACCTCAGTATTGGGTAGAGGCCATAAACTGTGCATGTTACATTTAGAATCGGGTTCCTCATCAAGCTATAAAGAGGGTTACTCCTTTTGAAGCTTGAACCAGTAAAAAACTATAGTCAAACACTTTTGAGCGTTTGGGTCTCTAGTATGGGCCCATATTCTAGCTGAGAAATGTAAGGTAATGGATCTATAAACCAAGCCTTGCATATTTGTTAGGTATTTAGATGGTGTCAAAGGCTATAGGCTTCTCCATCCCAACACACATGAGCTATTCATTAAAAGGAGTGTTCATTTTGGGGAAGATACACTAAGTTGTTCTTTCAATTCTCCATCATTCATTCCTATGAAAATATTACGACTGCATGATGATAGTTCTTCTGATGTTCTTGATCCTCCTGATCTAGATGAGGAATCTTCTTCTACTTCAAATGATGATGATGAAAATCTATCTTCCTCATCTCCCAATCATCATTTGAAGAATGACTCTCCTCTAGATTCTCCAGATATTGGGCCTCGTTGGGCTTGACATATATTAGAATCAACAGGAGATTGGGTTGGTGATCCTTTAGATGAGACAAGAACAAGGTCTCAGTTTGAGCAAGCTCCACATCTCTTTATTGCTATGATTTCTAATCCATAAACATTTCAAGAAGCTTCTAGTGCTATACACAAAGAGTTTAGTTCCTTAGAGAGGAATGATACTTGGGACTTAGTCCCTCTTCCTAAGGGAAGAAAACTTGTTTGCTGCAAGTGGATATATAGAACAAAATTTGTACCAGATGGGTTAGTTGATAAGTATAAGGCTCGCCTAGTTGCCAAAGGATTCTCCTAGGTTCCTAGAATCGACTTCTCTAAGACCTTTGCACCAGTTACAAAGATGAATGCTATCTGCCTTGTCCTTGCCATTGCTACAACCCATCATTTGAAAGTTCATTAAATAGATGTGAAGAGTGCATTTCTTCATGGTGACCTTCAGGAAGAGATCTATATGGAGCAGCCACAAGGGTTCACTGAGGATCATACACTTGTTTTCCACCTTCAAAAGTCCCTCTATGGCCTTAAACAAACTCCACGAGCTTGGTATGCCAAGATGGACTCCTTCCTTCTATCAATTGGGTTCACTTGGTGCCATTCTAATCTAAACGTCTACATTTAGTTGCAGTATGACACACTCACTTTCCTTGTCCTCCATGTTGATGATTTGTTGATTATAGGGAATCACTCATCTCACATCATAGCAGTCAAAACCACCCTTCATGATCGGTTCTTAATGTCTGACTTAGGCACTCTTCATTATTTTTTAGGGATTAAGATCTCTCAGTCACCTTCTGATATATTTATTGGCCAACCTAAGTATGCTTTTGATATGCTCTCTAGATTTCACATGGCTGATTACAAATTTACACTGACTCTATTTCTGTCAAGGGTCAAACTTGAGGCTTCTTATTCTTCACCCTTGATTGATGCTACCTTGTATCGTCAATTGGTTGGTAGCCTCATATACTTAGCACACACAAGGCCTGATATTACATATGCTATGGGCATGGTCTCTAGATTTATGTAGGAACCACATGAGCTACATTGGAAAGTAACTAAGTGGATTCCTCATTACATCAAGGGTACTCATAGTTATGGGACTCATTATGCAGCGAGTGTGGATATTGAATTGGTGGGATATATAGATTCATATTGGGTAGGTGATTCCTTTCATCACAAGTCTACTTTTGGGTATTGCTTCTCTCTTGGTTCTGGTCTAGTTTCTTGGTCAGCAAAAAGCAGTCTACTATTGCTCTTTCATCCACAGAAGCTAAGTGTCAAGGATAAATTAATGCAACCGCTAAGGCTATTTGGCTTCAACACATCCTTATAGAGTTTGGCATTTCTTTCCAAAAGCCAATAATCATCTTCAGTGACAGTCAGAGTGCTATTCAGATTTCTCACAATCCGGTCCACCATCAATAGACCAAACACATCGAGATTCGCATGCACTATATTCAGGAGATAGTTCATGAGAAGGTCCTTGACCTTCAGTTCTGCTAGACATCTAATCAAACTACAGACACCTTCACCAGACCCTTTACTGAGAGAAATTCCATACAATTATGTGCCTTGCTTGGTGTGTGGTAAGTGTCTTCTTCTAGAACTTTTTATCTTCATTTCTACTCTCATTTTGGAGAGGAGTTTTGTCCCACTGGGTTTTCTCCTTTATCTCTCATTATGAGAGGATGATTTTTAGTTATATATGGGTACCTAACATTACCTATATATTGCATTATAGTACCCCCCAAGTTATACTTATGGGGGGGGTGTTAGAGTAAATTATTCTTTTCCATTTAAATCTTATACTAAGTTTACTTAGATTAGCTCATAAATTAGGAGGAATTATATATTCTTGGATATTATTATTAGGAGGATATTGTGAGTCATCCTTTTGACTCCACCTACTCCTAATATATCACATGTGGATAATTCCAATTTGGACACCACCCTTCTAGATGGTAGGTGGTTGATTCCATCAGGACTCTACTTCCTCCAAGTTAAGACACTTGCAATCTCACACTTGTCCAAGTATCCTCCCAACTCTTGCCTATATAAAAAAGCTAGCTCTTATGTATTATACATTAAGAAATAGTGGTGCTATTATGCCTTTGAGTATATACATCAGAGATTGTTCTTGTATTTTTATTCTAACAATTTTATTTCCTCTTTATTAATCTATGTCTTTCATTAGAATCTGGATATATTTGTTCTATATAAATTCTAACAGTCCTTGAATCCTTTTGATCCTATGCTTTGTAACTTAACTTCTTGAATTGTCAACAATCTCCTTCTTAAAGTATCTACCACCTTGTTATATGTGCCCTTCTTGTGTTTGATAGTAAAGGTGTATGAGTGTAATAATTCCATCCATTTTATGTGTCTCAAACTAAGTTTCTCTAGTGAATTGATAAAAAATAGTGCTTGGTTGTTAGTGAAGATAAAAAACTCCTTAGGCAGTAGGTAATGCCTTCATTTCTTAAGGGCTTGAACAAATGCATAGAGTTCCAAATCATATGTTGAATACCTTGTCTTGGCTTCATTAAGTCTCTCACTAAAAAATGCCATAGGCCTACCCTTTTGGCTTTGTACTACTTCCACTGCTATGTTACTAGCATCACACTCTACCACAAATAATTTCTCAAAACTTGGCAAGACCAATAATGGTTGGGTTACCACCTCCTTTTTCAACCTTTCAAAACTCTCATCTGTAGCTTTGGTCCAAGTGAATTTTTTCTTCATGCCTCCCTTGATGGTGTCATTGATGGGTGCACAAATTTCACTAAACTTTCTCACAAACTTCCTATAAAATTGTGCTAAGCCATGGAAACTTCTGACCTTAGTAGCTGAATTAGGAGTAGGCCAACTCAAGATTGCCTCTACCTTTTATCTATCTATTTTAAAACTTCCTTGGAAAACCACAAAACCCAAGTACACTAGCTCTTCCTTCATGAATTCACTTTTCTCAAGGTTCACTGTCAACTTCTCTTCTTGAAGCTTCTTCAACACCATTTCTAAGTGCTTCATGTGTTCCTCTTTGGTCTTACTAAAAATGAAGATGTCATCTAGTTACAAAACTATAAACACTCCTATATAATCCTTTAAGACTTCATTAATGACTCTCATGAAGGTGCTTGGTGCATTGGTAAGAAAAAATGGCATTACCAACCACTCTCAGTAGTCTAAATGTAAACTTCCATTCATCACCTCCTTTATCTAATTTAATAATAGCCACTCTTGAGATCAATTCTAGAAAAGTATCTAGCTCCACCAAGACAATCCATTAGATCCTCTATCCTAGGAATAGGAAATCTATATCTAATTGTGATTCTATTGATTTCCCTAGAGTCAATACACATTCTCCACTTACCTCCCTTTTTAGGGGCTAGGACAATTGGGATTGTACATGGACTGATGCTCTTCCTAATCATCCCTTGATAAAGAAATTCTTGGATTTTCCTTTTTATCTCCTTGTTCTTCTATGGTGTCATCTTGTATGCAACTTTTTTTGGCAATGATGCACCTGGTATTAAGTAAATTTGATGACTTGTGACTCTCTTTTGAGGTAGTGTTGGTGGTGCTCCATCACATATGATATCCTTGAAATGATCTAGTAGTTCTTGCACTTTTGTAGGTACAGGTGCTTGTGCTGATGACTTATCCCCCTTTGGCTTCATCATGATGGCATACCCTACTCCTTCACCTTCCTTTAAGTCTTTGAGGAACTCTTTCCCACTCATTGATAATGTCTTCGCAACAACCTTCTCTACCTTGTCTTCTTCCAAAAATGACTGTATCCTATAGGTGACTCCATTATTCTTGAAGGAATATTTGTTTTCCTTTCCATGATGTACTGCCTCTCTGTCATACTACCAAGGTATTCCTAACAGTAGATGGAAAGAATCCATTAGGAGTACATCACATAGTATTTTGTCTTGGCACTTACCAATAGTGATGTCCACCCATACTTTTTCATTCACCAAGATATTTTGTCCCTTATTCAACCAAGTTACTCTATAAGGACTTACATGAGGAATTTTTGTTAACCCAAGCTTGTGCATTGCTTCTTTTGATATCACATTATCTATAGACCTTGAGTCTATGATCACCTTACATACCTTTCCAAGTACTTTACATGTAGTTATAAAAAGTGCTCTCCTTTTCTTAACTTCTTCCTTCACTAGCTCTTTGACTAAGCCTCTTCTCAACACAAGGTTCTCACCCTTTTCTATTTCAAGGTCTACCTCATGTGTTTTCTGATTGCCTTCTTCTTGGACATAGGTTATCTTCTTCTCACCATAAGATCTTGATGCCTTCTCTGGACACCTATAACTAGGATGCCCTAACTTTTCACATTGGAAACATTTCATGTTACTAAAATGTGATCTACTGCTACTATTTCCATATCTTCCTCTACCACCATTAGTGGATCCTCTTCCTTTATTGGAGCCTCCCCATTGACTGGTCTCATTGGCCTACTTAGTCCACTTGGAATCTCCATAGCTCCTCTGATCATTGGTCCTTCCACCAAAACCTCCCCTTAAGTTACCTTTGAAATTTTTACCTCTACCCCTACCTTTAGAGCTTGAGTCATTCTTCTTTCTCAATTTGTCTTCCAACTTTCTAGCCATTTGGAAATAACTATGTAAGGTAATGAGGCTAAAAAAACCTAGTTCATCTTGTATAGCCCACTCAAGGCCATTTAAATATCTTGCTACGTTGATGCTTTCTGTCTCTTGCACCCCTGACCTTAGAACTAGTTTTTGGAATTCTTTAGTGTAGGAAGCCACTTCAAGATCCTTTGGTTTGAGATCCTACCTTTACTTATGAAGTTGGATCTCATAATCCTTTGATAGATATGTCTCCTTGATCTTTGCTACCATAGCCTTCCAGTTAGCTATTGGTTTCTTTCCTTCACCCTCCCTTTCCTATTGCACAAACTTCCACCAAGTGAGTTCTTGTCCTTTCAATTTTGACTTTTCCACCTTTACCTTCTGAGCCTCTATTACCCCTTCACATTCAAAATGATTCTCTATACTCTCAATCCATTATAGGACTACTTCTATATCCATCTTCCCATGAAACATTGGAATATTCTCGAGACTCTTACCTCCAAATGCTTTGAGGGACTTGAGGAATGGTTCTTTCTCACCAAGTGGAGGATCAAGTTTAGATATCTCATCCTCCAAACTCACTTTTTTCTTTCCCTTACTGGTGTTGGTGTCTTCATCTTCCTTTGCTAGAGTCACCTCTTCCATTTCCTTCAATTGTCCTTCATCTCTTCTATATCCTCATCAAGAAGCCTAGTTCTCTCATCCATGATCTTCTTATGCTCATATACCTCCTTAGATAATTCTACATTAACAACCATCTTTGTAGATCCACTTGATTAAGTAGGAAATAACATACCACCACAAGCCTTAATCTTATGGCTCTAATACCACTTTGATGGGGATCTTCTTCACTTAGAACCTTTTTGCTCCACCAAGAATAATTCTTAGAATTTTTAGGGTCTCTTCTCTAACCCTAATCGAGAGGACCCTCTCATAATCACTTTCCACCAAGAAAGTCACCAATCAATTCAGTTTCCACTCCTCTAACTCCAAAGATCCAAACTATGCACTTCTTGGCCTATTAAGCCAAAAGTTCACCAAAAGCTATGAGGAAAGAAAAATCAAGTTTAAACCCCCCTCATGAGGTTCTTGTTACATTCCAAGCCATTCTGCATCATTTTGATAAGTCTCACACACCCACCATCCAATATTACTGTGTTTCTCCTTGTAGCCCTAAGAGCGCGTATTAGCCCTCCTAGAAACAAGGAACCTTCAATATCCCACAAAATATCTTAAAAATTCCTATTGGTACCTTCTATAATTTGTTTCTAATTGACCTAGGCTCAAGGAATTTCTAAGTATTAGGTTCTCAAATTGTCTGTACAATGCCTTTTTAGAAAACCCTACTTTTAAGGGTTTCTAGGGCAATGATAGAAACAAAGATTCTAAAAAAAGAAAACCTTCAGCCTAGACTTCCCTCTCTAGTTTATGGAAACTATACACACTACTTTACCATTTCCAAACAAATATTGGCACATTCCAATCTATCGTTCCATCTAGAACTTCCTTACAAGCATCACTGCGCCTTGCCAAGCTTTCACTTGGTTGCCTAGGGCTCGCTTGCAAAATTAGTAAATTGACTCACACAACCTCCAAATTTTTTATTTAAATAATGTAAAAAATCTATTACTTGATTGCTAAAGGCCATAGGTTTTTAACCATGGGAACTCAAGTTCTAGCCATTTTATTGAAGCCCTATCAAAATTGGACAACATGAATAAAAAAACTAATTTTTTTTTCAAAACCTAATAAAATGAAAACTGGTGATCAAAACAAGAATGCACAGAGTTATGCCATGACCAAAATATTGTAATATATTAAAAAAAACAACCAAATTGATCAAGTTCTTGAAACAATCCTTCAAAATCACGTTTCCTGTCAGCAATTCCTCCTTCTCACATGAACAGTCTATATAGATGCATAACCAACCCCTTATAAGGATTTATTTACTTTTTAATAGCCTTAACTAACTATCTTGTCCCTTGGTTCAAGTTATAAACAACCATCTTTCCTTTTCCTAGAAAAGTGCAAAAATTGTCATTGCAACTTTGTAAAAATTGCAAAGTTGTCAATGAGCAATTTTGACAACTTTTAGCAATCTTGTATTTTAGGCCTCCAAACTTTTTTTTTTTGGTTTCACCCATCATAAATTGATCCTAAATTATCCAAGGACCTTTCTTAAACACTTCTTTCCCTATTTTAGGAAATTTTCCATATTTTTCCCTTTAGAGCAATTTTGAGCATTTCTAGGCTTAACAAGACCTAAATGCTTAAAAACATGACTCAACCCTAATTCCTAATTAACCAAACCTTATGAAAATACCTTGGGACTTCATCTATAGTCCTTGTTGACTAAATGGTTGGCTAGACCATTTACAAGCCAAAATTGTATTAGGGATTTTCCTTTCTCCAAGGTGCTCTTGCACCACTTGGGAAGTCAGGTCTTGTAGTTACTCCCTTAGAGGCTCTCATCACCCAAGGATGGTTGTTAGACTCCCTCTAAATCTGATATTAATCTCTTGATTTTTTGGTGATACGTCATTACTTCCTCATGATGTACACTAGAGTAGACCCATCAAAATCATGTAGTCACACACATCTATTTCTAGACTCCCTTTGAATATCAATCTTTTGAGCTCCTACGTTTCCTTTGTAGAAGTGTCAAACTCCCTCTTAATATAGAATGATACTCATAATTTCAGTCATTACAAGTATTTTGTTCAAGAGTCTCACTTTATCCAACCTTCTTTTCCTACAAGAACATCCCCAAACACAAAGGAAAAGATAAAGGCAAATAACTCTTTAAGTATGTGTAGAATTACAAATAAGAGAGAATACAATATGTAAGTAAATGTAAAAGATAAGAATACTTATTTGCACATGGACATGATTGATACAAGTTTCTCAAATAAAGATCCATATATGTAAAATCAAAGGATGGTTCAAATGGAAATGCAACATTGGTTATTATTCTCCACCACAATGTTAAATTCCAACTCATTCTATTTTATACAATTTTTAGTCACTTTCAAGACCCGATTGATTTGAAACTAGTGACCACGAATTTATTATTGGAGGTAATGGTGAGCAACCCATATGTAGAGAGCTCAACCTCCGCAAAGACTTTATCTATTTCACTACAAGAATTGTCTTTTAGAGAAGTGGAATTGGTGATCAGAGAGACCATGTAATTGATGTCCAAGATCTCTAAGTCTATGTTTCTACTATTTACAAGAACACAAAGAATTGGAGCAAAATTTCTTGTAGAATTCCCCTTCTTCTTCTCCATGCTTTTTATCTTCAATATTTATTGTTCATGACAATTGATGTACCTTCACAAATTCATTACTCAAATATATATGGCTGAATGATCTCATTGATATCCCTTGATTTTGTGTTATTTCCTTCTAGCCCTTGAAATGAAATGCTCTGGTGAATGCCCAAACCATCTTTGTATGGTTGTAATACACATCAAACCTCTATGTATATGATATGTAGGATTAATTTTTTTCCCTCCTTTGTTTTGTATTTTTGACAGTCTACACAAGACCATTGCCTTAATACCTCACTTTCATTGTAGATAATTTATATGTGTCTCCTTTGATAAATTTATATAATTAGGATTCTCATAGAGCCCAATACTTAATAATCTGGATCTTGAAGTCAATTTAGTTATGAACCTCCTAAATATTGATGTCTTATTTCATGTGTGATAAAATATAGCTCTTCAACAAAGGAATGATTGTGTATTGTTCTTAATCATCCAACACTCCTTTTGCAACTTATAGATCTTTTATAGCCTATCAAATAATGTACTATCAGATTTATACGCACCCTATAACATGTATAGCTATTGCCCTCTCTTGGCTCTTTTTTGGCCATATTTCCATCATATTATTATTATTTTTATTTAAAGTTATGTGTATTTGTGATGCCCGTTTAAACTCTATTGGTGTTTTGGTTTCTTAACATCCTCTACTAAGGTGTACCATCATCTTTATCAAATGGTGTGCATACTGCAATTTTTTACCTACATGGCCTATCCTTTTTACTTTGGGTCCTGTGACATCTTATTGGATGGTTTTGGTTAAATCTCCCTTCCAAAATACTTCATATCCCTTGCTTAATATAATTACCATGCTCCATGTCTCTTTAGGATGTTAGACCCCAGTATTGACTAGGATTTGATCTCTCCATCTTATCTTCATGCTCGCTCTTATATTCTTGGTGATGAGTATGATTACTCCTTTGTAATAATCGTGGTTAATCTATTCATGGTCTACCAAATGTTATCGGTGGTGGTGGTTAATAATTGTTTGATGACCTCCTTTTCCTTCTAAATCTCATGTCATTTGTCATAACCAAGTCAAATTGGTTTTTGATCTAATTGTTGACCAATGCAAATTCAGGTCTCTTATTCGCCAATCAAATTTTATTTTTTCCATCTAGTTCCATCCTATCCAATGCCCATTTGATGATGATACCACAAATGTCTTCTTTTTATTTTTGGTGTGGTTTATACGAACTTATACAAATTTTGTAACATCAAAACCTAGCCTTAAACCATGAAGTTTCAAATTCAAATGAAATCTAGCACATAAGACTTCACCATCTTCATTTTTGTGCTCTACCATCTATAGAAAAAATTGTAATGAGCTTCCCTAGTTTAAAACTTGATCATATTGGAACATGCAAGGGATGTACATTAGGAAAAAATACCAAAGGACCATTTTCCAAAAATGAACAAACTGCATTCCTTAACCCAAAAGAAAAAATAACCCAAAAAATGCCACCCAAGGTGAAATGAAGAAAATATTATATTTTTCAAAAGGAGGGATAAATATTTGATTATATCCTAAAAATTCATCCATGAAGGATAACAATGCATGTCCCATAGTAGAGTCTACGATCACATTAATGTTAGGAAGAGGAAAATTATTCTTCATGGAGGCCTTATTTAAATCATGGAAGTTAGTATACATCCTAATTTTGTTCTCACATTAGAAAAAAACTATAATGTTTGAGATCCAAGGGTAATAATAAATAGGACATATGAAGTCGACATCCTAAAGCTTTTCTATTTCAACCTTAACAAGAGGAGGATTACTAGGATTCATCTAATGAATCTTTTATTTGACCAAATTATAGGAGTAAGAAAAACATTATGAGTAACAATCTTAGGGTAATTTCTAGGCATGTTTGAATATACCCAAAAGAATATGTGTGTGAGAATTCAAGAAAAAGGTCGGTAATTTTTTTACGTTCATCCTTGTTTAGATACTTCACAATCTTAATAACCTTTTCAAGGTCACTAGTGTCCACTTGCACATCAAGAGTGTCAGTGATTAAAAGATTAGTCTTATGAGTCTCTTCTAAGGGTTGAGAAAGATTAGAAAAATGTTCAAAATAGACTTCTTCTCCAAAATATTCTTTAGTGTTCAAACAATACAACTTTCTCTTATTGTGGTGGAAAGAGGGTAGATAATCATATACCCCTAAGAAAATAATTGTAGCTTCATTCAAGGAAAATATGTCCAAAGAAGTTTTTGATCCAACATGATAAGATGTGGGTTTAAAAGCTTAAGTGGTCCACTACAGATGTGATTAAGAATTGTAAAAAATACATTTTGCCTAGAAGGATTGAATCTAAGATCATAAATATGTTCATGACCATCATTAGTTAAGGGGACACAAATCCCTTGTTCAAATTATCTATAATCTTGACCATTAAATCCATGTTTAAAGAGTAAGTGATAACCAAGATTGTAGCAAGAAACCATGTCTAAAAGAGTCAAAGGAGCTTCATAGGTCATCATAACAATCAAGCTTAATAGTTTCAATGGTTTCATGGGATGAAGCAAAAAAAAAAATATTACTCAAATATTTGAAGGGTGGAGTGGGGGTAAAAGTTCCAATTTTAGATTCAGTCTCAAGTCTCATAAATGCAAGGTTGGAGACCCTATATTCTCTAATGAAAGTAGGGAGTGAAATACAAAGTACCCAAATCATCTTCAACAAGAGAGGAAGATGAATGATCTTCAACCAACTGAGTTCTAATTTAAAGTTTAGGTTCTTGTTTTTCTTTGTTGGGTTGAGAAGTTTTAGTGGATTCAGTATTTAAACAATTGTTAGTTCTGTCATTTGCATGAAAGGTATACATCAAATTATTGTAGATGCATTTGACTTTAATAAAATGCATACTATGCAACCAAACTCTTCCTAAAAGAAGGTTGTAATTAAGAGGTGCATGAATCACATGAATTAGAGTATTTAGGATAATTGAGAAAAATTTCGTAGAAAATTTATAATTCCTAAAGTCTTCTTAGCAATATTATCAAAGCTATGAATAAGAATTTTATTACGTTGAAGAGTAGTCATATTAGCTTAGATAGATCTTGACATATCCAAACTACACACATTTAAACTAGATCCATTATCAATTAAAGTTCTTCATATGAGGTTTCCATTAATAATGAAAACCACTATAAGAGCATCGTATTAGTTTTGCACCTCTTTGGGAGGCAAATTCTCTTAGATAAAAATGATTTGTGAAGGAGTAGGTATGGTATGCATATGTACTCTAATAAATAATTGATGTTGTCTTGATTAGGAGGAGAAACAAGAAGAGTGGATAAAGCCTTTTGCAAAGTTTCATGATAAGTAGGAGAGGTTTAAAGGAGTTCCCACAAGGAAATATTAGCAGGGGTGGCACATAATTTTTCAAGAAAATCATACTCCTTCGCTAGGGAACCATAAAACGAGGTGCTTGGAGAAGCATTGGTTGAGAAGGGGGTAAAGAACTGGGAATGACATGTTGAGAATTATTATATGTTCGATAAGTATGTGCTACTACAATATAGTAAGGTTTTCCTTTAAGATGTATGAGAGGTTTATCCTTTTGAGGACAACATTTAAGAGTTATGAGAGGTTGGTTGGCTAGATGAGAAGGATATCCTTTAAGGATTATGAAAGGCTTAGAAAATAGAACTGACCTAGTAGGTTCAATATTGCAAAAAATGTCACGCATAGGAAACCATGAAAGGAGACTTTCATAAAGATAGTTTGGAAAGATGTAGGGGAAGATGGTGGAGGAATAAGATCAACAAGGACCTTATTTGTCACATCCACACCTTCACCACTAGAAGCCTTATGGGATCTCCCAATGAACACATCTTCAAACTACTCACAAAAAAATTCATGCGGCTTGAAAGTGAAGTGAACTACCCAATATGAAATGCAATTTTTTTTTTTTGCATTTTCTTTAAATAAAAATGAAATAAAAATCTAACAAAGTTTAGATATCTTTTTTAATTTGTGTTTATGAAATATAACTATATAAACACAAATGTAATGCATGTAAAAAAAAGATCAAACTTCCAAGATCAAACAAATGAGGATTCACTTTGGGTTCACCAAAATAGTTAGGGAAAAAATGACAATGATTGTTAATATAAACTATATGAGATGAGCTCATTAGTTAAACACTTTCACCCTAAGCCATTCAATAGAAGAGAAATAGGTGCTTCCAAATGTAACTTGATTTGGATTGGCACATACCAAGTGATGTGAAGGGATGCCAATACTAAAACCAAATTATATAAAAGAAGTATGCAAGCAAGACCTCTTTCATGTGATGTTTGATTGATTTTTAATACAAAATTGAATGATAAAGACAATCAAGATCTAGATCTAATGTGAAAATAATGTATGAACTTGAAAACACATAAATAACATATATTGTCTAAGATATAATAAAGAAAAGGATAAAATTGTACCTCAAAAGATTGACGAAGAAATTTAACCAAATCGAGAATTTGGAAGCAACTTGTGTCAAAAATAGAAACTAACCTAAAACTATAACTAAGAATCCAAAAGAAGAAAAATTCAGAAAAAATATTTCCCTAGGTTCATGTTTATGTACACAACTTGTACTTGTATAGGTCAACTTGCAAGGTATGGGTCGACCTAGTCAAGCTATACTAGCTCCTGAAACTTTGCAGATCTTGAAACTTTGTCAAAAAGGGTATTCATATTTGTCTATAAAAGTTCACTCTTGAAACTTGAAAAAATTAAAAATGGGTGTGTATTTGGGTGGCTAAGAAGCCAATTTTTTTTTTTTTTTAGAAAAAATATTTTCCAAGGTTCAGGTTGACCTACAAAACTTGTACTTGTATAGGTCAACTTGAAAGGTATGGGTTGACCTAGTCATGTTGCACTGGCTCCTAAAACTTTGTAGATCTAGAAAATTTATCAAAAAGGGTATCCATATCTATTTATAAAAGTTCACTCTTAAAACTTGTAAAAATGAAAAATGGGTGTGTATGTGGGTGGCTGCGTAGGGGTTTACCTTAGTCAACCTCCAGAAATAGTTGTTAGAAAAAATATTATATGTGCATCTAGTGCTTGTGAATCCTACAATATGGATCTAAAATGTAAATAGTTATGAAATGCTAATAATCTAACTCTGAGTTAAACCCTAGAATGTAAGTGTGTATGTAAATGTGCCAAATAAGAAGTGATAAAGACAAACTATGAAAATAACATAGAAACTATACCAAGCCCTTAAGACTAAAGTACTCTATCTAACAACTCCATATTGTTCTTGAATCACTTGTTGAATCCTTGAATTGAAGAATATGAAGGAAAACCTTCTTTGGCACTAAATGGATGAGATCAAGCTATTTGCTTCCACCTTATGATTGCTCTAGGTCAGATTGGAATGTCCACACATGCTTGGACCTAGCTTTTATTTATGCCAAATGCTACCAATAATGGTATTTTATAGTAGATTTTTGAGATTACCCCTGCAAAAGCCAACTACAATAAGAAGGAAACCACTTAATTTTTGAAATATCATTGAGGCACGCAATCCAAGACCCCAAAAGTATGGGTCGAACTAGTCCACCTATACTTGTATAGGTCAGCCTAGTCAACCTATACCCCTAGAGGCCTAAATTATTGGGAAAACCTTACTCTATAATATCTGTGGTCAAATTGTGATGATAATTTGCGACGACAGTGTAATTTGTGGTGATTTTCATGTTTTTTTTTCCAATTATCTTGACACTGTTGTAATATCAACGTTGGTGTCATAATTACGACACCCACATGAGTGTATATATATATATATATATATAAACATGACATAAATCATTCCCCATTTGTTTTGATTGTGGAGAGCTATGCACAAAAGAGCGTGGAGACCTTTGAACAAGGGTGGAGAGCTTTGAACATTGTTGTGCCATTGGGAATGGTGCATGTAATTAGTGTGCTCTTGTGATCTTTGCATTCTATTGTTGTGCCCTTGTTTTGTGATTTCATTATTATGCCATGCCTTTGTGATCTTCATGCCCTTGCCCCATGATTTTCTTCAAGGGCTATGTAAATGTTCTTTTCATTTCTTTCTAAACACATATCTCTTTATATTTCCTTCTAAACATGTATACCTTAGAGATCTTTTTAAAGTTGCTTATTACATCTTAGAAAAACAAAAAATTTGATCCACTTATATACATATTCCAGAATTCAAATAATAAAACAATAAAACTCACTCAACCCATGCTAACTTACTTACCTAAAGATCGTGCACAAAAATAATGCAAACCAGGGATAATGGGAAGAGTTCACAAGAAATTTTACAAAAGCATATCATACTAGATATTTTTAGAAAGAAACTAGCCATGACCCAATATAATGGGTCTAGTTGCTGATTGGTTGGATTGATTACAAATTCTTGTAGAACTTTCATCAAATTAGGTACAATAAAATGAATAATCAACAGTTTCCAGCTAGTAGGATCAAATACAAATTTTCAAGGTGATAAATTTGCATATGCAGATGCATCACTTGCATGCCAAGCATGAAGCACATTTTCTAATTTATAATGAATGGTTAGATATAAAGGTTCCATATGTTGGCCCAACAATAGAATCCAAGGATGTAATGATACATGTATTGGCACACTACTCCTGTGAGGATCCAAAGTATCTACTGTCATTGTTAATTTGGGCATCACTATATGATCCAGAATGTTATGAAGTACTAAAGCTAGTAGTAACTTATCCCATGTCTCTAGAAAACATAGCATAGGTTTACAGTCCGTTGGTTCCCAAGAATTTTTAGCAGCTATTATCACTATTGGAAGAATAACTTTAGTGAAGAGTTTGAGTGTAAGGAGTTGACAAAGCAAGTTCTACTTCTGTATAAGTGCCATAATCATGAGGCTCATTCCATTGAAAAAACCTCTACCACAATGAAATTACCTCTAAACTAGATAAAGGATGTTGAAGTGACTCCCAACCTTGAAACAATCTTATAAGCAATGGATACTTGGGATCATTGCAGAGGGACTGTACCAATAATTGAAACACTCTTATAAGAAAATGCAAATGCAATTCATGACAATTTGCACAACTTGTAGTCCTCTCAATATTTGGACTATAAATTCTAAAAGACACTTGCAAGTGATTCCAATGTCATAGTACCTATTGTAACACTTTCCTAGATTCTATCTAGTGGCTCCCATAATATCCTCTATGTTGTCTAGTTGTTGTTTCTGTCGTGCAGTCTTTTTCTAAAGCTGCTCCTTCTCCTTCTCTCCTGTGCCTTAAATTTTGATTTTCAAACTTCTAAATATCTACCTCAACCATATCTAAAATCAACTTCACATTATGTTGTAACTCTGGCATAGATGTTTGATCATCGATAGCTTTCATTTCAACATTCAAGTTTTCAAGATTGGTCAACACCCTCACTTGCAGACCTCTCATGTCAAGCACTTTCTATACTATTTCAACACCATGTTGTTGTTTATGAATTAACAGTTCTTCAGGTGCATTTTTGCGTAAAATATTAATTTTTTTGAACAATTGTAAACTCTTAGAAATTGTATTGTTGTTTTCATGTATCTATGTATATATGTATGTATGTATGTGTAAATTTATGTATGTATATATGTATATATGTATGTATATGTATATATACATACATACACACACATATCTATGTGTCTATATATGTATGTATGTATGTATACAGAGAGATCTTGTGGATTGTGATTATGGATTATAAACCAAAAAAGAAGAAAACACCACATCAATCATTCCCCATTTGTTTTGATCAACTATGGAGAGCTGCACATAAAAGAGGGTGGAGAGCTCTGAACATTGGTGGAGATCTAGGATTTTGTTGTCGTTCCCTTGTGATCATTGCATTTTGTTTTCGTGTCATGCCATTGTGATCTCTGTGCCCTTTCTCTATGATTTTATTCAAGGGGAGAAGAGGTACCTCTGTAAATGTTCTTTTTTTTTTTTTCCTTCTAAACATGTATCTCTGTATATTTCCCTTATTAGGTGAATAAGCTTCTCTTTATGTATATGTATGTGTATATATACATACATACACACACATATGTGCGTGTCTATGTATGTATGTATATATTTATAGAGAAGTTTCTCTTTATGTACATGTATGTGTATATATACATGTGTAGACACATGTGTGTCTATGTATGAATGTATATATATACAAAGATATCTTTTTTAAGGTTCTTATTCCATCTTAACACAAAAAAAAAAAATGATCTAGCTACATACATATTCCAGAATCCAAATAATAAATCAATAAAACTCACTCAACCTATGCTAAGTGACTCACCTCAAAATCCTACACAAATAATTCAGACTAGGAAAAATGGCTAGAGTTCACGAGAGATTTTACAAAAACATATCATAGCAAATATTTTTAGAAAGAAACAAGCCATAACCCAGTTAAATGGGTCTCATTGCTGATTAGTTGGGTTGATTACAATTTTTTGTAGAACTGTCATCAGATTAGGTAATATAAAATGAACAATAAGTTGTTCACAACTAGCAAGATCAAATATAGTTTTCTAAGGTGATAAAACTACATATGCAAATGCATCACTTGCATGCAAGGCATGGAGCGCATTCCCCAACTTATAACAAATGGTTGGATATAAAGGCTCCATACTGATGTAGAGGTAAGGGCGGTGGGAGTCAAAACAAAGTTAATCCCACTTAAACCTATAAGGAAAGTACAATACAATGTTCTCCAAACCCTATACAAAGAAAAAATTACACAAACAACTCCAACACCTCCCCAATGATTAGGATGGATGTCGTAGGCCAAATCTAGGTGGATTCAAAAGGTTTCAACCAATTTTTGGTCCTCAAGTAACATCCAACACCCAAATCCCTCAAACTATCTTAGAGGCCTAATTGATTTTCCAATAGCCCTACAGTGACACAAAAGTGAACTTTCCTCTCAAAATTTCCAAAGCACTCCCCAAAAAATGGTGGATTCAAATACCCATTAAGCCATAATACAACACATTAGAAGGGTTCCATGTGTTCCTTTGGACCATATCTCACTATTACCATATTGTGGTTAAAAAATGCATGAAAAGAGGGTAATTTAACAAAGAAACTACAAGTTTATTGTATTCCAAGACCCCAAACTCTAGAAACTATCTCCTTATGTTGTAAATGTTCCAAATCCAAAAGGAATTAGTCCCAAAACTTCTATAACCCCAAAAGCACCAAATCAATCTCCTACACACCCTCAAAGGTAGGGTTTTATAAATCTCTTCCTTCCAAGCACCTTTAGACTTAAATCAAGGATGTTTCACCTTGTCTCCAACATACCAAAGTACTTCCAATCATTAAACATGCCTCTAATTGCTAGAAGTCCTGTTGCTGCTCCATAACCATGAATTTAGTGCCCTTTACTTAACAAACTCCAATAATGATCACCAATCCTTACAAATTCCTATCAAAATATTGCTAGATATGATTTGTATAGTCTCTCACAAGATCATTCCATGAGAATAAAACTCCTAAATTCATAGAATGATCAACATTTCAAGTAGAAACTCAAACTTGTTTATGAAAACAATGAAACCATTAAAGAAACAACAACAACTTGAAAGGAATGAATTTCAATACTCAGTGCATAAGGAATTGATCAAAAAATATGAAAAAAGGTGTTATGAGATCATAAGACCACAAGAAATCAATGATAGTCAAGCCACCATGCACCAAATTCTTGAAACATGAAGTTTTTAATGGCTCTCTTTACACAGTTTGAACAATTGATCAATCCCATTACTGCTCTCTTGATACAATGCCTCAAACTTGAACTAACAGTATCCCTTACAACTAGACCAACCAATTTGGATCAGTTTCAATGCCTAGTTATGCCTAAAACTCATTAAATTTAATTTCCCCAAAAAATGGAACTAACTGTTGGGATTCAAATATTTGAATTTCCCAACTTATAATTCATTGAATAAAACAACCAATTAACCCACTAAACTTGCCTATTAGGTCCTCAAGACCAATTTAACCAATCCTAAACCTTTATAAGTGTCTAAAGGGCCCAATTAACTCCAATATTCCATTATGCCCATATTTCACTATCAAAGATTTTAAGGTCCTTAACATGTTCTTTAGGATTCATTACATTTTTATCATCTTTAAAGCCCTCTAAGGCCACGATTGACTTCAACAGATGCCAATTGATTGGTTTAAACTCATCCTTGTCTTTGATCCATCTTTTTTATTCTTTAGGGATCCTTGCATGTTCTAATGTTCCTGCATCACATATGCTAGCCCAAAAATGGAAACCAAGGATGCAACCATTCATGTATTGACACACTCTCCTTGCGAGGATCCCAAGTATCTACTACTGTTTCTAATTTGGGCATCACTATATGAGCTAGAATTTTATGAAGTATTGAAGCTCGTAGTAACTTCTCCCATGTCTCCAAAAAATGTAACATAGGTTCAAGGTCCCTTGGTTCCCAGGAATTCATAGCAGCTATTATCAGTGTTGGAAGAATAACTTCAGTGAAGACTTGAGTGTAAGGAGTTGAAGAAACAAGTTTTGTTTATGCGTAAATGTCATAATCATGAGGCTTATTCCCTTGCATAAGCCTCTACTACAATGACATTACCTCTAAATCATGCAAATGATGTTGAAGTGGTTTCCAACCTTGAAAAACTCTTATAAGCAATGACAAAGCAAATGTAGATGCAATACCTATATTACTATTATTTATGTATATGTATGCATGTATGTATATATATATATATATATGTACACACATACATATATAAAAATATGTAAATGTATATATATGTGTATAAACACATACACACAGATATGTGTGTCTATGTATGTATGCATGCATGCATGCATGCATGTATGTATGTATATATACAAAGAGATCTTGGCACAATAGAAAAATTGATCCAACTACATACATATTCCAAAATCCAAATAATAAATCAATAGAACTCACTCAACTCGTGCTAAGTGACTTACCTCAAGATCCTACACAGAAATAATGTAGACTAGGAAAAAGGGGCAAAGTTCGCAAGAAATTTTACAAAAACATATCATTGTAGATATCTTTAGAAAGAAACAAAATATAACCCAATTAAATTAGTCTAGTTGTTGATTAGCTGGGTTGATTAAAAATTCTTGTAGAATTGTCACTGTAGTAGGTCTAATAAAATGAACAATTAGCTGTTCCTAGCTAGCAGGATCAAATACAATTTTCCAAGGTGCTAAAATTGCATATGCTGATGTATGTATGTATGTATGCTTATATGTATGTGTATATGTATGTATGTATGTATATATATATGTGTGTGTGTGTATGTATGTATATATGTATGTGTATATGTATGTATGTATATGTATATGTATGTATCTATATATATGTATGTGTATATGTATGTATATATGTATGTATGAATATACATATATATGCACATATGTATATACACATATATGTGTATACACAAAAACATATGTGTGTCTATGTATGTATGCATGTATATATATAGAGAGATCTTGTGGATTGTGGAGATTAGTGAAGATCTAGGATTTTGTTGTCGTGCCCTTATGATCTCTGTTTATGTATCTATGTATGTATGTATATATATACATATGTATATGTATATATACATGCATACACACACACATATATGTGTGTGTCTATGTATGTATGTATATAAATAGAGAGATCTTGGCACAATAGGAAAACAATAAAATTTCACTCAACATGTAGCATGGCCATGGATGCGATGGCAATGCCTATTGGTAAGTAGATTCCTCTTTCTCTCTCATTTTTCATGTGTTTATTTCACTTGAACTATTATTTCTTAGGGGGCATTTTGTAATATTGGATTCATTTTATGCAGGAGGTGACGAGGACATTCCTGAATTTACCCATGTTAGATGTATGAGAATCACTAAAGAATTGTGATGAATAGCTTGTGGGCAGTGAAGATAGACTTCCCCTTAGAGTAACAAAAGGTGATGAGGACATTCCATGTACTTCAAATATTGATCCTTTCTTAAATATTTTAGATGTTAACAAGGAGGGGGATGGGAGTGGGGCCAAATGAGCTTCCACCTTCATGTGGTTGGCCCTGATTAGTAGAGAATATTAAACTATTCTTGAAACCAAGTGAAGCTCAAGACAACATTAAGAGAGAAAATGAAAATGGAAAAAAGAGAAAATAATAGAGGGAAAAGTAGGAAAATAAAAAATGCGAACAATTTTCATTCAAAGGCAAACTACTCATTCTATCGAACAAAGGAAAAATCAAAAGATTTAGGGTTTGTGAATTCATGCCCGGAGTCATGTGCAACCAATAGTTGTAGGAAGACCATATCTAGAAGCAAGTAGGTGCTAGTAGCCATGGTAGATAATTGTCTAGATTTTTCATCCTTAGTGGTAAAGACTTGGAACCCTTTGACCTATTTAGGTTGTGTGAAGGAAGCAGAGGAAAGTATTGATCAGGATCTTGATGTTAAATGGGAAACCATTATTTATGACAAACACTCCCAATTGTTTCATTTCCTGGATAGTTGTCCTCCTTTGATTCATTCCATCAATAATTTAAATAGGCAGATTTATCTTTTTAACCTAACCAAATACACTAAATCAAACCTTAACCCTATCTTATAAATTAGATGAATTTTTCCATTAATTCCCCCATTGATCCATCAATACCTGCTCAGGAATCCCTATCCTCTAAACCAATGGAAACCTATGTCTCTCCTCACCACAGGATGCAGGGTCATCAGCCTTTGATTTCCACTTTCCCACTGCTTCGTCGCCTTCCTTCAGATTAGGGTGAGAAGGTCATTATCATCAACAACCAAGATAGCAAGGATTATTGGTAGGAGTGCCAAGAGGTTAGATTATTTCTTTCTGGAATGGTCCCAAAGCTGAGATGCATAACTTAATTGGTTGGCTGGAGGATTTCTGCAATTATGAGGTAGGTATATCTCACTATTCTGATAGACTTATTTTCATTCATTTCTGTGAGGAGGCAGTGAAAAAAGATTTTCTTGATAATTTTTTTTGTTTTTTAAGGGTCATGTAGTTAAACTCTTTAAGTGGATGCCCAATTGTAATGAAGATAACTTAGAATTTTTAATTCCTACCTGGTTCTCTGTAAACCCTATTCCCCTAGAGTTAAATCATATAGATATCATCAAAAAGATCATAAGTTTAGTGGGAGAATTGATGGGTTTAGATGCCTCCTTTGAGTTCTGTAACAACACAAAAATCTTAATCAATTATAATGTAAACAATATGATTCTCAAACCAATCAAAATTATCACCAATAGATCTATATATAATCTAAGATTTCAAAGATATGAAGGTAGAGTCATAGAAATTATCAGGCTTGATGATAAACATAAAACCTCTTTTAGAATACAACAAGCTTCTTTAGGTCTCAATGTGTCATTCCCCATAATCAGATTAGGGTATGAGAGACCGATGCAAGAGGAGCACCTAGACAGGGAAGATGTTCTAACTAATATAAGAAATTATTCAAGCAAAAAATTATTAGAAAAGGAAAATAAGGTTTTAAGAGAGAAAAACAATTGTTAGACACTCCAAACTAATGGAAATTAGAAGGATGGAATTATGAGGTTCCAGGAAAACAACAAAGAAAATCTCCAAGTTAACATAGATAAGAGCACAAACAAAATACATTCACCAGGTAGGGTGGAGCAGAAAAAGTCTAACAAGTATTTGGAAAA
Organism: Cupressus sempervirens; assembly: GCA_028749045.1. Classification (NCBI taxonomy): domain Eukaryota; kingdom Viridiplantae; phylum Streptophyta; class Pinopsida; order Cupressales; family Cupressaceae; genus Cupressus; species Cupressus sempervirens. The sequence goes on from CM053790.1 coordinate 822,767,717, forward strand.
ACCTCCCAAATCAAACAAGCAACCCAACATACAATGTGCAACAATTATCAATAAAAAACACAGAAGGGAACAAAAGAAAGTAAAGAAAAGAAAAGGCTCTTCGAAAGCTATATATGAACAGAAGAATTTGGAATCAAGAAATAACTTGGTGGGTGTTAAGAACTCAAAAAACCCACTCAAAGTTATTAACGAAAATGAATTCCCATCCTTGCTTGGAGGAGACTCAGTTTCCAATAAAAGTAAACATAATGTAGATAACCTGAAGGTACAAGAGCAACAGACCAAAGAACTATTGCTGGAATTCTCTTACCCTGAGAAGAAGTCTCCAAAGAAATGAACCAAATTTTGGAAAACTCTAACCTCGAATAGGGAGTCTCCTGTAGACAATCACAAGACAACAATGTCAAAAAAAAAAGGTCTAAAGACATCCCAGTGCTAGAATTCTAGGATTTTTTAAATAAAGATTTGGAGGAGAATGAAAATAATGAAGCAGTAGCCTTGAAAGAGGAAGACAAGGAAAATTTAGAAAGGTTTTTAGAGGAATTGATTCAAGTATTTGATATGGAAAATGTAGACAAGTGCAATAATTCAGAAAAAGAACTACTACAGTAGATATTAGAGCTGGGAGGAGACAATTATACTTTTGAAGATCTCAGAAGGGACCTTTTGTCTCTTGAAGAAGAAAATCAAACAAGAAAGGACAATAATGATGTGGCATCAAAAGGAGATGTAAGGATGAGGATAGAACATCCTTGGATCACCAAAGTTTAAGAGAACAGATTCTACAGGAACTGGTAAATGAAGAAGAAGAGATTAAGGAGAGCACTCAATTAAAAATAGTCAAAGGTGCACATGAGAATTTGGAACAGTTGGGTATAATGATGAACTGGGAAGGGGTTAACTCTCCTAATTTTGGTAAAACAAAACCAAAAATAGGAAGAAAGTCCCTCAAGGAACTTAGAGAAGTGGATGGTCAAGCGCGCAAACATCAAAAGATGAGTGAGCTTTTTAACACATGGAAGGGGAAGATCCTTCCCAAAGAGCCTTGAAGATCACCACTTGGAATGCTAGGGATTTAAACATCCATAGTAAAAAAATATTTTTAAAATAAAACCTTAAATTATTTGAATATGAAATTATTTTATTATAGGAAACAAAACTAAATAGGACAAAAGGTACTAAACAAGACAAGCAATTAGGTAATTGGAATATTGCTTTGCAATAATTCGTAGGTGCTTCTAGGGCTTTAGGGTTTATTTGGAATCAGAGGAAAGTTTCCTTAGAAATATTAAGTATGAATAATAATTGGATTAGTGGTACAATTATAAGTCTAAAATCCAATCTTAAGTTTATCTTAATTAACATTTATGGTCCTACTAGTAACATCGAGAAACGAGTAGTATGAGAAGAAATCAGCTATTTTTTGAAAAATTATAAGAATAAACTAATTTTGTTAGGAGGAGATTTTAACTCCATTCTTAACTTAAATGAAAAAATAGGGGGTTCACTTCAAATTCCCCAATCTTTGAAAGACTTCAAAAAATGATGTGACTTCCACAACTTGATTGACATCCCATTTAAGAATGGGAATTATAATTGGAGCAATAAGAGGAAGGACTTTACCTATATTGTAGAAAAATTAGATAGATTTTTTATTAAAGGAGACCTAGACGTTAATAATTTAAATATTCAATCTATTATTCTTCCTATTGCTGGTTCTAATCATTTCCCAATTAGAGTTGAATTCTTTGAACCTCATAAACCTGCTAGGAGTTCTTTTAAATGAGAAAAATGTGGTTTTTAGATCCTAGTTTCTTAGAAAATATTAAGATATGGTGGTCACAAGGTAATTTTGATGGTTCTAGGATGTTTATCTTCATCTCTAAGATGAAGATTCTTAAAGAAAAGATTCTCAGATGGAACAAAGAACACTTTAAAAACATCTTTAAAGAAAAATTAGACATTGAAGATAGGCTAAAGGAATTAAACTCAGAAATCATTAAGAAAGGCATGAATAATGAAAGCAATCTTTTAGAAAAAGAGTTTCTCGCAAAAAAAGAGGATATTCTATCCAAAGAAGAAATATTCTGGAGACAAAAGTCTCAAGAAAGGTGGTTAGACAAGGGAGATCAAAACACTAAATTCTTCCATAATTCTACCTTCTATAATAGAGCCAAGAGTAAAATAATGAGTATCAAAAACCACATGGGTATATCAATAGATAAACCAAACAAAATTTTGGAAATTTTTGTGGATCATTTAAAGAATATATTAAATAATTTTGAAGGGTCAAATAGAGAAGCTCAATTCAACTTTCTTGAAGTTACCCCTAAACTAGTTTTAGAAGAGGGAAACAAAACATTAAACAGTCCTATAATGTTATAAGAAGTTAGAACTGTTGTGTTCAACATGAATCCTGATAAATCACCTGGTCTAGATGGATTTCAGGCATTTTCTTATCAGAAATGCTGGGATATTATTGGGATAGATCTTTGGAAGGCAATTGAAGCCTCTAGAAAGGGTGGATCCCTGTTATCTAAAATTAATTATACCTTTCTTACTCTAATCCCCAAAAAGTCAGAGTCTGAGTGTCCAAGAGACTTCAAGCCCGTTGCACTTTGTAATACGATTTATAATTTTTTCTCAAAAATTTTAGCCAACAGATTAAAATTAATTCTTTTGAAGATTATCTCTAACGAATACATAGGTTTTATTCCAGGAAGATCTATTCTGGATGGTATTCTTACCATTCAAGAAATTATTCACTCAGCCCAAAAGAAGAAAGAGGCCTGCATGTTTATGAAGTTTGACATCCAAAAAGCTTATGATATAGTGGATTGGTGGTTCCTCTATAAAACATTAGAAGATTTTAGTTTTTCCTACCGGTGGATTAATCTTATTTTCAAATGTATCTCATCTACCATAATTTTGGTCCTAATTAATGGGTCCCCCAAAGGATTTTTTGAGATTTCAAGGGGCATAAGGCAAGGAGATCCTTTATCTCCATTCTTTTATATAATTATGGCTGAAGCCTTTGGGAAAGCTCTTACCAAGGCTTATGACAAAAAGGAAATTAAAGGGATCACTGTCACCAACAATATTCCTAATATAACTCATCAACAATATGTTGACGATACAATTTTGCTGGGTGAGAGCTCAATGAAAGAAGAAAATAAACTAAAATCCATCATACAGAGGTATATGATAGCCTTCAGTCAGAAAGTGAATGAATCAAAATCAGAGATATATTTTATAAACATGGATCCTAAGATGGAAGACTAGATCTGTCATATTATGGGATACAATAAAGGTTTTTTCCCTTGCAAGTATCTTGGCATTAAACTAGAGAAGGGTGTGAGATTAGGAAAGGTTTTGAATAATATACTGGAGAAGTTAGATGCCAGGGTCAGATGCTGGAAAGAAAATGGCTTACGAAAGTAGGAAAGAGTATAAAGATTAGCTTAGTTTTATCAGCCATCTCGATATACCCATTTTCTTGTCTTCCGCTTTCCAAGCACCTCCATCATAAATTGGAGTCTAAACTTAGAAAATTCCTTTGGAATGATTGTGAGGAATCTAAAAAATGGGCCCTCATTAAATGGGAAAACATCTGTAAACCCAAGGAATGTGGAGGGTTAGGTATTAAGAATCTACTATGGCTAAATGAAGTGTTAGGGGTTAAATTAATATGGTGTCTTTATAGAGAGAGAGAGAGAGAGAGAGAGGGAGAGAGAGAGAAAATGGGCTAAGATAATGTTTAATAAGTATTTGGATTTAGAAGACCCCATCTTGATTTTTTGAATGAAGACAATTCCTAAAGGATCAAAAAGCTAGATATTCATGGCTAAACGTTGTCACCTTGTTAGCAAATATCTAACTTGGGATGTTGGTAAGGGCGATGATGCCCTTTTTTGGGAAGACTCTTGGGACAGGCATCCATGGATAGACAACAACCTTATCCCAGGAAACCTAAAAGAAAAACTTATTAACCGTTGGGGTAGGAAAGTAAGTGATTATAGAACTAAGATTTCTACAGGAGATCATTCTAGGTGGATCTAGAAACCATTGGAAGATGTAGGGATGGATTCTACTGAAATCAAGGCATTTAAAAAAACCATGCAATATAGGAAAGTCAAATAGTTTGATAGGAATGATAACCTCATTTGGGCGGCCTCAAATGATGGAAAATATAGTGTGAAAAATAGTTACAAAGCACTAATTAATTCAAAGAGTTAGGAGGAGGTGGAAATCCCACTTAATCTTTGTTGGGATCCAGTTTGTTTGCTGAAGGCAGGTTTTTTCCTTATGGCTCACATTTCAAAATAGGATTTTGACAATTGATAGACTCAACAAACTAGGTTTTTAAGGACCTTCAAGGTGTGTTCTTTTCAAGCAGGATGGTGAAAATGTAGATCATCTTTTGTATAGCTGCCCATACTCTTGAGTCTATTGGGAATGACTTAGTCAGAAGTTAGGTTGGTTTCTCCATTCCTGAAACTACTTATTGAATTTCTCAAAGGGTGGCCTTCAAACCTATGTAAGGGCATTTATAATAAACTTTGGAATATCTGTCCTTCCATCCTCATGTGGGAACTATTGAAAGAAAGGAATAAAAGAATTTTTAGCAACTTTGACATGAATTTAGAAGAGCTAGTCCTTAATATAGAAGCCTACATAGTTGAAACAACTAACTCTCATCTCAGGTCATCTAGAATGGAAGAAGGCTCCTTTTCTTTATGGGACAGTCATATTAAAAAGGCATGGCCTAATTTGATAAATCCTCCCCTTTTTTATTTTAAGAAAAGCAAGAAGGCAAGAGGAAAGTTGCAGATGGACCCCCCTAAAGGGATGGGCAAAGCTCAACTTCAACAAAGCAACTTATAGAGGTAAGCCAAGGCCAACAGGAATTGGTTGCATCATCAATAATGACTCAGGTCAATGGATTTCTAAAAAAGAAATGTCCATCAGTCCCACTTCTAATAACCTGGTAGAACTTGGTGCATTAGAAGAAGGGCTAAAGCTATGTCATCATCTAGGTTTATCAAAAATCGTAGTTGAAGGTAATTCTCAAATCATCCTAAATGCTATAAGGAATAGAGCAACCCTAAATTGGGTCCTTAATTCAAAATTAGAAGAAGTTATAACTCTAATAGATAGGTTTGAGGAAATCAAGATTTGTCATATATATCGAGAAGGCAATCAGAAGGCAGACACTTTGGCCAATAAAGGTGTTGATGGTGCCAACTTATTAGAAGATAGAGGTGGGTTATGATCTTTTAGTTTCTCATTTTCAATGCTTATCCATTTTTGATTAAATAGACACATTCAATGCTATGATATAGATTATCCTAGGAGAGCTAGATCAGGTAATTATAGACATGGTTGGGCTAGTTAGGGCATTAGCAAGTCTTAACATATCTTGCTTTTTAGATATTTGGGGGAGCATTTAGCAATCAGGAGATTAAAAGTTAATGTTATAAAGAATCCAAGGAAAGTTAAGATAGCCATGGGGTGCCCTCATTAGGTCACCATATAGGCAACATCAAAGTTTATTAGGATTGCAATAACCATATAGGTCTATTTCATCCCATATCGAAATATGTTATTCATATGGATGGAGTATGACTATATCATCATTCTAAGGTGATGTCATGATCCACTGATATCTCAGGAAATATGAGGAGGTTCTAGAGGCTTTGACTATTGGTTTATTCATTTTTTTAAAGTATCTAGTCCTTGTCATTAGGCTAGGCATTTAAAAAAAAAGATGGACTTGAATATCTACATTTTCCTTACTTCTAAGGCCCACATCATTGCCTTCCAAGGCAATATCAAATCGAAGAGATGGAACCAAATCCTTAGGACGGTGGATGGAATGATCCGCATTACAGTAAGCAGAGCTATTGGTGAAGAATTCTTCAAGTATGAGTACACCTGGAGGACAAATAGTGATATAATAGGCACTTTCATAGTTACATGGTCCACACCAAGATCAACAAATGGAATATGGTAAGACTTTGTTTAAATATTTTTAACTCCACTTGGTGCCAAGGTATTATAGAAGTGATCTTTAGTTTGGATGAAGAGTTGAGAGTCCCCCTTCCATAGATGTATATGGACCATCCTCTAGGGAGTCTTGTGGTGGCCAATATCCCTAGAAGACCAGCCTTAGTAATTAGAGACAGGGTTGCTTTCAATATGGCTTGGCCAAAGATGGAAGCATGTTTCCATTTCCTTCTTGGTTAGAGAAAGATCATGGTGAATGCTGATCAAGGATGGCTCAACAATTATCTTAGCCTTTTTAAGCCATATATCCATCTAGGAGTGGAATTTGATAATTTGGATAGGTTGGATTTCTGTACCCCCAACATAGAGAAGACTAGCAAAGAAAGGTCCTCTTTTGAATTTCCTCCAAACTTTTAGGAAAAAAATTTGAATGATGTAGTGGAAGTAATCATGGTGTATTGGAAGAAATGAGGTGTATCAAGGAAAGGCTAATTCAGGCATTTTTTTCTACACGAGTTAGATGGCTTGGTTATGAAGCATGGTCCCCTTCTTGTTTTGGAATTAGGGCATGAGGCCCATTTTGTTCATATTTTGCTTCTAGTCTTTAAGACTTGTTTTGTTAATAGTTGATCTAGGCTAGTCACTATTTATTTCAGGGTTTTGGTTTGTAGCAAAAGTAAGTAGGTCATTTATAGTTTGGTATCTAGTAATGGGTAGCTTAAATGCTCTCAATTGTATATACACCACTATACTATGGTAGCTTTCTGGACTCAATAAGAATAAAAAATTCTAGAAGAATTTTCTCTAATTCTGCTTTGGAAGGGTTTCTTTCTTTTTGTGAAACTTATTTAGATTTCCATTTGGTTATTTGAGTAATGTAAAATTATACTAATTGAAAATTGGTATGGAAATTTTGAGTGGGTATTTCAGCTTCTGATGATTAGCTTCCTAAATTTAATATCAAAATTAATATCTTTATGGTTGTATTCACATTGAGAGAGGTTCTTTGTTTTTCATAACACCCTCTTCGTTGGGTATCATGGATTAAAAGTCAAAGCCTCTATTAACTTAATTATCAGATGTCTGAGATTGATTCAGACTAGAGGTGAAAACCCAGAAGTGCTGATTTATATTTAGCAGAAATCTTCAGTTTATATTATTTTAGCTTTGTTGTTCATTTTGTAAGACTAATTAGATGTTGGTTTCTTGAGACTAATTCATTGGAATCTTTCAAGGATTCACAGATGTAGTTATGGCATTAGAAGAGTATAGGTAATGAGCTCATTTTACTTGGCAAAGAATAAAAGAGATAAGGTTTATTATTTCAAATACAGGGCCAAAGGTACTATTAGGAAGGCATCTAATAGAAATTATTCAGATAGTTTAAGGATTTTGTTTATAATAGGAATAAAAATATTTTTTTGACAAATGCCTTATTTCGAGTTTAGTAGGAGATATCATAAATGAAATAAAAGAAAGGAATAATTATTTTCTCCAAGGCATCCATTACATTTAAAAAGATTATGCAGCCATATCACTAACAATTTTGGTGGTTAAGTAATTAATGCAAGGGTGAGCACATTTTAATAACAGAAGGATGTAAAATGTAATGTTTGGAATAGTCTAATTACAATTGGTATCAACGACATTGAAGAATTGTTGACTATTGAATTAATTCGTATTATAATATTTTCTTTGTAACATTACTTATGGGTTAAATTAACTAGGGTATGCCCCTTTTATGATGTAATAATAAAGGACATTTGTCCCAGGCTAGACTATAGGTTTTCTTTGTTCTTTCCTACCAGTGCTCATTTGAATGGAGATACTCTGTTGTAATTATTAATTTTATTAATAAATACTATCAAGGCCTTGGTTGTTTATTGATTAGAAAAAGGAAGTGAAGCTCAACATTAACCTACAATTGCATGACAACTAATCGTGCAAATCTCTTGGTTTTAGGCAATGCAAAAGGAGGCCATAGTTCAATATATGCAGTCTCAATTCATATGCATACGAAATCAGGTGGACCTAAAAAAAGTAGCAGGTTTGCATTTTTGCTAGAGGTATTTAATTAGGTATTTTAAGTTATAGACCATCACGAACATTGTAACTTTGACTCTTATAGGAAAGGGTAATGTCCTCAGTATGCAAGAAAATCAAGACTTTCTATGTGTTGGCTTGCTAAGGACATTCTCTTGGCCATAGAAGCTAGAGTTCTAATGTTCATGATGGTCTATAATCTTAAAAAATTAATATACCTATTAAATAAATGTAATCATCTTGCATTTTTTTAGCTGCACCTATTGTCCATGCATATAGAATGCAATTGCACATGCATTCTCGATTCAGAGTGGCATAATCTTATTTTGGATGGGACAAAAAAATGACATGCACCAGAAGATGGGAAAATGATGTCACTTTTGCAAGCTTGGAACCCTTTTTTTTATTTTAAAGATTGAGCATGTAACACCTCCTTGAGGAACTTGAGAGAAATAAACCTAACATGGTACAATGTTTATTGATTTTTTTTAAAAAAAAAGGTTTAAACAACATCAAGGTAACAATGCGGAAGCAATATACACATACACATCAAATAACATAAGTAATTACCAATACAATTTTCTATTCCTCAAGGGTTCCTTCATGTTGAGTCCAATTAAAAGGTTTATAATAATTATTTAAGTCTTCATTAAAAAGTCACCCAAATATAAGAGAATGCATAATTACAACTAATAATATGAAATCACATGTAATGAATAACATCCACTGCACATGTCACAGGGTATGTGAAAATAGATATAAGTATATCAATATACAATACAATATCCCATAGGATCTCAAAATACATGATACATAGATACATCAAATGAATAGAAGTCTCCACGATAACAATAAGAATGATAATGGTACAACTGTATTAATGAGCATCCAACATCCACAACATCCAAAAATCTAAAGGAGACCCAAATGGTAAGAAGACACTACCTGATCTCAACCACGTGGTCACCTAATCAGACTCCCACTCCCATTGTGTAGGAGAGACAATGTATGATCCGCATATAGACAATCAAATCATAAAACAATTCTAGGAAAGGAATCGTGATAGCCAATTCTACCTCAAAGGTACCAAGTGCACAAGTAACTTCTAATCCCAGAGGCAACAAAGACACATAGGAAACCTAATATGCATGTGGGTAAGTGTCATCATATGAGTGAACTCTAAGGTTACCCTGGCAGTCTCACTAGACTTTGGGCCCCTAGCAACTCTATGCGGCATCAATATCCTCTCTTACAAAAAAGGCATACTAATGAGGCAAGGTCACAACCAAGCATCCTCTCTACTCCCATCCTAGCTTGTACTAGCACTCAAGCCATGGGCGAGGTAAAACATTAACTCTTGTTAATTCATTTTAACCCATTTAATGAAATATTATTACTTATTAATACAACTTACAATGGGTTACTCAAGCAACCTCATTAGGGCTCCGACCTCCATTGCAAGCCACTTCCCAACATCCACATAGAAAACCTACTCTAAGCTTATTGAAGTATATCTCATAAAGTCATAATATTCACTTTAGTCCTATACAAGATTTTGGAAAGCATCAATAGATAAATCACAATATTCACCTCAATCCTATATAAGCAACTGGAAAGTACCAATAGATAACTGATTAAAAAGCCCATAGGTTACACTAAGAAAATCACAATACATGAGGTTACAAAAAGAACTCGATCTCATCACACAAACACATGGATATAGCACATTGGTTGGGAATAAAATAATCGAGACTAAACAACATCACAAAATCAACTACTTCCCAAGCCTCTGGTAAACATGCCTATCTGGTCAAACTACCAGGTTTCCCCCAAATTCACCACAAACTAAAATATGACATCTCAACATGCATTTAAAACAAGTGTACTTATTTAGTCTTTTTTGTTTTGTTTTTTGTTTTTAAATATAATTCCATAATAATTGATTTGTGTCAAATTCAAATTTACATTTCATAATCATATCACAATTAGTTAAAGGTTATCAATCATGCAATATTATCATGTTATTAATTTAAATAATCTTAAATCATGAATGATTTAATTAATAACATAAATGTATATTATTAGATTAAATCTTAATATCCACTTCATTTTTAAAATATTAATTTAAATTCTATTTAAGTCTAGTATTAATGTTTACTTTTTCTTTAATTTATAATGCAACTAGAGATAACTAAAACTTGAAATTATAATTATAAGTAAGTTATCCAAAATTTCTCTCATAATATTAAAAATTCATAACTAGATGATTATATAGTCAACTCCACTATAAATTCTCTTAAAATATTACTAAATTACAATTATTTATTAATTAATTTTCCACTTGCATTAATAAATATTAAATCATTTATATGCAACTAATAATTTAACTAAACTTAAAGATTCTTTAATACCACCATCCACTTTATAACTAAATGAGTAGTATTAATTTAATTTTAAAAAATAATAAATAATAATGAATTATTTCATTTTTTTAAAATTTAGAATAATAAATAATTCCATTTAAAATAAAATAAACTAAATCTAAAAATTATATTATATGTTTTATAAAATAAAAATAATTATACAATTAGTATTTTCATATGTATTTGATCTCTCAAATCATGCAACTATACTATACTTAGTTTTCTATTTTTATTATATTTGTTTTCACATGCATGCATAGGTTTAGCTTCAACATGCTTTTCTCTTAATTAATCTTTTGCTTTCCCAATAAATATTGCAATTAAATTATTTTAGATGTAAGAAGAATATTCATCTATATTTAAAAAATTCACGATAATCACATTGTTCTAAAAAAAAATTTAAAGTTGAAACCCTAGTTGTTCAATTTACTGTTTTCTTCCCATTTTCTATAATTAATTTTTTCCTATATTAGAAAGGGTTTTAAAAGAATACAGTCATAATAATTTTCTACAAATTTTTCTCAGTCAAGTTTACTTGATCAATAAATTTTCCTTTTCAAAATCTACAACATAATTCCTTAGCCATAATCAATACAATAAATCAATAAATATTTTGCAAACACCTAGGAAGACACGAAGTAGACATATCTTTCTATAAAATTCTGCAATGAGTTTTCAAACCTTACCTCAAAACCATAGCTAAAATCTGAGACAATTTGTGGATACATGCAAATCCAAACCCTATGAAACTTTTAACAATTCTTTTTCTCCAATTCTAAAGTTTGCTTCCCAAAATCCGTGTGTGTAGAAATGAGCTTGAATCTCCTAATAAATAGTTTAACTCTACCTAGGGTTTCCAGTTTTCAAACATGCAAAGACCTCTCCTTACAATAAATGTTTATTATTTAATCCTTTCATGCACACTTAAAGGATTTTAAATTAAAATATTCTTATATATTTTCTTTTCCTCTACTTTATTAATTAGTGCAAGGACTATTTGAAGCGTAGTCTATTATTTAAATTAATAATAATTAAAGCTCATTACTAAATGTAACTCTAATTTAATTATTATTAATTAAATAATTATAATAAAGCAAGATTAAATCTTTAATCTTTTAATATTTTAATTCTCTTTCTATCCAACCTTTTAAATTAGACTTTTGAATTAAGTCTTTTGAACTAAAGTACTTATTTAATTAATGTCTAATTAATTAAATATCGTCATATTATAATTTCTCTTTAACCAATTTTCTAAAATTTAGACTTCCAAATTAAGCCTTTTAAACTAAAGCACATATTTAATTAGTTTTTTATTTAATTAAATATTCTCATATTTTAATATTTTCTTTTTAATCAAATAATATTTATTAATTCTCAATATTATATGATTAACCCAAATATTAATATTAAGTCATTTACAAAATAGATCACATAGTCAAATCCACATAAGAGCAATATTACCAAAATGACCAAAATTTAAAAGTAAACAACATAGACAAAGATAAACTCATGAATTTTAAAAAGGGTGGAAAGTTAGTTACGAGTCCTCCTTGTAAGGCAAATATTCAAGCTATGGATGAGATTGGACCTAAACATTATCTCCCTATTCTTACCATTGAGTTATTGTGATAGGGCATGCTTATCCTGGCAAGCCAGGGAAGTCGATCCCCAGTACTTGCATCCTGCATGAAAGCCAAACATGTACATATATATATATATATATATATATATATATATATATATGAGTGATCGCAAGAAGTTGGGTCGCAATTTTGTGGAAGTCAAATCCTCAAAATTGTACTTCTAAGAAATGGGTAACCGATTTTTCTAAAATCAGGTACCCATTTCTAAAATCAAGTTTGGGCACCTGAGCCAAAATTCAAAAATTAGGTACCCGATATTTAAAAGCGGATTGGGTGTCTAAGCCGCTCAAATACTGGTCACCCTATTGCTTTTAGAATTTGGTGCCTGATTTCTTTAAAATCGGTACCTGATTTGAAAGACTTTATTAAACCCATTTTTTGGCATTTTTGAAGTCATTTTCATGACTTGAAAAATGGGAGCCCAATTAGAGATGCATACGGGAGCCCGATTTTCGGCCCTACCGACCACCCCCCTATTGCTAGTTTTCAATATACTAGGTATTTTAATATGTTTTGTACTATTTTACTTTTTTTTTTTTTTCAATTTTCAATTTTATATGTATGCTAATTTATTATTTTTTTAGTTTTAATAAACATAAAATTGTAAATTTACATTGTTAATGAGTAGATATTTAAATTTTTGTATCTGTTAATTAAAATATAGTTTCGTAAGTGTTTATTTAGAAAATTATTATTTTAGATGTTTTGAAATGTATGTAATTTATGTATTTATTACAATGTTGAATGATTAGATTAGATGTAAATTCATTGTTTAAACATGTAATTACAAATAAATATAACCTCGACTTAGAATCACATAACCTTGACCTAAATTCATTGTTTAAACTACAATCTCGACCTAACCATATAGTTATGTACAATAAAACCTTAAACATATACAACTAAGTACTTAATCACATAACACCTCGCCAAGGGATCCAAACAAAAACGTTAGTATTTAAAATGATTTTACTTAAATTGTATTGTACTTTGTTTCATGGATCGAAAATGGATGATGTAAACTATTTTATAAATGTATATTCTTTCAGCCTTTCATACCTTGTGACATGTACAGTGGATGATTGTGCATTCAGAATTAATTTGCTAAGTGGCATTTAGAACAAATGTATATATTATTTAAATGGATTGACTAAAGTAGTTAATATTCTTTCATGTGGGTATGTTATTTATTTTACTTGTAGTACGTATAATTATTTAAAAATGAAATGTAAATGTGCTCATTAAGGAATGCAATTTCTTATTTTTTTATAAATATAAATTATTGTATGTATGTTATTGCTTGCTTTTGTAAATCTTTTGATTAGTTCTTTGGATCCCTTGGCTGGGCATCATTTAGGATTAACTATAATGTCAATTTGTATTGAATTTAACTCTAATCATAACCCTTACTATCATCTTAACCTTAATCTTAATTTGCTAAAACCTACACCAGGTAATAAATAAATAATTAAATAACTTTCCTATCTTACCTTGAGTACTAATTTTATAAATGTCAAACCCTAAAATTGTAACCTTATTTATGATAAACTAAATTATCCTGGAGGAGCATCATATCTACATCTACATGTCATGTACATGTGAATCTAAAAACATTTGTCCATATCTAATTACATCATTTATTGCATAGGAAGGATTTAAAGTTTTCATTATATATATTATCCATGCATATCATATCAAAAGAATCATATAGAGATATGTGATTTACGACATGTCCATCATAGATAATCAAGAAGGGTACTTAGGTAAATTTATATATATATAACACTATATATTATAAGAAAAGAAAAACACCATATATAGGAGCATCTCATGTACATAAACTAAAAAAAATTACCATGACACATGTAATGAGATCAAATAATATTTGTAAGATTCATCACATATACTATCAATGTATAGGGGTGATATAATCAAAATATCAAAAAATGAGTGATATCAAAGCATTATATCTTAATGTTTAACACTAAAATAAACTAAACCCTGGGTAACCCTAAACCAAATTGAATATATCAAACTAGATTGAAAGGTAACCCTGGCCCTTAACTAATTAATATTATACTTATAAACCAAATTGAATTAAACCATGATCACAAACCTAATTATATATCCCAACTTAACAGTACAAACCTTGAATTTAACCTTGAATCCTTTCCCCAACCATTAACCAAATTGAACCATTACCCTAAGATTGAACCAAGTTAAATGTTGACCTTAAGACTAAACCAAATCACCCTAAACTAGAACTCAATAATATATTCAACACTTTAAAACAAAATTCAAACCTAACTTTTTTGAATTAATGTTGGTTTTTAATCTGAAAGCTCTAACTATAATTCTATATCTAAAACCAAATTTAGCACTTTAAAACTTAATTCAATTTATTAACTCTTGTCCTAATTGAAACCTAAGCATGTAAACCTAATCAAACAATAAACCAAATTGAACCCTAATCCTAAAACTAATTAAACATTGATATCAAGGTCTCAAAATGATACATCATAAAAAAATTGGAAGAGACTTGAACGAATCAGGCATCTAATTAAGTAACCCTCCCTCACCATCAAGAGGTGGAGGTGGAACATCAGTACAAGTAGGAGCTAAGACTACACCCTTGGATGCCTAAGAATATATCTAAAGAAGTGAATAACTTGTCTTTCGACTAGATGTCTAAACCTTTATATCCTAAGTGAGTATTCATCATGTAATATCTAATTAGGAGGGTATTGAAGCACCCTAACACCCCAATCCCTAACTAGATAATTATGTTAGGGTGGACTAATTTTTATTTATCTTGGGTTGGAAGTGTCTAAAAGTTTTTTTTTGGAGATTGGAGATTCCCCTATTTGTTTCCTATTTTTGCTATATGGGTAGCCTAAATGTTTATTGCCTTTGTAGAATGGAAGGCCACATAAGAAAATATTGCCTTATTCTATAAAAAGAAATACCCACCCCCTAGTGATATATAGTAAGATCTTTTTCCTAATTTTACTATCAATTTATTTGGTTAGAAGATGATAATAGAAAAATGATTTAGAAGATAGGGATAAAATGAGAACCATCATTCCTAATGAAGATGCATTATTCCTTGATAAACCTATTTCTATCATAAATCAGCTCCTCCATCCAAAAAATTAGTAATGAGAAATCCCTAGGTCAAGTAATCAATGGAGGGCTCATAAAATTGATCAAGTGATCAATGGAGGGCTCGTAAAATTGATCAAGTGATCAATGGAGGGCTCATAAAATCCCTAGGTCAAGTAATCAATGGAGGGCTCATAAAATTGATCCCCAAGGGGAGATAAGAATCTCATTAAAAATTAGAGAAAGGACACTCCTAAATACATATCATACAAAATTATTGCCAAGGTCTTAGCCTCTAGACTACAATATATCCTACCCAAGATCATTAACCCTACACAAAAGTGTTTTTTAAGGATATTTATACATATTGGAGAACTTGATAACCTATTAGAAGACTTTGGATTGGGAAACATTTCCAGGATAGAGTGTAGGCATGCTCAAGTAATTGATTACGAAAATGTCTACAAAAGGGTGGAATGGAGTTTCACTATGATGATGTTGCAAGCCTAGGATTCCATCCAATATTATGTCAACTGGTGTCCTCTCTTATGATTGGTGTCAAGGTTTTAGTAAAGAAATTAATGGGGTTAGATCATAATTTTTGGGACTCTCTAGATCAATTATGAAAGGGTGTCCTCTTGCATCCTCTTTATTTTATATTGTTGTTGACTCATTACATTATCTCCTTAGAGATAACCAATTGTCTATAAAAGTTAGAGGATCTACTCTCCAAATAATTAATAAGTATCTAACGTATAGTTTGTTGATAATATTTGTATTCTTTTTAAGCTAGAAGAGTGCAACACGAGTCATTTAATGATCAAATTGGACCTCTTTTCTTTGTATCAGGAAGTAAGATTTATGTCTCTACATCTATCTTATTGGGGCTAAATATTGAGTCCCCTACCTTGTGTAGTAAATATGGTATTGGATGGAGATGTCATAATTAAGTGGTTAGGTACCTAGGGATTCCATTTGTAGTAAACCCTAACATATAAATGAAATGTGTCTTTATATCAACAAGAAAATCTTTGGAAAACTCAACAACTGGAACTCTAATTATCTCACTTTGGTTGGTAGAATTCAAGTATGTTAAAAGATTCTCTCCTCATATTGGGTGTACTTCTCTTCTTCCTGCTTATTTTACTTAAATCAGTTTGGTCTTCTATATAAATCTATTAGGAACATTTTGTGGTCACATGGAAAAGGAAATATGAAGAATTGTGCTACCAAGAGTAGTTGACGTAATGAAAGTAGATTAGTAAGTTGGAATGAAAATTTTAAGAAAGTTCAAGGGATTTCTCTGGCAATAAAATGGATAGCCAAAGCTTCATAAGGTAATGAATTATGGATTATGATTAGAATTAGGATTATTATATGGTTAGGGATAGGGTTCACATGTATTAGCTCATTACTTGACATGATCTACACTTATAGTTTGTATTAAAAAGCAGATAATATTTAGGATTCAAACTACAATCATAAATAATTTTTAATCAAATCATAATTCAATCTCTAAGCTTTCATTCTAATTGTAACCTTAACTCTCATCCTAACGCCATCTATTATATATCCTATAAACAATAGGACCATAATAAATATCCGAAACCTAAATATAATTCTAATTAAAACCATAATCCTGGGTAAGTTCCCTAACATTAAAGGACCGTAATAATTATAATAATCTTAAGCTTAGCCATCATGAAAACCATTAACATAACAAAATTGTAAACCATAGCCTTGCCATAATCTTAATTTTGTTTCATCCTAAGATGAACATATAATCCATAATGAGTTCATACAATCCCCCAGTGTCACAAAATAAGGGTACATGAAAGAAAAATTAGCTTGGTGGCTCCTGTTTTAAGAAAAGAAACCTTGAACTAACCTAGATATAGTTTTTTGGAGTATTATTTTATGATTAGACTTAAAAATTGAGTATTTAATGTTTAATTTGACTTAAGTGTTTAACTTTACTTATTTAATTGATATGATTTTAATAAAGATATGCACATTTATATAGATCTAGTTGATAAATTTTAGAGTTAAATTTTATTAAATAGTAATTTTGTCATGTTTTATTTTGTGATTTATTTTTGTCATGTTTTATGTTTATGTTGTTTAAACATATATGCAAATTATATTTGATGGACCCATCACCACCCCCTCCCCCTCCCATACCCTCGCCTCCGCCCCCTCCATCTCCACCTCCACCTCCACCTCCACCTCCATCCACACCTCACCACCCAGCATGAATGAGCTCCGTGAGACCATGAGGCATAACCTCAAAAACATCATGTGTGATATAGAGGCTATCGGATGTGAGAGACACCCCCCCTCACCTACTACGTCTTGCAGATAGCATGCAAGGTGTGATTGACTCCATCCACCATTTTGATTCAGACATTGATTCATTTAGATCATGGAGTTGAAGCATGTGTGCCTTCTACTCTGAAAACTTATCATATAGACAGGTTTATAACTTGCATATAGGGAAAGGGAATTTTCAACATTATTTTGTAAACCCTAAGACGGGTGAAGAAATTAATGAGAAGAAGCCTTGCATTTCCATTAGGTGGTGTACACATCCACGTATAGCAGCACATTTTTGGGAGCAATGGTGGATGGTATTTGACCATCCACCACACACTAACCATGAGTTTGAAACCCAACTATTTTGATATGAAAGCATTTCAGGGGGTTGGTAGAGGGATGCCTCAGGATAGGCCTGGGGCAAAGCTGAGCGATTGAATGAGAAATCACAGGCAATCTAAGCCCCTTGTACTTCTTCCTGTGCATGTTGTGCTTACTCCTCACCATCATCAAGCAGTTTCATCTGCTCTTACCCATTTGAGTGCCCTTTTGGGAAATTTAGTATAGCAGTGGACGCAGGCAGTACATGCTCCTCCACTTGGACATGTTTGTACTAGCTGTGGAGGCATATGCACAGGCCCCCAGAGTGATCCTGATGCAACACACGATGGCCATTATACCGAGGGTGTAGATTTTGATGATGATGTATATGATGCCCATGGTGATGGTAGTGACGAGATAGATGTGTCATCATTTGTTGACCTCATGCAGTAGGGAGAGCTTGGAGAGAGTCAAGGCTAGCAAGTAAAATTTTAATTTTAATATAAATATAAAGTACACATAATTATTTACTTTCTACATACATGTGTAATTTTATTAACCATATTAATTGTACTTTTGAAATAAAAAAGGATGGATGATACTGTTCCTCTCAGGAGGCAGTATACTCTTTTTTCGAGACCTACAGACATTGGCATCCATTATACTGTATGCACTTTGAATTACACTATAAAAATGTACATTCAAACTTGAATTTAATAACATGTGCTCATATGTTCTTTTTATCTAATTTTGTAGGCATTGTCCGCATCTACATAGATTGATGTTAGTATATGTCCTACTCCAGTTACCATTGAGGCACAACCTCAAATACATGTAGTATGAACTTTTGACTGAAGACAAATAATTTGTATTACTTTTATGTATGTAAATTATTATTAAATTATAATCTAAACAATTTTGACTCACATGTATATATATTTTATGTGTTTTGATTTTACGAACAGGAACCATATCATACTCATCCATACAGGCCTCGGTATAGTCTATTTTCAACTCCATCTTATGATTATCATGCTAGCATACCTATAGACACATCTATGACATTGGCTACCACTCAAGTATGATATATATATATATATATATATATATATATATATATATATATATATATATATATATATATATATATATATATATATATATATATATATATATATATATATATATATATATATATATATATATATATATATATATATATATATATACATGTTAAATTTATAGTGTATAAAAAATGTAGTGTAAAAATTATGTACTTTGTAATTATTCATGTATATTTAATTTTGACTAAACATTTATGTATCCATAATTTTAGGACTATATCACCATGAGTGTTGCTGAGAGCACAAGACTTAGCTAGATGGAGGTACCTACATCATCATTTGAGGTCAGTATTGTGATTTATGTACATAATGTATAGTTCATTATGCTCTAAAATCAAATTTTAAAAATGTATGTATTGTAAATTACAGGACCTCAACACTGCTGCATTTGGTAGTTTTGACAGTGTGCCTCCTCCCATTACTGAGGGACACCCATCTCATGTGGTATTTATTTTATTATGTAGTGAATATTTAATTTATTTGCAAGCTAGATTTTGAGACCCATTTCAATTAAGCATATACATGATGAGACGTGCCCCATGTTACATAGGGTGATCCATCTACCTCATAGGGTGTTTGACATGACAAGACAACTCATATTACATATGATGATCCATCTGAGTCCTCTTTACTCCAATATGATGATCCATCTGAGTCCTCTTTACATGGAGTAAAGAGGACATTCGATCAGATAGATTAGGTCTTGTTGGCACCTATAGATTGTGTTTTTATGATGTATATTATTTATGATGTATACACTTTGTGTTAGGACAGTTAAAACTGTATGTTAGACCATGTATTTTTTCACTTCATAGATCATGTTATGATGTATGTTAGACCATGTACTATTTTTTTACGACTTCTTATCATGCTTGTGTATGTAGTACATATTATTATGTTTCATCATGTTTTAAACATATTCAAACCATTTTCTTTATTCTGATATATTTTATTCATGAACATATGACACATTTTGTAAGTATATATGCAAGATGAACAATAATTTTAACTATCTATACAACATTATTGGATAAATATCACATCAAATTTATGCATTGAGATTCATAGAAATAAAATTGACCTACTAGATTAAAAAATGTATTGATAACATACCTAACAATGTATCATACGTGATCATAATGTCTTGTTTGGTAATGTAAGACTCATTATCATCTAACAATACCTATTATGTGTTGGTAAACA
Source organism: Cupressus sempervirens (assembly GCA_028749045.1). NCBI lineage: Eukaryota > Viridiplantae > Streptophyta > Pinopsida > Cupressales > Cupressaceae > Cupressus > Cupressus sempervirens. The sequence goes on from CM053790.1 coordinate 822,787,895, forward strand.
TATGAATACCTATCATAACTTATAACAGACATAATGACCTATTAGGACTCCTATGTTCCCTTAAGAAACACATGTATGGATAACATACCTAACAATGTATCATAAGTGATATTAATGTGTTGTTTGGTAATGTAAGAGTCATTATTACCTAATAATACCTATTATGTGGTAGTAAACATATGAATACCTATCATAACCTATAACAGACATAATGACCTATTAGGACTCCTATGTCCCCTTAAGACACACATGTATGGATAACGTACCTAACAATGTATCATAAGTAATATTAATGTGTATTTTGGTAATGTAAGACTCATTATCACCTAATAAGACCTATTATGTGCTAGTAAACATATGAATACCTATCATAACTTATAACAGACATAATGACCTATTAGGACTCTTATGTCCCCTTAAGACACACATGTATGGATAACGTACCTAATAATGTATCATAAGTGATCTTAATGTGTTGTTTGGTAATGTAAGACTCATTATCACCTAATAAGACCTATTATGTGCTAGTAAACATATGAATACCTATCATAACTTATAATAGACATAATGACCTATTAGGACTCCTATGTCCCCTTAAGACACACATGTATGAATAACGTACTAACAATGTATCATAAGTGATCTTAATGTGTTGTTTGGTAATGTAAGAGTCATTATCACTTAATAAGACCTATTATGTGGTAGTAAACATATGAATACCTATCATAACTTATAATAGACATAATGACCTATTAGGACTCCTATGTCCCCTTAAGACACACATGTATGGATAATGTACCTAATAATGTATCATAAGTGATATTAATGTGTTGTTTAGTAATGTAAGAGTCATTATTACCTAATAAGACCTATTATGTGGTAGTAATCATATGAATACCTATCATAACCTATAATAGACATAATGACCTATTAGGACTCCTATGTCCCCTTAAGACACACATGTATGGATAACGTACCTAACAATGTATCATAAGTGATCTTAATGTGTTGTTTGGTAATGTAAGACTCATTATCACCTAATAATACCTATTATGTTCTAGTAAACATATTAAGACTTATTAAAATGTATAGAAATTATTATGACCTATTAGGACTCCCATGTCCCCTTAAGACACACATGTATGGATAACGTACCTAACAATGTATCATAAGTGATCTTAATGTGTTGTTTGGTAATGTAAGATATAATCAATACAATGAATACAAAAAGTAATGATCTAACATATAATCAATACAATGAGTAATGATCTTTAAATTATCATGTACACGTGACTTGTTTTTAATATTACAATCAATAGTAATTTGAAACTTCAAACAAACATTAATTTAAACATGCTTGAATGTAAAAGTAATGGAACAAAATAGGAGGTCATTACTTAAATTGACAATTAATTTCTAATTTATCAAGTGCATACCTTTAACTTTCAAATAGAAGTAAACTCTCATTTTTGAATTAGTTTGTACAACATATTTCACAATATATGTAAGACAATGTCAATGATATATTTATAGTTCAGTGAACTCAAAACATAAAATTGGTTCAACACATCTCTTCAAATGAGGTCCTATAAAATAAAATTGTAAAACAAAAACACATGTTAATAAACACATAAATTAATATTCAAGGTATCTAAAATATGTAAATATATGTGTAATTTGTATGTACTTACTATGTGAAATTGCACAAGATGTTGATGTATGATCCACTTTAACATTTAAATTTGCATAAATTATAATTGAGACTTGAATAAGAGGTATATAAGTTCTCTAAATTGGTATTGACAACACAAACATACGTGTAATTAAATTATATAAGTACATATATATATATAAATAATACAATAATGAAAAACTTACATGTGTTTGATCTAAATGTAGTCATCCCATCGTACCATTTACATCCTCTCTCTTTTGCAATGCATCTATGATTGTCTCGTGCTCATCCATTGAAATTGTCCATAATACTTATTGGTGGTTCTCCCTTTGTATCTTTCTAATTTGATATTTGTTGCCACAACCAAATGAGAATAGTGTAAAATCTTCTTTTTGGTTTGGTAGTCTTCAAATGCTGCCAAACCATTTCTTCTTATTAGGTATCTACATAGCCAGGTGCCAGCTACAATGACAAACCCAATTGGATACTCAAAACCATCATCGTCTACTTGATGACATGCCAATTTTTTCTTAGGTTCCACACATCTAGCTAGCCAATACTCAGTCTATTCATCATTATCACTAGGTGCAATAACAACATAAACATGTCCTACAAGATAAGATAAAGTATATAAACACTTTAATCACATGAGTGCACATATGCAAATTATATAAATTGAAGCATGAGATCACAAAAAAATCTAATTAAATTGTGCATACTAGGTTCTATGAGGTCTGAAATACAATCATAGTCTTCCAATGCAAAAGTAACATTTTGGCCTTCATTTACTATATCATCTTCAAAATGTGTGTCAGTAGGTGCTAATGATCTTTGTTGCCAATCTTCAACCCATTTTGTATTCTCACATTCTTCCCATTCACCTGCAAGACAAAATTGACAAAAACAAGCAAGCTCCCTAGTCCATATAGTCCAAGCGTTAGAATTTGAACTCCTAAATGAATGCCATTTAGCTGACCTACTAATTATATCATAGTCATATCTTGAAGGGATATTAGTTTCTTCAACTAGGTAGAATAAATGTTTGATTGTAGAGTTCTGACTTGATCCCCTGTATAAATATTTGTTACACCATTCGACAATCTCATGTGCATTTTTGAATTTAGCTTTTTATTCAAATTTTAATTTTTGTCTACTAAGGGCTCTCTTCATGCATGCACTAGCACCATCATGTTCTCCTTTACCATGTCCAACCTCAAAAAAATTCCACATATGTTGGATGTTAGTTTGCCTATGTGTCCTACTCAACGAATAGAACATTCTAGCATTCTTGAATTGTCCTGTACAATTATCTAACCATATCCAATGTGGTGTCATTTGAATTTGTCTCTCTTTTAAATTATCATAAAATACCTTGAAACAATATTGGACAAACTCAAATGAATGGAGTTTATTATCACTTATAAAAAAATGGCACTCTCTCAATATTTTTTGATCCTCCTCTGTACTATCAGGTGCATTCCTATAAACTATATGAACATAAATTGTTACTTGCACTAAATTGTAATATTGTGATTGTACCTCTTCTTGCGGTGCAAGTGTGTAGTTCTCTGCAAAGTCAAAAACTAAAATTATAGTACCAATTGGAAATGTATTCTTACATATGCGAAATTGTTCATCAAGCCATCTAGAATATTGAGAGTGTTTAACATATTTTGGTATGATCGCACTCTTAAACTCATCCATAAATGCATGACAACTAACTTTATCTGTAACTAGATCACACCTTCTTCCAATCTTCCCATCCTTCAATGGATATTCAATAATTTTGAATCTTTTTACCTCAACTAATTGTTGTCCAAAAGTAGTCAAAGCATTTTCATGCAAACATTCATCTAACAAAGAAAGATTGCTGCACATATCACATGTACTAGAAAGACATGCATTCAAAAGAAAGTTTTGATCATTAGGTGGCTTACAAAACAAACTTGATATGAAATCTTTTATAGTTTGAGGTGGTATTTCTATACCACATTCTTGCAACATTTATTTACTATGCATGGTACCACGTATAGATCGAAATACATCATAATGGTAATGAAATTGAATATGAGTTTTACAACAACATGTGATTCTTTCCTTGTTAATCCTTACATACCATGGTTTACACTTTTAAAAAGAACTTTGACTAATGGTAATATTTAATACCTTACCATCTACAAATTTTTTAAATGATTTAGTTTGAGTCATGTCCAAAAAGTGTTTAGGATGTGGATCACATATTTTTGACCCAATTCTCAATTTAAGAACATCTCTTGAATTAGGTGATACTCTTGTATTATCATGCCAAAATTTTTCAGTCAAACTTTTGACTTCACTAGTAAGTTTCATATCACATCTCCAGAGTCTACCACTAGAAGTCCATAAAATATTTGCTAGATCACATTCAAAGTTAACCCTTCTCTTTATAGCTCTTTCTAAAGTCTTACAATTAATATTAAGATATCCACTTATGTTGCTAATCAATCTTTTGTCAGATGTTGATTTGTTAACTAAAGCTATTGTTATTGCTCGTCGTGCTGCATTCTTATCTTTAGACCAACTTCTCTTTTTGATAACATCAAAGGCACTAGCAATAGTGGATACAACTTATTTTAAAGAATCATTTTTATTCTTGGGTTTTGCATACATTCTCAACCTTCTAATTACTTTTCACATTTTAGACATTTTAATTAGTTGCAACATTAGCTGACATTGAAACCCAAATTTTTTATTATAAAAAAAATGCCTATACAATCTACTAGCATGTGTCCTAATTTGTCTCCATGAAACTAATCCCTCAAGATTATCTAACACATCATTAGGAATATGAAAATTATGTTCAGACACTTTACTATCATTCTAACATGTTTGTTCAGTAGTTGGTGTTTCTATGTCTACATTCATGCAATTTTTATTTTCAAACACTCTACTATTTTCACTATTATTTGGGATTTGAATATCATTTTCAAATTTTCTTGGTATTTCTTTCGGGGCATGCATTTCAATTGGAGTTTTTTGTGCATGATTGTTTGGAAATTTCTTCTCATAAAGAAAATCTAAATCATTTAAATCGTAACTTGCTTCTAAAAAATCACCAATTTCATCACGAGAGAAAATTTAAGGGTTTGGAGACACACCTGTATTGAATGCATGATTAGAATGTGCACCTAAATTTTCTTGTATTGGGTTCTCTTCTTTGACCTCTTCATCCATCGTGGTATCCTCAATGCCTTTCTCCTTTGAAACATTGTTCAAGTCTCTAATTCTCTGTCTTCTCTCTCATTGACGTCATGCTTCATTCTCTTTATTTGTTGCAATCTCCTCTTTTGTCAGAACTTTTTCTTTCTCCTTTTTTTGTTGTTTTGATCCCATGTTTGCACCAATTTTGAATTTGAATCAGTAGCTTGCAAATTGTATGAGAGGACAAGAAAATAGAATAAGCATGACAGAATTTGTTGTTGTAGATCAAAACTGTTATTCAATCATTTCAATCATTAAAACTCAGTTTGTAGGGCAGCTTTTGGGGCCCAACAGGTACATTAGAAATGGGTACCCGATTGCTTAAAAATTGGGTACCCGACTCTTTAAAAATTGGGTACCCGTTTATAAATCAGATACCCAATTTTAAAAAGAATTGGGTACCCGATTTTTAAGCAATCGGGTACAACTGTTGAAAGCAATCAGGCACCCAATTTTTGAATTACAAATCGAGTTCTCGATTCTTGAGACATGAGCAGGAATTTGGTATGGCACCTAACTTTTGCATGGGGTTTTGCCTTGGGGAAAGGCATGGCATAGGCTTGGTCCCACCAAGCCATGCCTTTATGATCTTTTTGTTTTCTAAGGCATTTAATCGACAATTTTTGGTATTGTCGTAATTTTTTTATATTCGTCCCCATTGAATTTTTTGATGAGACAAAAACCCATTATAGGTCTTGCTATTATGATTCCAAAAATGTAAATTTTATAGTGTTATTAGTTTATTTTCTATTTTTCCATTATTTATTAATCAAAACTATCTCCTAAACATTAAAAAGTGACATTCACTAAAACTTTAATAACTTTTTTATTTTATAATTTTGCTTAAATTAATTTATATGTCATCAATCTACATACAATTCTTTTGATGTTAATTTTTTTTTTTTGAAAAAAGTGAGATTTTGATCAAATAATGTGGTTCGTACACGAGAGGTTTTAAAATTTACCTTTATAGCTAATTAATAATTAATAATAAAAAAATTATTCAATAAAAAATTAAGGAAAAATATTGTTATCAATCTTAGGTGTATTAGGTAACTCCTTTTAAAAGGATTTGTGAAAATTCATTTATTTGTGTCAAATTATGGTGTCCGTACATGAGCGTGGTATGGTCTTGAAACATACATTTTGAAAAAGTGGTTTTTAAAGATCCATACAAAAAAAAAAATCTATTATATGCATACACAAATAAATTACATATTCAAAAACTAGATTTCGAACACTAAAAAATTTATTTCTCGAGTTTTTTTATATTCAATCTCTAAATACCTCAAATTTTGACATCAATTGACAAAAAAATTCAAAAGCAGGAAAAACACTTCCACTTTTTGGCCAAAAGTGAGAGCCAACTTCTTGCACTGACCCATATATATAGGAAATGGTGGGGAGTGGAACATCATATAGATCCCAACCAGTAGGTGACGACGAATCCCTCCCATAACCACATTAGATACATTAAAAAAAAAAGTAAAACAAAACACGCACACCATACACATGCAAGTATGGGGTAAGTACTATAATAAGTCTTTCATACAAATCATGAAATATTCAACCATGAAAATTCATCATTGTGAATAGAAAATACTCATCATTTGATATCATCATGAAAGTAACCACATTTACTAACTAAGAATAATCAAAGTATCATTAATACGCTAGTATTCATAATCATCAATCAACATGTGATATATAATCAACTAAGAAATTCTTTATTGATATACATGTAATCCAAGTCATGAAATAATGTCATAATTATAAACCCAATATCTTTGAAACTAACACATGCATGAAATGGCCATAAAAGAGTCTAGTAAATATAATGGAAAAACAAACTATGAGTGGGCATTATAGATCCTTAAAAATTTTAGAAAATAATGAGGAATTTATATGTTGGGAGGGTGGGGCTGGGGCCAAATGAGCTTCCATCTTCACGTGGTTAGCAATGATTAGTAGAGAATAATAAACTATTCTCAAAACTAAGTGAAGCTCAATATTAACCTATGATTGCATGACAACAAATTGTGTGAATCTCTTGGTTTTAAGCAATGCAGAAGGACACCGTAGTTCAATATGCAATCTCAATACATATGCATACAACATCAGGTGGAGCTGAAAAAACCCAACAGGTTTGCATTTTTGTTAAAAGTCTTTAATTAGGTATTTTAAGTTATATATCATCATGAACATTGTAACTTTGACTCTTATAGGCAAAGGTAATGTCCTCAACATGCAAAAAAATCAAGACTTTCAATGTGCTGGCTTGTTGAGGACATTCTCTATTCCATAAAAGCTAGATTTCTAACATTCATGATGGTCTAAAATTTTAAAAACTTAATAGACCTATTAAATAAGTGTAAATGCAATGCATTTTTTAGCTCTGCCTATTGTTCGTGCATATAGAACATAGTGAAATCAATCAAAATTGATCACAATCTTAAATGGAGAATAAAATCAATTAAAATAAATTAACTATTACAGCCCATTTGAAAAATACACATGAATATTCATTTCAAATAAATTAAAAATTGACATTTATCTCCAAAAATGAATTTTATATTCAAAATGGGATCTTTATTTTATTATGAATATTTTATTGATAGTGGGTTCAAGGAAATGAATATTTTATTCATGATGGGTTTAAGAAAATGAATATCTTATTCATGGTGGATGGAAATTAATATTTTATTCACAATAGGTGGAGATTTATATTTTATTCAAAGTGGAGTTCACATATTCATTTTATATTCAAAGTGGATTCATAATATATTTTTTTAATCAAAGTGCTTATTTTAATATTCAAAATGCTCACTTTAATATTTTAATATTCAAAGTGCTCTTTTTAAAATTAAAAAATGCTCCTCCATTTTGAATTAAATAATAAAATTGGACCCATCCACTCATCTTTGTATAAATCTCCACCCTTGATCATGAGTCCCATGAATTTGATCTCAACCGTCCATTTTCCTTTAAATTGGAGGCCTCTCTTAAGGACATCTCATTTTGGCTAATATTATGCTGTAGGATTTGAAGATCTTCTTGCTTGTGGATAACTTCTTGCTTCTTGTCTCATTCTTACATCTACTCTTTTGTTACCATTATGCTACAAGATTGAAGACTTATGCTTGTGGAGAACTTCTATCTTCTAGTCTTCATTTCTCATGCTTCTTGCTTCTCATTCTAGCTTTTATTTATGCATATAGATTAACACACCTAATATAAATAGGGGCTTTTTTTTGTAATCTCTCATTCTTTCTTGCATCTTGCACATCATTTATAGTTTACTTGCATTGCATCCTTGAATCTTCCATTTCATGGTGTACCTTGTGATGTATTTGCATGTTTGGTTCATTTGAGAGCTATATTTTCATATCCCACACATCATGGATAGGAAGCTATAGGCCGTCATCTAAGTTCTCTAATTCATAGAGTACCTTAGATATAAGGGTCTATAGAAGTGTGACCCACTTTTATTCACACACATAGCTGAACGTGCATTCTCAATTCAGAGTGGCATTCGCAAGTTTATCAAATCAATGATATCATGTCATTCACATCTAAAATTTTGCATTAGCAAGTTTAGTTAATTATAAGGTGTTTTGTAGAGTTTTAATTGATATATTCATGGTAAGTAGGTTGTATTCTTTGAATTGTACACAATATTCATGATAAGTAGGTGGTTGGCCCTGATTAGTAGTGAATATTAAACTATTCTCAAAATGAAGTGAAGCTCAACATTAACCTATGATTGCATGACAAGTAACTGTATGAATCTATTCATTTTAGGTAATGCAGAAGGATGTCATAGTTCAATATGCAATCTCAATTCATATGCATATGACATCAAGTGGAGCTGAAAAACCCAACAGGTTTGCATTTTTGTTAGAGGTCTTTAATTAGGTATTTTAAGTTACAATTATAGTTTTCTTTCTATATTTATATTTCAATTATTCTTGATGTGTTCTATTTTCCTTTCATTTTAAACCATCCACTTGAATTCCATTTACACTTCACATTTATTGCATCATTGTCATGTAAATACTGTAATTCAAATAGTTTGAAAGTTTTGAGAATAGAACCCTATACACAATTATATGTGAATGATAACCAAAATATATTGATTTGATAACAAAAATGTGCATCCACACATATGCCACAACTATGAAGGATACATTGATATCAATTGGCACTTGTATGACAAATGACTTCAAATAGTCATTTATAGACATTTGTAAGACATGTCAAATCTTTGTCCCTTGTATAACATTCCTTATATTATTGAGCTTTTCATGTCTAACTTGGTCATGTAGCCTCTAGGATTGCTTCAAATGACTCCACTCTCAAGGTGATCTAAAGCTAAACACATATTTGGCTCCTTTTGCCTATGGTCTTCAAAAGCAGATGACCACTCGAATCTTGTTCACGAAACCAACTAGAAAAAAAGGCATAAGCCACTCATCATTAGACTTTCAAAAATATCATGTATAATATGGTTATTTAAAACAAATTAGACTCCAATGTTCCATGGTATTTTGTACATAGAACATTTGCCCATTGAATTTACAAGTCGGTCATGTATAAAAGATCTTCAAAACTACAAAAAAGAACTGATAATCTTCTTAGCAGTAAAAGGACCTCATTGGACAAGATTTTTTTTTTTTTTAATAATTCAACTACTTGTCAAAATTACAATGTCTTGTTTCAACGGATAACCATCACATACCCTTTGTACTTGCAACAACTTGTTCCAATAGATAGTCATCTCTCCCACACCACAACTATCACAAAATCATCACAATTGTGATGACCGACTAGAAGATTAAGCCATTGTAATTGTGATGGTATAATATCACAATTAGGACATCGTGAAGATGAACTCTTGCCCTTACCTTCTTCAAAGTTACGATAGTTTTATCCATCACAATTGTGACAGACACCCTCGTTGTAATTTTTGATAGCAAAAGTCTGATGCTCATACAACAGGAGCTAATTTGTGGTATTGTCATTTGGGTGATGGGTGTATATCATAATTACAATGGCCTAATGTGTTGAAATCTGTTTGAAAAGATCATTGTTGAAAGAGATTATTGAAAGAGGGAGATTGTTGAAGAAGACTATGGTGCTTTAATCATTATTTTGTCACTGATGTCAAACCTGCTATTTGCTGGTAAGATAACTGCTTATAAGATTCAAGTACTATCACATAGTTGATTGATGAAGAGGATTTGTCAATAAGATGTAACAAAAGCACCTAGAGGAAAGGTTGTGTTATGATTATGTAATGAAGTACAAGGATCGGTTAAGACAATGATGATATGATGTATTGATAATCTACTTAAGGTTACAAATGCTGGCTACACTAAAAAAATTTAAAAGAACAAGTTACACAAAGTTTGTTTTCCAAGCTTGATCGAGTGGATAGTAGGTGTCAAGAAAAGACAGTGCAAGCTAAGCAGAAAGTTTGTTGGAGCCAAGTGAAAAAAAATTCTAGTGGATGCCAAGCAAGATAGTTGATGTCGAGAAAATTTTAGTTAATGCCGAGCAACAATAAACTTTAGTTGATGCCGAGTTAGTCCATAATAGACGTTGAGCAACGCTGTATGTGTCGAGCATTAGAAGGTTGATAATGCTGATCTGCTACATTATGTGAAAGATTGAACATTTTCTAAATCTAAACTAACAAGTTTATTTTCTTGAAACTTTTGGTGGCATAGAACTTGATGTAAACCATTTTTTAGGCGAATTCAAATGGATTCTAGGAGAAGTTTCTAGAAGAGATACAAGATAGAGGGTAGATACATTGTATCCTACTTAATCCATCTAAACCCTAGTTTGGACAATTAAAATAAGTAGGAAAGCATCCTAATTTCCTATTTGTAGAAATGTTTGGTCATGAAGCAAAAGTTGTCATGCACGAGAACCTAAGGAAGAGGAGGAGTTAAGGGTTTTGCTTCATCAAGTGACCCAAGAGAAGAGTCTGCAATGACATGTTAAGCAAGAAGGTTTAAGGAGATGAATGCTTGAAGGGTGAACAAGATGTTAGAGCTACAAAGTATGAAGGCCAAGAAGAATTGAGAATTGAGCAAAGATTTGTAATCTGAAATAGAAGTTGTAAGTTGTATCAGATCAAAGCTCTACTGTTACTCTCTAACAATTGTATTAGTCTAGGGTAAATCCTTTGGATTAAGGTTGACCTAATAGTCATTTATAAATCCTTTAACTAGGTGGCATTCCAAGTGAATGGCCTAAAGTCCTCTAACAAGACTCACTTCTAATAGGGGGTCACATTTAATAGTTTGTATTGTAACCTTTAACAGGGTTGGCCTTTCATAGGGCATCACCTTAGAAGAGTGAAAAGGAGTAGCATGTTATTGGTGGTTTTTCCCAAATTGGGTTTCCACATGAATCATTGTGTCAAGTGTGTTGATGAATCTATTATATTTCATGCTTTACATTTCTACAAGTTGATTTGACAGTAGCACACAAGTTTTAGTGATTTCATAATCTTATAGATGCATGCATGGATATGAATGTTTAATGGTTTCACTAAGTTGTGAAAATTTTATTTATACATCTAGACCTTGGATAACTCATTCATCTCCCCCTCTCAGTTATTCTAAATTATTCCAAAAATTAGTATCAAAGCCATATGCTTAAGAGGACTAGTTTTAAGGCACTAGAAGCACAAAGATCATGATGTCTAAAAGAGAAGTACCCAAGCTTAATAAAGATAACTTTCCTGCATGGAAAATTTTGATGAAGCTAGACCTTGGAGGACTTGGAGATCATGCACAATATACCATTTTAGTAGGACATGTTGATCTAGTTGGAGCCCTAACTGCTGAAGATATAAAGAAGAAGAAAGAATACAATCAGGTGATGTTGGAGATTGCCTCTACCCTAAGCTATACTGAATTTGATGATATCAAAGGTCTTGATAGTGCAAAGAAAATATGGGATACCCTAGCCACCATCTATGGAGTAGACAAAAATGTTCAAAGAGCAAAATTTGAGTCTTAGAGATAAGTTTGATGATATGAGAATGGAAGAAGGTGAAAATATTGCTCAATATGTTGCTAGAATAAAAGAAGTTGTTAGTGCAATAAGAGGAGCCATTGGCCATATAGATGATGATACTGTTTAAGAAAAGTCTTGAGAAAACTACTACCTATTTATGCTATTAGAGTTTCTGCAATTCAAGAACTGAGATGTATTCTAGGAAATGATCTAACCCTTGAAGGTCTAGTAGGTAGACTCATTGCTTTTGAGCTATCTAACTTTGATAATTACAAACTTGAGAGTCTTGAATATGCTTTCAAAGCTAATTTTTTATTGAAGGATTCTAATGAGGTGAAGAAAAAGAAGAAGAAGAGAAAGATAAAATATGTGTCTAGTGATAGGGATACAGGTGAGGAAGATGTTGAATAATTGGAAATACTATTGGCAAAAGATTTCATAGAGGTAAAGGCAAGTTCAAAGGTAAGTTACCCATCATTTTTTTCAATTGCAATGAGGTTGTTCATATTGCTAAAAGATGTACATAGAAGAAGAACTACAAAGGTGGTGACAAGTACAAGATTAAAATAGAAGATGATAGCAAAGATTACAAAGATAAAGGCAAAAGGTCATGCTACATAGATGAAGAGGAAACCAGGGATGATTCTGATGAACATGATGATGAAGTGGTGTATATTGTAATGAAGGATGAATTTTGTGAAGATGAGGCAACTTCACTTGTGACTTGTGTGAACAAAAATGATAGATGGATCATAACAGTGGCTTCTCACATCACATGAATGGAGACAAAAGTAAATTTATTACCTTAAACTGTTATGATGTAAATAGTGTAAGATTTGGTAATGTTGTACCATGTTTGATAAAAGGAAAAGGTTCTATCAAACTCATAGATAAAATTTCATGAGACAATGCTTACTATGTTGAAGGACTAAACTATAACTTGTTGAGTGTGTCATAATTGGACAATTTGGCATGCAAGGTTGAATTTGGAAACAAGACTGCTAAGATATATGACACAAATGGGAAATTGATTTAAAAAGGTGATCAAACTAGAAGTAATCTATTCTATCTTGATACAGAGGATGCTACTTGTCTTGTTGTAAAATTTAATAATGTACGGCTTTGGCACAAGATGTTATGTTAATTTTGATAACTTGGTTAGTATTAGTAACATGAAGAAAGTTAGAGGTTTGTCTAAGTTGAAGAATTCTGATAATGTAGTGTGCAAACAATGTCAGCTAGGCAAAATGGAAAAGTCAAGCTTTAAGAGTAAAGCTTGTACCTCTAAAGAAATACTAGAGATTGTTTATATTGACTTGTGTGGACCAATTGAAGTACAAAGCTACAAAGGAGATAAGTACATAATGTTGTTTGTTGATGATTACTCTAGGATGATGATAGTTATGTTTCTAAAATAGAAATCTGATGCTTTTCATATGTTTAAGTGGTACTTAACAAGAATTGAGAAAGAAATAGGTAAAATTATGGAATGCTTGAGATTTGGTAGATGAGGAGAATTCACATCAAATGAATTTCAGATGTTCTATAATGACAGAGGAATCAAAAGATAGAAATTTTCCCCCAAGGACCCATCCACAAAATGGAATAGCTGAAAGGAGAAACAAATAAAAATATTTCTTTGAAATACTGGAGAGAAGCTATAAGTACTGCTATATATACCTTGAACCGTGTGGAAGTCAAGAAAGGTACCCATTCAACACCTTTTGAACTATGATATGGATATCTACTCAATGTAAAATATTTTAAGGTATCTGGAAGTTAGTGTTACATTCTTAAAGATGTTAGGAATGGCAAGCTTGATGCAAAAAGTGAGGAAGGTATATTCCTAGAATACTCCACAAGAAGCAAAGCTTATAAGTGTTTGAATACTAACATTAACAAAATTGTGAAAAGTGCAGATGTGAATTTTATTGAATTTACAGAAGTACATGAGGCTGAACCTATGAAAAATCTAGAAGAATACAAATCATTTGTATACTTTTATGAAGGAATTCCTACTAAAGAAGATGTTGTAAATGAAGTTAGAAACCAATAGCAAGTCTCAGTGACTGCTGAGTCAAATCCTGTGAATGTTGAGTTGCATTCAGGAATTGAGATGCATTCAGATGCCAAGTTAAATAATGAAGAAGATGCACATTCTGATTCTGAGATTAGTACACATGAAAGAGATGATGAGATACTTGGCAGAGATATACATAGTGATTCTGAAGCTAAAAGACAAATTGAAGAAACAAGAGCTGAACCAAGATTGTCTAAGTATGTCAAAAGACATCATCCTACTACTCAAATCATTGGCGATAAAGATGCTAGGCCAATAAAAAGAAATAGATTGAGAAGTGAATCATGTTTAATGAGCATGAAGGATCCCAAAATAGTGAAAGATGTATTAGAAGATGTGGACTGGTACAAAGCCATGGAAGAAGAGATTGAACAAATATAGAAGAATAAAACATGGAGTCTAGTTCCTGTGTGTGAAAAATGTGGACAAATATGAAAACACACTTATATGACTCCTTATACTTGAAATCCTTCAAAATAACACCATGAAAGTGCAAGATCTCAAGAATCGACTCATAGCTTCCTATCATTAATGTGCAAAGACCTTCAAAGGTTTGAAGTGGTGGCTCTCATATGAACATTAGCCTTGGTCTTCACAAGTACATCCAATGAATGGAAGATTCAAATGATCATGAACATGCAAGATATCTCCAAGTCTCCAAGAAAGCTTCAAAAAATGTCTATCATAACAGTAGCATAAGAAGACATGATCTTCTCATAAGAATGCTCCAAGTCCTCAAGGAAATCACATGAAAGCTCCAATTAATGGTGATAATAAAATTGCCCCTTCCAAAATGATGGAAGGAGGTTTCCTTATATACCAAAGCCAAGAGGCATTCCGAAATTGGAGGGAAAATGACAATTAAATAAAAAGGTTTGACCCACATAAGAGAATGTGCAATTAACATTTAATTAAGAGATGTGGAGTGTAAAACTCAATAAAAATTATAAGACGAGGGGTGTTTTTATTTAATTTAAATGTAAAATAATCTCATTTCTTATAAAATAAAGTGTGTGACATTTATTTAATTATTTCTTTAAAAATAATAATTGTTGCACATAAAATTAAGTGAGGAGGAGTTTTATTTAATTAAAAGGGAGCAAATTCCTTTAATTAAATAAAACAAAAATAAAGATGATCCAATGATTTTAAAATTAATTAAATAAATTAACTCCAATTTAATCAAGGAAATTGATGTAAAATAATAATGATTAATTAAATAATTCAAATAAATTGAATAATTCAAACAATTTAATTTGACATACATGACAAGCACATTAAGTCAAAGAACTATAAAATAAAGTGTGTATAAAGATTGATTTATGTCAAAAATATATAAAAATTAAGCATTCAACTCTTGTTCCCTCAACATGCCATTTGCGGTCTTACAGTGCCTAGAACACAATATGTCGTTGCGAGTCTTATAATTGTAGGTCTGCCCAAAGAGTTTTTAGCAACTATAAAATTCATGAAATCTATATAAAGGAAAAAGACAAATATCAATACCAAGAAAATGAAAAGTCATGCATTAACTTGCCCCAGGTATAATAATCATCTGCCCAAGCTAGGGAGAAAAAGATGAGTAGATTTTTAATCAACTTTGCAAACAATGAAGCTCAATAGAGTGTTCTTGCCACCTCAGGATCAAAATCAAAATGAAGGAAAGGCTAAGCAGGAACAAGATAGATATAATCAAATTAGAAAAAGCTTCATGATGAAAGATAAGCAAGATATAGATCAAGAAACCAAGGTTAAGTCATTAAGCATGAAAAACATGCCCCAAATCAAAAGAAAGAAGTGGGGAAAATGAAAGACAATAAGATGGAAAGAAGAAGAGGGAAAATGCCTCAAAAACCATCAACTATGCAAGATATGACATTTCGATTGAGATCACAAACAAGTGACATGTACTAAAAACCACAATCGTGATCAAAGTTGATAATAAAGAAATGATGAAGGAGACCTCCAAAAGGTAAACAAACAAATCAAAACCTCCAAAAAGAGAAGGGGATAAAATGTATGTTCATGTCCATATGACGCTTGTGTCCATTCAATGTACTTACTCATTTTGGCTAAGATTAAGATCCTAGTTTTAATTGTCAAGTTGAGCTACACAACCTTCACTAGTCGAAACATTGAAGATATGAATGTAACTCTATTGAAAAGATCACAAAATCATCACTAATCACCAAAGTAATCTAAAGATATGAATATGATTAGAAGCTTCCCACAATCACCACTAGTCACCAAGGAAACTATGCTGATATGAATAGGATCTGGTAGTGTTGAGAAACACTGTAAGTCTTGAGATCAACACCACACAAGAAAGAAATCAACCAAAAATGTGTCTCATGGTCCATAGTTCTCTAGCTATGCATCTTGGAGAAAACCATAGAGACACTCATCAATACTAATCAAATCACTCATAAAAGAAAAAAATAAACCACATGCCCATAGTGCAAAAATGACTAGGGAGGGAATATAAAAAAACCTATAGATATAGTGCAATAAACATGTGTATATAGGAATGAACAATCATCATATAAAGAAAGATCAAAGCATAGCTCAACATTAAGTATAAACTAAATCATAATAATCAAGATAAGACTATTAGGGTAGTGTTAAGAAACATTGTTTCGGTGTTTAAGATATTTAACGAACAACATTGTTGATATTGAAAAATACCATTTCTTTTCTTATTTCCTATATATATATATATACATATACATATATATATATATATATATATATATACATATACATATATATATATATATATATATGTGTGTGTGTGTGTGTGTGTGTGTGTATACACATATATATACATATATACATATATACATATATACATACGTATATATATACATATATATATATGTATATATATACGTATGTATATATGTATATATATGTATATATACATATGTGTATATATATATATTTGGAATATATCACTTTTTTTGTATTTTTTCAGGATCCATAAATATGTACAAATTCCCCCAACAAAAATGAACATCAGGGATAGAACTTTTTCAAATGAAGCACATCGATAGGATCAGGGAGCTGATCTCCCTCAAGTGTAGACAACAAATAAACACCTGATCTAAAAGCAATTGTAATAATAAAAGGGCCCAACCAATTAGGCTCAAATTTTTATTTTTCAGCTCTATTTTTTATATTCTTAGGATTCTCATGCAAAACAAGATCTCCCACTAAAAACTCTCTAGGGAAAACTTTATTGTCATAAGTCTTAGATAATCTTTTCTGACAAAATCTCATGTGATCAAATGGAGTTTTTCTCTTCTCATCAAGTAACTCAAGTTCTTGTAATCTCATAACTTTATAATCTTCATTTGTCACTAATCCATTAAGAGTAACTCTCAATGATGGAATCTCATCCTCTAAATTCTCAATATTGTAAATATGAATAACATCCTTGCTGGCAACTATAGAATCAGAGTCTATCAAGTTCCTCTCAATTTCTCTTGAATCATAAAGTTGTCTAATAACTAGGGAATCCAGCTCATGAGAAATATGTGAGTTTGAAATCTCATTAATTGTACTGGGTTGAGAATCATAAGCATGAATCACATCAATACCCAAATCAACTGTAGAAGGCTCTAAAGATAAATCCAATTCATACTTATTTGAATATGCTCTTTCATCATTGTTTTGTATATCTAAATCATTTTGAATTTTTTAAGAAGAAGCTTCATTAATTGAACCATGTCCATCTCCCCAAAGAAGATTAGTAAAAGGGATCAAATCATCACATATATCTTATTGATCAAGTATATACACTTCCTCATCATCATCATCATAAACATCAAAGATGGGTCCATCATCATTTTCTTCTTTATAAATCCAATCTCTAACAACACTTCTTCCACTTCTTCCATAGGAAGCAAAGGTTCAACCAAAGAAACAACTTCACATCCCTCCATTTCACTATTAAGTGTCTTAGATTCTGTCACACATTCTACAAATTTTTCAACTATCTCATCTAAAACTCTATCCAAAGGCATATGTGATACTGCTAAAATATTATTGATAGCCAAAGTATTAACTCCTGAAACACACATCTCAATTTCATTATGTGCAAATGTAACACACCGATGATATGTGGAAGGAATGACTTTCATTTCATGTATCCAAGGTCTACCCAATAAAATGTTATAAGAAAGGGTACTAGTATCAACCACATGAAATAGAATATCTCTCTCAACTAACTCAATCTGAATAGGTAAAACAACCAATCCTTTAGATTGTCTTTCACTACCATCATAAGCTCTAACATCAATCTTCTATCTAGTATCAATATCTTGTTCTGAATATCCTAACTTTTCAAGTATGTTGAAAGGACAACTATTGAACCTGACACCCCCATCTATCAACACACATCTAACAAGAGTTCATGAATCACGACTTCAATATGTAAGGCAAGATTATGTGGATGATTCAAATCCTTATCATTTTCCTTAATTGTAACCATGTTGATAACATTGTCTGCATTTGAATATCTATAATTTTGATTAGAATAAGTATAATTCACTTGAGCTTTCCCATTCTTAGATGATTCACCCTTTTCATGCTTAGGCAATGGATCCTTGTAAGCTTGATGATCATTATTACTAGCATGACTGGCACCATCAATTACTAACTTTCCACTATCAATCAAATTTTGAATATCATGTTTTAACCTTTGACAATTTTTCGTAGTATGACCAATTTTGCTATGATGATATTTACAGTAGGCATTTGCCGGAAGAAAAGAAACGAATAACTAGGGCCAAAGGCTTACCCAGCTATCCAAACCACCCTACAAGAGTTAACACAATGGAAGCAAAGACAAGGAACAACAACCAAAGGAGGAAGAAGAGAGAAATACTTTTATTGATTCATCAAAACATCTTCATACATGGCCAACTATAAGGCCTTCTGGGTTATGGCCAATTACAAATACATTCACATTCAAAGATCCAATTGCAAATTTGCACTCTTAGTTCTACTCCCAAACCTCCCCTTCTCCCCCAAAACTTCATAACACTAACCCTAAATGCTCTATATATCCTTGCCAAAATG
The DNA here is from genome assembly GCA_028749045.1 of Cupressus sempervirens. Taxonomy (NCBI): domain Eukaryota; kingdom Viridiplantae; phylum Streptophyta; class Pinopsida; order Cupressales; family Cupressaceae; genus Cupressus; species Cupressus sempervirens. The sequence goes on from CM053790.1 coordinate 822,807,004, forward strand.
GCTTACAGAAGATTCTAGAACATATAAAGGCCACAAGTTAGCTCTTTACAAATATTAGCTTCCTAACAAAAAGTAAATGCAAGTAGAGTCAGCCCAAACTGGAAATACACACAGATGACTCAACGATATATGAAAATTGGCACTTGACATCCACATGAGCTTGACATCCAAAGAAATCACTCAACATCAACTATGAACTCAACATCCTCCAACACTCGGCAACCAAAGGAAATCACTTGAAAACCAAAGGCACTCGACAACCAAAGGATTCACTTGACATCCAAAGAATCCACTCGGCAACCAAAGGAACTTGGTAGCAACTAAGAAAGACTCGACATCTAGAGAGTTCACTCAGCAACCAAAGTAACTTGGTTGTAACTAATAACTCAGTAGACACTAGCATAAAGAGAAAAAGTACAAGATTGCAAGGAAACCTAGGATGCTCTTGCATCAAACAATCGGGGTTGGAGAAATAATTCTATTGAATCATGCTAGTGTCACAACTTGAGATGAATCCAACTCAAATTGAGAAATCCATGTAGCATCTTCAATTGGTCTATTCTTCCATTTCACCAAATACTCATAGTAATCTTTCCCTCTTGTACTCTTATCAATTCTCTAATCCAAAATTTGTTTAACTTCTTCAGTTTGCTTCTTAGGATAATCATCAAGTACAAAAACTTTGTCATCTGACTCATGATATTCATATAAATCAGCAATATTGAATATGGAAGATATATCCATGTCATCAGGTAACTTAACTTCATAAGCATTACCATTGTCAAACTTCTTCAAGATCTTACAAGGTCCAAATTTATTCATCTTCAGCTTACTATATGTTCCAATTGGGAATCTTCCTTTCTTCAAATGAACCATCACCTCATCGCTAACTTGAAAATCATGGTGTCTTCTAGACTGATCAGCATTCTCCTTATACTTCTAATTACTTTGTTCCAACCTCAACTTCACTTCCTTATGCAAAGACTCCATAAAGTCAGCAAATTCTTTTCCTGCAACACTGTTCTTTTCTTCACCGACAACATCTCTCAAATCTGATATACCTCTAGGATGCATTCCAGTAACAATCTCAAAAGGTGTCTTCCCTATACTCCTATTCACAGAATTTTTATATGCAAATTCAGCTTGTGCCAATACCATCTCCCAATGGCTTATTCCAAACTAAACATCTTAGCAAATTATGCAAGCTTCTATTCACAACCTCTGTCTGTCCATCTGTCTGTGGGTGGAATGTAGAACTAAAATTCAGCTCATTACCCATCTTCCACAAGGTCTTCCAAAAATAACCAACAAACTTACTATCTCTATTAGAAATAATGCTTCTTGGTAATCCATGCAATCTCACAATTTCTTTAAAGAAAAGTTTAGCAACATGCTTAGCATCTGATGTCTTCTTACATGGTATGAAATGAGCCATCTTAGAAAATTTGTCCACTACAACAAATATGGAATCATACCCTTTCACTGTCTTAGGCAATCCAAGAACAAAATCCATACTAATTTCACTCCAAAGTTTCTCAGAAACAATATTAGGTGTATACAAACTAGTATTTTGACTCCCCCCTTTTACAATTTGACAAACACCACAACTCTTTACAAATTTTTGAATATCCTTATACATTTGTGGCCAATAATACTTCTCTTTCAACAAACTCAATGTGTTATCAATTCCAAAATGTCCAGTTAATCCACCACTATGCTTTTCCTTAATCAAATTAAACATCATAGAACTTCTAGGAATACACAACTGAATACCTTTGAAAAACATACCTTCTTTAATGAAATACTCATCATACTTACTTATGTGATCTATTAGATTTGGTGCTCTACACTCTCTCCATGCCTCAGAAAAATTAGGATCAACATCATACAACTCTTTCATTTCATCAAAACCAAGAACTTCAACCTTCATTTCAATCAACAAGGAACGCCTTCTACTCAATGCATCAACAACTCTGTTGGTAACTCCACTCTTATGCTTAGTAAAAAATGTGAAACTCTACAAGTACTCAACCCACTTCATATGTCTTTGATTTAATTTATGTTGACTTCCCAAGTATTGTAAAGCTTTATGATCAGTATACAACACAAACTCTTTAGGAATCAAATAATGTATCCACTTCTTCAATGCTTGAACAATAGCATAAAACTCTTGATCATACACAGAATACTTCCTTTTAGCATCATTCAACTTTTCACTAAAGAAAGAAATGGGTTTACCTTCTTGAATTAATACAGCTCCTATTGCATTACCACTTGCATCACATTCAACTTGAAATACTTTGTTGAAATTAGGTAAAGCCAATATAGGTAATTCAACAACCTTTTGTTTCAAAGTCTCAAAACTCTTATTAGGTCCATGCATCCACTGTAATTACTTTTTATCTCCCCTCATTGTTTCAGTCATAGCATTACAAACAACATTGAAATTCTTTATAAACTTTCTGTAAAAACTAGCCAAACCATGAAATGATCTTACCTCACCTACATTCTCAGTTGTAGGCCACTCCAAAATTGCTTTAACCTTCTCAGGATCCATCTTTAATCTATCAGTTGAAATCACAAATCCTAAATACATAATTTCCTCTTGAATGAAAGAACATTTTTATAGATTAGTCAACAACTTTTCCTCTTTCAACCCCTCCAATACTTGTCTAATATGCTTAAGATGTTCTTCCTTAGTCTTGCTGAATATCATAATATTATCCAAATAAACAATCAGAAACTTACCCCCAAGAATATTTTCAGAACTTCATTCATCAACCTCATGAAAGTACTAGGTTCATTAGTCAAACCAAAAGGCATAACCAACCATTCATACAAACCATCTTTTGTCTTAAAAGTAGTCTTCCATTCATCACCTTCTCTAATTCTGATATGATGATAGCCACTCTTCAAATCAATCTTGGTAAAATACTTTACTCCACTCAAACAATCCATTATGTCATCCATCCTTAGCATAGGAAACCTATATTTCATTGTGATCTTGTTAATAGCTCTAGAATAGAAACACATTCTCCATTCTTTATTCTTTTTAGGTGCTAATACAATAGGTACAACACATGGACTCAAGCTTTCTCTGATCAGACCTTTCTGCAACAACTTGTGCACTTGTCTGTTAAGTTTTTCATTCTCTGTAGGTGTCAATCTATATGGTGCTTTGTTTGACAAACTAGCTCTAGGAATCAGATCCATACAATGACTTATACTTCTTACTAGAGGTAAACCATCAGGAATATATTCAACAATAATGTCTTTATACTCATTCAACAATTCTATAATTTCTACTAGTACTCAGCTATCACTATCTGTTTTTACTTAGTTATTACTAGCTTCGATTGCTTGGTCATTACTACCAACACTCGGTCCTCTAGTAACTATAGCAAAACAAACTTGATTCTTCTTTACTTCCTTTTCAAATTGTTTTCCATTAACCATGCAAACCTTTATTGCAGTACAACTGACCTCATCTAGACTTTCAATCAAGGGCAACAAAATTTGCTTCTTCCCATTCACCCAAAGAGTATATTGATTCAATCTCCCATCATGTACAACATATCTATCATATTGTCAAGGTCTACCCAAAAAAATATGACAACAATCCATAGGCATAATATCACACAAAACTTCATCAAAGTAATGTCCAATCTTGAACTTCACAAGCATTGCTCACTTACCAACATCTAATGCTCATCTTTGATCCATGAAACATGATAAGGTTTGGGATGTTTCAACCTATGTAACTACAACTTTGTAACCAACTCTTTTGATGCCAAATTTGTAGAACTTCCACTATCAATGATCACCTTGCAGCATTTTCCAACCATCTTACATCTTGTCTTGAAAAGACTTCTCCTTAAAACAGGTTCCTCATCACTTCCCTTATTATATAAGGTTCTTCTCACCATCAAATTTTCTCCAGCCTCAGGTCCACTTGGTGAACCCTTATCATCTCTGTGAATCACATCATTTATGTTACCTTGCCCACTTTCAAAAGATCTACATTCAAAAGATCTATGTGTCTCTTTACCACATATGAAACAATTACCATGAAATCCATCTCTAAAATAAGAATTACCTCTTCGTCAGTAAGAATTAGTACCTGCTCAGTAAGAATTACTAGTTTTCCATTCAGTCTTTCCTTTTTCATCATTGTTGCATTCAAATTTACCTTTATCGTGCACAAAACTTTCAGATCTACCACCTTCACCATAAGATCTACGTCTGCCTCTCTGGAATCTACCACCTCTACCTCTTTGTCTTTTTTCATGCTTCTTTGTCAAGATCTCCTCAGCTTTCAAGGCATATTGATATGCTTCTTCTACACTTTCCAACTTCACAAAACTTATTTCATCTTGTATTCTAGATCTCAATCCATTAATGTACCTTACAATTTTCTCAACATCATCATCCATATGTCCAAATCTGATGTCCAATCTATAGAATTCCTCTATATATTCTTTCACAGTCATGTCCTTTTGTTTCAAATTTTGCATCTTTCTTAACAAGCTAACTTGGTAATCAACAGGGAGGAATTTGTTCTTTACCTTGTTCATCATCTTTGGCCAAATTCTAATCTTCTCCTTTCTTCTCCTTTGTCTATCAGTTTGCAAGTGCTCCCACCATAGTGATGCATGACCTTTTAACCTAGTGACTACAATCTTCACCTTTCTATTATTAGGAGTGTTTTCATACTCAAAGAACTTCTCCATATCAGAGATCCAATACAACACAGAATTGGTATCCAATTTTCCATCATAAAGAACAACTTCTACAGTAGGCTTTGAATTTTCCCTAGACAACACTCACAATAATCTTTCCTCATCTCGATCTTCTTTAGGTTCTGGATTATGGTTTGGTGCTATTGCTTCATCATCACTTACATCATCAGGATGTGCGCCTCTCCTCTCGGTTGTCTCCACAGCATTTAATTTGGTTGCAATTCGTCCCAACTAATCCAACATAGCATCATCAACATTTCTTCTACCATGAACCATCTTTACAAATTAGGTTCTTGCAAGATCATAACCCTCTGCAAGTTATAGGTCAAATCTGTCGACCTGCCACCTTACAACCAAATCCAAATCAGGGTTCTACATGATCTAATCTCCATAAGGATGAACCTCAAGCTCTAATAAACTTTTTCCAACTAAGGGTCCTAGTATAAACTACCTCACACTTCGGTGATCTACTTGCACACTCAAGAACAACACACTCTAATACCAATTGACATAGGCAAAGGAACAAATAACTAGCACCAAAGACTCACCCAACTATCCAAACAACCCTACAAGAGTTAACACAACAAAAGCAAACACAAGGAACAACAATCAAAGGAGGAATAAGAGAGAAATACTTTTATTGATTCATTAAAACATCTTCATACGTGCCCAGCTGTAAGGCCTTTTGGGTTACAACCAATTACAAATACATTCACATTCAAAGATCCAATTGCAAAATTGCACTCTCAGTTCTACTCCCAGAATTCCCCTTCTCCCTAAAAACTTCATAACACTAACACTGAACACTTTATATATACTTAACAAAATGACTTACAAAAGATTTTAGAACATAGAAAGGCCACAAGTCAGCTCTTTACAAATATTAGCTTCCTAACAGAAATTAAATGCAAGCAAAGTTAGCCCAAACTGGAACCAGACACAGATGACTTGACAAATAAAAATTGGCACTCGACATCCACATGAGCTTGACATCCAAAGGAATCACTTAGCTACAACTACAAACTCGACATCCTCCAATGCTCGGTAACCAAAGGATTCACTTAGCATCCAAAGAATTTTCTCGGTAACCAAAGGAACTCAGTAGCAACTAAGAAAGACTCGACATCCAGAGAGTTCACTTGGAAATCAAAGGAACTTAACAGTAACTAAGAACTTGGGAGACATTGGCAGAAAGAGCAAAAGTGTAGGATTGCAAGGAAACCCAGGATGCTCCTGTATTAGCATTATCATCTCAACATGAACCCTTCATAGGAGGTGGTTTCCAATTCTTAATCAAAGTTAATAGCTTGCCATTAACCAAATCTTCCAAAACATCCTCATAAGGTCTACCAATATTTGTAAAAGTTCTTCTCTCTTGAGGATTTCTATAATTGTATCTAGAATTATCTCTATTATTTTGCTGAGAAGATGTTTGAAGTTTCATAGCATGAACACTATCTGATAACTTGTAAATTTCTTGGTCATCAGACATAGGTGCATCAACTATACCATCATTAACCACAGGTTGATTCCCTTTATAAGAAGTACTCCTATTCTTATTTCCATTGTTGTTATTACTCTTGTTGCTATTATGCCTGATAATTCCTTGGTTCTTCAAAACATCTTCAATACGAAAAGTTGTTTCTACCATATTATGAAAAGTCTCAAACACCCATTTGCTAATTTCATTTCTCAGTTCAAGAACCAAATTACTCACAAGTATATCGATTTTCTCTTTTTATGGAATTTCTAGACCAAAAGACAACACTTCAATGTAACCAAAAGATCTCTTTTAATGATACCAATATATTCTATAAAACAACACCCTCAATTTACTACACGTGGTTTTGGTGTGGATTATGATTTATTAGAGCAAGACCTAGAATTTCACAAGTACATGGATCAATACATTCAGATTAATAAGGATAAACACTTCATGGATTTAATCAAAAATGGTGTTCAATTACCTTATGATTTTGATGTGAATAAGAATATCAAGAGACAAAATCCTTCATTTCAAGAAGAAACTGAGAAAAATATGAAGATGTTAATGGATAAAATTACACCTAAGCATCCATTTTCTCTACAGAGTGTTTGTCTTCTTTCTTTTGAGAGGAGTATTCTAGAGGTTTAATTCCCTAAGAAAACAAAATTTCCTTGTTAGGATAAGTATGATGGAAATGTAGACCCTAGTGATCATGTGAGACAGTTTAATGTTTTGAGCTTGGAATTTGCACATAAAGATGCTTATCTTATGAGATTGTTCCCTAGGATTTTAAAGGGTCAAGCTATGGAATGGTTAATGAAGATTACTCCCCCAGTTAATAATTTTGAGGACCTTGTTCAAAAATTTATTCAACACTTCTCTTACAATGTTCAAAAACCAATTTCTATGTTAGATTTTTGCAACCTCAAACAAGATCAAGGAGAACCCTTTGTTAACTTTTTGCAAAGATGGAGAAAGTAATGTTCTCATTACTCTAGAGAAATTCTAGAAAAAGAGAAAATTGATATACTTGTGAGTAATTTGGTTCCTGAATTGAGAAATGAAATTGGCATATGGGTGTTTGAGACTTTTTATAATATTGTAGAAACAACTTTCCGTATTGAAGATGTTTTGAAGAATCAAGGAATTATCAAGCATAATAGCAACAAGAATAATAAAAACAATGGAAATAAGAATAGGAGTACTTCTTTTAAAGGGAATCAATGTGTGGTTAATGATGGTATAGTTGATGCACCTAAGTCTAATGACCAAGCAGTTTACAAGTTATCAGATAGTATTCATTCTATGAAACTTCAAGCATCTTCTCAACAAAATAATAGAGAAAATTCTAGATACAATTATAGAAATCCTCAAGAGAGAAAAACTTTTACAAAGATTGGTAGACCTTATGAGGATTTTTTGGAAGAGTTTGTTGATGGCAAGCTATTAACTTTGATTGAGAATTGGCAGCCACCTCCTGTGAAGGGTTTGCGTTGGGATGATAATGCCTATTGTAAATATCATTATAGAAAAACTGGTCATACTACTGAAAATTGTCAAAGGTTAAAACATGATATTCATAATTTGATTGATAATGGAAATTTAGTAATTGATGGTGCTAGTCATGCTATTAATAATGATCATCAAGCTTATAAGGATCCATTGCTTAAGCATGAAAAGGGTGAATTATCTAAAAATGGGAAAGCTCAAGTGAATTATACTTATTCTAATCAAAATTATGGATATTCTAATGCAGACAATATTATCAACATGATTAAAATTAAGGAAAATGATAAGGATTTGAATGATCCACATAATCTTGCCTTACATATTGAAGTCATGATTCACAAAACTCTTGTTAGACGTGTGTTGATAGATGGGGGTATCGGGTTGAATATTTGTCCTTTCAACATACTTGAAAAGTTGGGATATTTAGAACAAGATATTGATACTAGACAGAAGGTTACTATTAGAGCTTATGATGGTAGTGAAAGACAATCTAAAGGATTGGTTTTTTTACCTATTTGGATTGAGTCAGTTGAAGAGATATTCTATTTCATGTGGTTGATACTAGTGCCCTTTCTTATAACATTTTATTGGGTAGACCTTGGATACATGAAATGAAAGTTGTTCCTTCCACATATTATCGGTGTGTTACATTTGCACATAATGAAATTGAGATGTGTATTTTAGGACTTTGGCTATCAATAATATTTTAGTAGAATTACATATGCCTTTGAATAGAGTTTCAAATGAGACAGTTGAGGAATCTTTAGAATGTGTGACAGAATCTAAGACACTTAGTAGTGAAATGGAGGGATGTGAGGTTGTTTCTTTGGTTGAACCTTTACTTCCTATGGAAGAAGTGGAAGAAGGAAGTGTTGTTATAGATTGGATTTACAAAGAAGAAAATGATGATGGGCCCATCTTTGAGGTTTATGATGATGATGAGGAAGTGTATATACTTGATGAATAAGATATATGTGATGATTTGATCCCTTTTACTAATCTTCTTTGGTGAGATGGACATAGTTCAGTTAATGAAGCTTCTTCTTCAAAAATTCAAAATGATTCAAATATACAAAACAATGATGAAAGAGCATATTCAAATAAGTATGAATTGGATTTATCTTTAGAGCCTTCTACAGTTGATTGGGGTATTGATGTGATTCATGCTTATGATTCTTAACCCAGTACAATTAATGAGATTTCAAACTCACATATTTCTCATGAGGTGGATTCTCTAGTTATTAGACAAATTAATGATTCAAGAGAAATTGAGAGGAACTTGATAGACTCTGATTCTACAGTTGCCAGCAAGGATGTTATTCATATTTACACTATTGAGCCTTTAGAGGATGAGATTCCATCGTTGAGAGTTACTCTTAACAGATTAGTGACAAATGAAGATTATAGAGTTATGAGATTACAAGAACTTGAGTTACTTGATGAGAGGAGAAAAACTGCTTTTGATCACATGAGATTTTGTCAGAAAATATTGTCTAAAACTTATGACGAGAAAGTTTTCCCTAGAGATTTTTCAGTGGGAGATCTTGTTTTGCATGAGAATCCTAAGAATAAAAAAAATAGAGCTCAAAAAGGAAAATTTGAGCCTAATTGGTTGGGTCCTTTTATTATTACAACTGCTTTTGGATCAAGTTCCTATTTGTTGTCTATACCTGAGGTAGATGAGCTCCCTAATCCTATCGATGTGCTTCATTTGAAAAAGTTCTATCATTGATGTCCATTCTTGTTGGGGGCATCTCTACATATTTGTGGGTCCTAAAAAAAATACAAAAAAAGTGATATAATCCAAAAATACAAAAAAAATATAGAAGAAAAAAGAAAAGAAATGGTATTTTTCAATATCAACAATGGTATTCCTTAAATATCTTAAACACCAAAACAATGTTTCTTAACACTACCCTAAGAATCTTCTCTTGATTATCATGCTTTAGTTTATACTTAATGTTGAGCTATGCTTTGATCTTTCTTTGTATGATGATTGTTCATTTCTATATATACATGTTATCTATATGATTTTTTATATTCCCTCCCTAGTCATTTTTGCACCAGGGGCATGTGGCTTATTTTTTGTTTTTTTATGAGTGATTTGATTAGTATTGATGAGTGTCTCTATGGTTTTCTTCAGGATGCATAGCTAGAGAACTAAGGACCATGAGACACATTTTTGGTTGATTTCTTGCTTGTCTAGTTTTGATCTCACGACTCGTAGTGTTTCTCAACACTACCGAATCCCATTCATATCATCATAGTTTCCTTGGTGACTAGTGATGATTGTGGGAAGCTTTCGATCACATTCATATCTTCAGATTACTTTGGTGATTAGTGATGAATGTGTGATCTTTTTGATGAAGTTACATTCATATCTTCATGGTTTCAACCAATGAAGGTTATGTAGCTCGGCTCGATGATTAAAACTAGAATCTTAATCTTGGCCAAAAAGAGTAAGTACATAGAATGGATAGAAGCGTCATGAACATGCATTTTATCCCCTTGTCTTTTTGGAGGTTTTGATTTGTTTATTTTCCTTTTGGAGGTCTAGTTCATCATTTCTTTGCTATCAGCTTTGATCACAATTGTGCTTTTTAGTACACGTCACTTGTTTGTTATCTCAATTGAAATGTCATATCTTACATAGTTGATGGTTTTTGAGGCATTTTCCCTCTTCTTCTTTCCATCTTCTTGTCTTTCATTTTCCCCCCTTCTTTCTTTTGATTTGGGGCATGCTTTTCATGCTTAGAAATTTAACCTTGGGTTTTTGATCTACATCTTGCTTATCTTTCATCATGAACCTTTTTCTGATTTGATCATATCTATCTTGTTCTTGCTAAGCCTTTCCTTCATTTCGATTTCGATTCTGAGGGGGCAAGAACACTCTATTGAGCTTCATTGTTTACAAAGTCGATTCAAAATCTACTCATCTTTTTCTACCTAGCTTGGGGTAGATGATTATTTTACATGGGGTGAGTCAATGTGTGATTTTTCATTTTTTGGGTGTTGATATTCGTCTTTTTCCTTTATATATATTTCATGAATTTTATAGTTGCTAAAAAATCTTTGGGCAGACCTACAATTATAAGACTTGTAGCGACATATTGTGTTCTAGACACTGTAAGACCTCAGATGGCATGTTGAGGGAACAAGAGTTGGATGTATAATCTTTATATATTTTTGACATAAATCAATCTTCATACACACTTTATTTTCTAGTTCTTTGACTTAATGTGCTTGTCATTTATGTGGACACACATTAGTCAAAGAGGGGCAAATGTATGCACCCAAAAATGGTCACCTTGACTATGTGCCTTGGTTTCATAATTTGTCTCAAGCTTGAATCAATATTTACATCACCATTTCCTCTTAACAAATTAAATTATTTGAATTATTTAATTAATCATTATTATTTTACATCAATTTCCTTGATTAAATTGGAGTTAATTTATTTAATTAATTTTACATAAATGGTTTGATCATCTTGATTTTTGTATTATTTAATTAAAGGAATTTGCTTCCTTTTAATTAAATAAAACCCTTCCTCACTTAATTTTATGTGCAACAATTATTATTTTTAAAGAAATAATTAAATAAATGTCACTGACTTTATTTTATAAGAAAGGGAATGATTTTACATTTAAATCAAATAAAAACACCCCTCATCTTATAATTTTTATGGAGTTTTACACTCCACATCTCTTAATTAAATGCTAATTGCACATTCTCTTATGTGGGTCACACCTTTTCATTTAATTTTTATTTTCCCTTCAATTTGGGAATCCCTTTTGGCGTTGGTATATAAGGAGACCTCCTTCCTTCATTTTGGGAGGGGCAATATTATTATCACCATTATTTGGAGATTTCATGCGATTTCCTTGAGGACTTGGAGCATTCTTATGAGACGATCATGACTTCTTATGCTACCGCTATGATAGACATTTTTTGAAGCTTTTTTGGAGACTTGGAGATATCTTTCATGTTCATGATCATTTGAATCTTCCATTCATTGGATGTACTTGTGAAAACCAAGGCTAATGTTCATATGAGAGCCACCACTTCAAACCTTTCAAGGTCTTTGCACATTGATGATAGGAAGCTATGAGTCGATTCTTGAGATCTTGTGCTTTCATGGTGTTATTTTGAAGGATTTCAAGTATAAGGATTCATAGAAGCGTGTTTGCATATTTGTCCACATTTTTCAAACACATTTTTTAAAACAACACCAACATGAACACAAAAAGAGAAAAAATTACTACCAAAAAGACAAAAATGAAATTTAGACCAAAAGACAAAAATGTGATTGGTACCAAGTGGGTATTCAGAAACAAGCTAGACGAGAATGGTGAAGTCACGAGAAAAAAAACTAGATTAGTTTGCAAGGGATATGCACAAGAAGGAATTGATTATGGGGAGACATTTGCCCCTATTTCTAGATTAGAAGGAGTAAAAACTTTACTTGCTTATGCTGGATACAAAGGTTTCAAAGTTTACCAGATGGATGTTAAATCTGTATTTTTGAATGGCATACAAGAGAAAGAAGTTTACATAGAATAGCTAGAAGGTTTTGTTGATGATAAAAATAAGAACATGGTATTTAGACTACACAAAGCTCTATATGGTTTAAAACAAGCACTTAGAGCATGGTATGAGAGACTTCATAATTATCTTGTGAAGATTGGATTTGAAAGGACTGATGATAATAACAACTTGTACATAAAGATAGAGAAAGGTAAGCGTATTCTCTTATCTACAATATTTTTTGATGATATCATATTTGGAGGAGAAGATGCTTTATGTAAGGATTTTGCAAATCAGATGAAGAAAGAATTTGAAATGTCTATGTTTGGAGAAATCAAGTTTTTTGTGGGTTTGCAATTATAGCAGATGAAGCATGGTATATACATCACTCAGTCAAAGTATGTTAAGGAAATATTGAAAACTTTTGGATTAGAGGATTCCAAACCAGTAAGTACACCTATTATGATCAGACACAAGTTGTCAAAGAATGATGATTCTACTGAGGTGAATCAAATATTATATAGGTCTATGATTGGTAAATTGCAATATGTAGTACATAGCAGACTTGATATTGCATTATCTATAGGGATAGTTGCAAGATTCTCTGCTAATCCCAATGAGAATCATTGAATGCCCGTGAAGAGAATAATGAGATATTTGAAAGTAACAGAAGAGTATAGTCTATACTATAAGAAGAATGAAAAGTTTTAATTGAGAGCCTACACTGATGCTTATTGTGCTGGAAACATTGATGATAGAAAGAGCACCAGTGGAGAAGCATTTTTTTTAGGCAAGAGACTAGTTACATGGACTAGCAAGAAATAAAGTTGTACTTCACATTCTACTGCTGAAGCTGAATATGTTGCTACTACTGTAAATTGCATAAGCATTGTATGGATCAAACAACTGCTCAAAGGAATGAAGGAAGGGATCACAGAACCAGTGATACTTTATTGTGATAATACAAGTGCTATCAATATATCAAAGACTCTAGTGATGCACACAAAGACAAAGCACATTGCAATCAAGTATCATTACTTGAGAGTTAGTTCAAGATAAAGAGGTGAAGATGGAATATGTCAACACAAAGGAGAAAATTGCTAATATCTTCACAAAGCCATTACCTAAGGATGCTCATGAGTATCTAAGAGGTAAATTAGGGGTGATACCTCTATCAAAGGCTATATAAGTAACAAGAGGAGTGTCTTGCATCAAACAAGTTGATATTGATATGTTACACATTGATGCATAGGATCTTACTTTAGGAGCTGCCTAAAGCAATCACAGAGCTAAAATTTCAAAATCAGTCACTAGCAAGGTGATAGAGGGAGAAATTGAAGAAACTACAAAAGCTTATATCTTGATATTTTAAGATGACAAGTTTTTGGTATATGTATTTGGCATTGTTGTCAAAGAGGGAGAAAGTACATTAAACTGATCATCATCAGAGCAAAAAAGTATGTTAGAGAAAGTACAAGAGATTATTGTTAAAGAAGAAAGTGATCTTAGATGGAGATCAGACAATTGCTGATGTATGATGAAAAAGATAGAGAACAATGTAAGAAAGAGGGAGAAATCCTAATCTACCTAGTAAGAGGGAGATATAAGAAGGAACTCAGACGGAGTTATAAGAAAGAGTTTTGTAACCTAATCATAAGATGGAAGTTGCTGATAGAGGGAGAAATTTTGATACAAGTTTACTTTTTGGTATTGTCTTACTAATTCAACCTAGTCACTTTTCTTGAAGAAGATGTTCATCATTTGATTGACTTGGTTGATTGGTTTTTTTTTTTCCATCAATGCCAAATAGGGAGATTGTTGAAATCTTATTGAAAAGATCATCGTTGAAAGAGATTATTGAAAGAGGGAGATTTTTGAAGAAAACTATGTGTTTCAATCATTATTTTGTCACTGATGTCAAGCCTTCTATTTGCTGGTAAGACAATTGCTTATGAGATTCAAGTACTATCGCTTAGTTGATTGATGGAGAGGATTTGATCAATAAGATGTAATAAAAGCACCTAGAGGAAAGGTTGAGTTATGATTATGTAATGAAGTACAAGGATCAATTAAGATAGTGATGACATGATGTATTGATATCTACTTAAAGTTACAAATGCTGGCTACACTAAGAAAGTTTAGAAGAACAAGTTACAGAAAGTTTGTCTACCAAGCTTGACCGAGTGGATAGTTGGTATCGAGAAAAGACAATGCAAGCCAAGTGAAAGAAAATTCTAGTGGATACTGAACAAGATAGGTAATGCCAAGCAAATTTTAGTTGATTTTGAGCATCAATAAACTTTATTTGATGCTGAGTGAGTTCATAATAGATGTTGAGAAATGCAATATGTGTTGAGCATCAGAAGGTTGATAATGTCGAGCTGCTACATCATGTTAAAGATTGAAGATTCGTTGAATCTAAGCCAAAAAATTTATTTTCTTGAAACTTGTGAACTAGGAGGAAGATAAGGTTGATGAGCTAGTGGCACAGAACTTGATGTACACTATTTTTGAGGCAAATTCAAATGAATTCTAGGAGAAGTTTCTAGAAGAGATACAAGATATAGTGTAGTTACATTGTATCCTACCTAATCCATTCAAACCCTAGTTTGGATGATGAAAAAGAGCCTAAAAGTATCCTAATTTCCTATTTATAGGAATGTCTAGTCATGAAGCAAAAGTTGTCATGTGCAAGATCCTAAGGAAGAGAAGAAGTTAACAATTTTTCTTCATCAAGTGACCCAAGAGAAGAGTCTGCAATGACATGTTAAGCAAGAAGGTTTAAGGAGATGAATGCTTGAAGGGTGAACAAGCTATCAGAGCTACAAAATATGAAGGCCAAGAAGAATTGAGGACCAAATAGAGATTTGCAATCTATAAGAGAAGTTGTAAGTTGTGTTAAATCAAAGCTCTACCGTTACTCTCTAACAATTGTATCAGTCTAGGGTAAATCCTTTGGATTAAGGTTGACCTAATAGTCATTTGTAAATCATTTAACCAGGTGGAATTCCAAGTGAATGGTCTACAGTCCTCTAACAAGGCTCACTTCTAATAGGGTGATTGAAATCCCTTAACCGGGTCACATTTAATAGTGTGTATTGTAGCCTTCAACAGAGTTGGCCTTTCATAGGGCATCACTTCAAAAGAGTGAAAAGGAGTAGCATGCTACTAGTGGTTTTTTTCCAAATTAAGTTTCCACGTAAATCATTGTGTCAAGTGTGTTGATGAATCTATTATGTTTCATGCTTTACATTTCTGCAAGTTGATTTGATAGTAACATGCAAGTTTTAGTGATCACATAATCTTATGGATGCATGCATGGATATGAATGTTTTATGGATTCACTAAGTTGTGAAAAGTTTTATTTATGCATCTAGACCTTGGATAACTGATTCACCCCCCTCTTCGTTATTCTCAAGTATTCCAACATGTTGTCACAATTCAGGTCCAAATGTGGTAGAGTTAGGGTCCAAAAATTGTAAAAGGCTTGGGTGTAATTGCTTTGGAGATCAAGAAATCAAGATCATAATAGGAAATATGACCTAGGAAGAGGAGGATGTATATAAATTATATCCTACCTCCATCTTTTTATAAGAAGAAAAAAAGAAATCAATAATAATGTCTTAGGTCCTAACCTAATTTTTCCTAGGAGAGGGACAAAGAAAGAAAGAGTGTGTGCTCCAAGTGCAAGTATATAATGCAAATACACTATTTAGAGGAGCTAAAATGTTATAAATTTAAGTGCTTCCAATTTAACATGGCACAAGAATGATGTGTCCTTTAAAAAGGATGTCATTAGATGAAGTACATGTATGCAAAGAATAAATGAATTATGGCATGTGTATGTTTCAATAGGGAAACTTCATTTCACCACCCCCATGCAAGTTTAAGGAGATTAAAATTGACATTGAGGAGAAAATGACACGATGTCATAGAGTTTGATTATGAATTTTATCAATAAATGACAAATTATATTTTCCTTTTTATATCTTCTGACAACCTTGAGGGGATCATCATTTGTTTTAGAATGTAGAGATAATAGAGAAAAAAAAAAACTTCCATAAGATTGGTCTTTAACAAGACAAAAATGTCTTAATTAGGGGAGTTAATGGAGAAAAGGCTTAAATCCACTCTTAATTCATCTCATGGTCTTGTTATTCATGTGGTGAAGGCCATCTCAAGGGAGGGATTTTTCAATGCTTGCCACAAGAATAATATAAGGGGAATTGAAGGAAGGGGCCAAGTTGTTGAGAAAAAAGGTCTTCCAAAGCTTATTTTTTGTTTTGTAAATGGAGGTTAATTTGGAGAATGTGGCTAGAGAGATGAGGACCACTTTTTATTTAGTCATTGTTGGAAGGAATTGCACAAGTTTCTAGTTGTAATGGGCACCCCTGGATGTCCCAAAAAACTAAACCAAATTGCTGAAAGGAATTATGTCAAACAGTTTGCATTCAACTTCTTAAAACCCCTTATAACTCCGGAAATCAAACGTTTATTTGTTTGTTGTGTTTCATGCATGGAATTGGTATCATACAACATAAACAAGAAAGGAACTACAATAATATGCAAAGTGGAAATGAACTGCTGCTAATAAATTGTTATTTTCAGAATTCATAAAACCAAATACATGGCAGATTTATCAACTCACTAATTACTTTAGCAATATTGTCATAATACTCCAGCCCATGCTTACGAACTTGCTGCTGCAATACTTTGTCCTTCAATCAGTCCACTACCTTCGTAATACCATTCCCTAAAAGCGGCATAAGCATCGGACAAGTAGTGAAGAAGATATGAGCAAAATACCAAATCTACCTGTAGCCGGAAATGCAACTAAACTGCCTGATAATGAAGCCAAAAACAAAGAATTCAAAAGGCCAAACCCCAAGGGAATGACGTCTAGAATGTTACAAGAGAGGATAGACGTCCTCAAATGCCAAGAACTGAGCTGCAACTCACATACCAATTTCTTCTCATATTCAACCTCCTTAATGAAGCCACAAATGCTTCCTTTTATTCTATTCCCACGGGTCCACTCAACTCATATGGGCAATGTGGGATAAAAGATGTATAATATAAAACATATATTAAAATACCCCTTATGTCTCCTTTGGGTACACATCACCATAAAATAAATATTAAAGTAACAATTTAATATTTTACAATTAAATTAGACGTTACTTTAATAAAACTTCAGGCATTAAAATGTATTAGCAATCAGACTCCGAATAATGCGAGTGATAGCTCATCGGAAAGCTCTCATCGAGGAGTATCGAATCCAATCACCAAAATTGACCTGCACTGTGTCCTGCCGACTTACTAAAAATAGTAAGTATGCCTGAAACTGAGTAAATCAACTTCGTTTTGGCCCAAACTGGAAATGACTAGGCCAAAACACTCCAAGATCCCATTAAACCCTTCGTTAGCCCTCGGGACCATGTAGAACAAGGCTAACGCACACACACTTGGTCAACTGCTAAAAGATGGGATCATTACAAATCCGCCCTCCTTGAAATTGCTTGTCCTCAAGCAATTAAGCAACATAATGAACTCCAACCTCCACCTGGATCCCAATTGAAGTAATGTGTGATATCCATATAGACATTAAACAAACTGCAAATGAACATCATTAGGACCAACCACATGTCCTGCAAGTTAGCTCCCAAAACTTGTGCTGATGAAGTATAAGTCTGGATGTCACCAGAAGGCGGCTCCATAGAAGATCTCTGAAACCTCTTCCTCCCAACTGCTGCAACACAAAACTGAATCTTTGTAGATAGTGAAAACTGAGCCCATCTCCACTCAGGTGAATGATTAACATCAACCTCAACCATCAGATTGTCATAAGACAATGTTGCATCCATGTTGAACATAGTACTATCCCAAGAGTGAACATTAACACTTTGTTGATCGATAGTATAATATGACTCTGTCACTATATTGCTCACCTCATTAGCAATAACAAGTGTACTATCATCAGAGCACACATCTACAACCGCATGCTTATTACCAAACTCCTCATTGGATGGTTCAACTAACATAGAAGTGGTTGTTGATATGACAGTTCCCTTGCATTCTCCTAATTCCACTATTGCTACATCATCATCCCCTGACAAGGCTTCATATGTGGTCTCCTGACTTTGCACGCATGTCTCTACTGACTCTGTCGAAATGCCCACATCACCAACATCATAATTGGTTGGCTCTATATATGTCTCGATCCCACCTGAGGAATCAACTACCTTCTGCTCTGGAGCAGCATACAAATCATCAATGTTGATGCCCATCTGTCTAGCCATAAGCTGCAACATCATATCCATTTGCCTATTCTTCTCTTGTTGCATACGTTGCCCCTTCTCTAATGTACCCAATAACTCTCTGAACAGTACCTCCCCCTGATCTGGACCAGCATTCCCGCCTCCGCCTAATCCTGTATTCCTGTCATCTCGATCACCCATATTGTTGTCCTAATCAAAGAATATCTCCTCCGTGTCTGTATGGCTGGATTCAATGTCCCCCTACACAGATGTACTAGACTGTTTGCTTTGCAAATCTGAAATCCTATTTTGTCTTGCTCTGGTATCGCGAAAATTATAAGGCCCCTATTGCATGCTCAAATATAAATGCTTAGCCTGTGTTTTTTACTTACTTTTTCCCTCTATCCGGCTGTTCCAAATTCCCTATAAGACCTCCACAGGATGGCAGGACTTATAGCTCTGATACCACTGTAATGGGCACCCCTGGATGTCCCAAAAAACTAAACCAAATTGCTGAAAGGAATTATGTCAAACAGTTTGCATTCAACTTCTTAAAACCCCTTATAACTCCGAAAATCAAACGTTTATTTGTTTTTTGTGTTTCATGCATGGAATTGGTATCATACAACATAAACAAGAAAGGAACTACAATAATATGCAAAGTGGAAATGAACTGCTGCTAATAAAATGTTATTTTCAGAATTCATAAAACCAAATACATGGCAGATTTATCAACTCACTAATTACTTCAGCAATATTGTCATAATACTCCAGCCCATGCTTACGAACTTGCTGCTGCAATACTTTGTCCTTCAATCAGTCCACTACCTTCGTAATACCATTCCCTCAAAGCGGCATAAGCATCGGACAAGTAGTGAAGAAGATATGAGCAAAATACCAAATCTGCCTGTAGCCGAAAATGCAACTAAACTGCCTAATAATGAAGCCAAAAACAAAGAATTCCAAAGGCCAAACCCCAAGGGAATGACGTCTAGAATGTTACAAGAGAGGATAGACGTCCTCAAATGCCAAGAACTGAGCTGCAACTCACATACCAATTTCTTCTCATATTCAACCTCCTTAATGAAGCCACAAATGCTTCCTTTTATTCTATTCCCATGGGTCCGCTCAACTCATATGGGCAATGTGGGATAAAAGATGTATAATATAAAACATATATTAAAATACCTCTTATGTCTCCTTTGGGTACACATCACCATAAAATAAATATTAAAGTAACAATTTAATATTTTACAATTAAATTAGACGTTACTTTAATAAAACTTCAGGCATTAAAATGTATTAGCAATCGGACTCTGAATAATGCGAGTGATAGCTCATCGGAAAGCTCTCACCGAGGAGTATCGAATCCAATCACCAAAATTGACCTGCACTGTGTCCTGCCGACTTACTAAAAATAGTAAGTATGCCTGAAACTGAGTAAATCAACTTCGTTTTGGCCCAAACTGGAAATGACTAGGCCAAAACACTCCAAGATCCCATTAAACCCTTCGTTAGCCCTCGGGACCATGTAGAACAAGGCTAACGCACACACACTTGGTCAACTGCTAAAAGATGGGATCATTACACTAGTACTCAATGTAAGGAAACTTGCCACAAAAAATATCATTGTTTCCATAGAACCCATAATAGATTTGGAATAAATAAGTTCTTGAAATATACACGCAAGAGAATAAACAACATACCCACAAAAATGTGACACAACATATACCCTAGAAAACCCTCACCGAGGGAAAAACCCAGCCTCCAAAAGAATCCATCATTATGTATTATTTAACCAAACATTATTGCAATACAACCATGTAACCCTTCAAATCCATATCCACAACCAAGAAATCCATGTGAACAAGCATGAATCCACACATGCCATGTCATGCTTCCAATCTCCACAAATGCTCCCTTGGCTAACTCGTCTTGCCCTATCTTGCTCTATCTTAATACAACAACTACCCTTGTGGTTTCTTTTATAGTAGCAAGCTCCCATAAAACCACCAAGTAATATTACATAAAAAATGTGCTACCTAACCCCCACTGACCCACATTTAATATCGGGCATGTTTAATGATTTACTGCACTATTAAATAATTACATCACATATTATCACAATGTGTCAATACAAATCATCAAGAATATTTCATGGGAATCTTTACATGTTTCACATCCATCTGGATGCTCCTAGGCACAATATTACATAATAAAATAAAATAATACCTTATAAATGATATTATGCAATGTGAGAAATTACACATAATCTTAAAAATCTCCCATTTGTTTTATACATTGCATAGATCAATCTGTACCTGCATAAATGAACAAAGGAACAATCCCTCCTAACACATTCACCATCATGGATCAAAGTACACCATGTGCTCTTAGTACTTGCATTAAAATTGAAGTATCCAACATCTCGAATGATCCCACCTTAAATTATGCCATTGCCACCCAACATCCATAGAAGCTATCCAAAGAGAAAGCCACCCAACATATCACATGAGACTCATAAAATCATGTACCAACTGAAATGCCAAGTACAAACACCCAATTTAGAGGTAATTACATGTTTCTATATCTGTCAAAATATATAACTGAAATAGCACCCACAACAAGTGCCAACCCATCCAACTATTCATTCCTCCAAAGGTATACCAAGTAAATTTCACATCATCAAAATATCTCATTTGAAATTTGCAATCACAAACATCAAGAGCAATACCTACCACATATACACCAAAAAGTCTCCATGCAAAAGATAATCTCAAATTTGTAACCAATCCACTCACAAAATCTCATAGAAGTGAATCTATGCAGTATCATGGACACCCACAACACATAAGCCAACAACTCTCATGACAAGTTTCCAACATTCTTCCAAGTTCTCCACAACCAAAAAAGGAAAGAGAGAAAGAATTAACCATGTCATCTCTCACATGAAATACATGAACACAAGTCAATGATCACAATCTATAACCAATCCCACATCTAATGTAAGTGAAATTGAACATCCAAGAAGATGACCAAGACCAAAGAGAAACCATGCAAATCATAACTTATATCACGTCCTTCTAAACACACCATTGGATGCAAACTATGCCAAGTAAGATTCCCTCCATAAAACTCGAAATAAGAAGCCACAACAACACCCAAACTATATCATATAACCAATCATGGATGTAAGCCTTTCACAAGAAGATCAAACTCATAACAATTCCTTGAAAAAGGAATAACCATTCCTAATCCAAGGAATATGTCCAATATAAAGCCATCTCCCAACATAACAACATATGCACAAGAGATAACCAATGTTGAACAACGAACCCTCCAGAACTAACTCATGTACCATAGCTCAAGATCCATATAAATGAAAGATAAGTATAAACATAATGAATTTGAGAGAAGCCCAAGATATACCTCTTAAGTAGTAAATCATTGAGTAGATTGAGAGTGGGGAATGAGAACTCTCATCAAGATATCCAAGTCTCAAACTAAGACTTATCTAAGAACATTCTTCTTTCAAATCCATATTAGATAAATGCCCCTTGGACTTCCTATTGAAACCATCAATTGTCTCAACAAATACATCTCTAATCCAAATTAAAGAAATCATTATCATCTTTGTCTCTATGTATCCATGAGCTCCTATAATGGATCAATCCATTCCAACTCCAAATGAAAAATAAAAACATCATGAAGTATCGTAAAAATGATCAATGTAATCCATATCAAGAAACTAAACCAAGATCAATGTCAAAGTTCAAACCATGGCCTTAGGAACATAAGCATGACAACATGATCTAACCATCTCAATGAAAGAGATAACATTCTCTATATAAACATATTATAACATGTCAACACTCTAAATGTGTATCAAGAGTATACCATGAAATAATAATGAATCCATCCTAACACCAAGGATAACATGTCAAATGAAAGCATAAACCACACCAAGAACCCCATGAGTCCTCAAGATGCAACTATCTCCACTAACAAGTGCATCATGCAGATGCCAAAGATGCTTTTGCAACGACATGATCTAAGACATCCCCCAACATCTACAAACACTTAATAAATATATTAATTCCAACTCTCACTCAACTATAGTAGCCAGTCACCCATGACATCATAGCATCCATCTCCTACATAAAGATCCTCTAGGGCTACACACACATAATCAAAGTTTTAATACCAAGTGAAAACAAAATCTAAACCAAGAAGGTACAAACCAATCCTGCATTGCCACATTGAACTCTTATCACAAGCTCCCACTAAATTAAGTATCCAAACTATCCATGAGTACATCATG
This sequence comes from Cupressus sempervirens, assembly GCA_028749045.1. NCBI lineage: Eukaryota > Viridiplantae > Streptophyta > Pinopsida > Cupressales > Cupressaceae > Cupressus > Cupressus sempervirens. The sequence goes on from CM053790.1 coordinate 822,829,843, forward strand.
ATGTAAAACCATCCACCATGAGAATCAACCAAGGCATCAGATGATCAAAGAACTCAAAGTGCACATTAGAAACTCCTCAAAAGAAATAAATTAACCATGATTCTCAACCAAAAAGATATACTGCCATAACTAAATCAAGAATCCAAACCAATGAGCATTAATGAATTACCTATATATTCAATCATGTCATGCCAAAATATATGACACCATGATCAAATTCATGAACCAAGCAGTTAAGTTTGAAAGTGTCAAACCTGCTAGCATAAAATAGTAAACCACGATCCTCCACCATGAATGAATCTGATAACAACATATCACCCTCTCTACATGAATAAAAATTAATGAATCATGTGACTAAGGGCACTAATAACCCAACTCCAAGCCATCAATCTGAATATGCATCAATAATGAAAGATCAATAGGCAAAGAAAACCCATATCGAAGCCATAAATGCAACATGTAAGTATAGACAACTGACAAAACTACACAACTTGTAGGCCCAACAAGTCATCATACATATTCAAATCAAACATTGATAATCATATCATCAAGAGCCCAATTTGAAATATGAGTTGAGTATACAATGACATGAGAATCTAAATCTCTAAAGCATACAATACTATAAACTCACACTATCACTACAATCAATATAAACTATAAAATATTCAGATCATTACATCACTAAATAAATCATGTCAAATATGCACCAAATCGGTATCAACGTGTAGAGATCTCCAAGATCTTTATGTTGACTATTCAAAGTCCAAAATCCACCCCTATATGTCCAAGTTATCCCTAAAACTATGCTAAAAATAAATAATAAATTTAACTTTTGGGCTCATGCAACTTGACAAAATTTCAAAATTACAAAATCAAACCTATACCAAATTGTAGTTCTCTGACATGGCTTTCCAACAATTGTAAGAAGTCCAAAATTTGTCATTATGAGTGAAAGTTATGGCCATTTTAGCAAGACAACCTATAAACTATTTAAAGCAAATTTTTTGATGGGATTAAATTTGATGGCTATCATGAGCTACAGCTAAAAAGGCTTTTCATTTTCTCTCAACATTGTCAAACTAGGTCAAATTATATATCAAAATTCATAGAAAAACCATTGAGATCATTACTGAAAGCTCCCCACTAAAAGCCTCATTTAAATGATGCACCTAAAAAACCCTTTTGACCTACAATTTTACATGCCCAAAATTTGCAAACAACCCATTATAAAAATGAATTCATATCTACAATAAAAAACCTAGTAAATCCATATATATTTCCCTTTCATTTATTCTTTCATGCATTCTCATGGACTCTATTTAAGGTTACAACAACAAAACCATAGCTCTACTACCACTTGTAAGGAAACTTGCAACCAAAAATTTCATTATTTCCACATAACCCATAATAGATTTGAAATAAATAAGCACTTAAAATCTATGTGCAAGAGAATAGACAACATACATACAAAAATATGACAAGATATATCTTGGAAAGCCCTCACCAAAAAAAAAAAACTCAACCTCCAAAAGCATCCATCACCATGTATTAGTCAACAAACACCATTGCAATACAACCATGAAAGCCTTGAAAGCTATAAGCATAGCCAAGCAATCTATGTGAACAAACATGAATCCATACATCCCATGTCATGCTTCCAACCTCCACAAATGCTTCCTTGGCTAACTTGCCTTGCCTTCTCTTGCTTTGTCTTACTACACAATTACCTTTGTGGTTGCTCTTATAGTAGCAAGCTCCCACAAAACCACCAAGTGATATTACATAAACCATCTGCTACATAACCCCCATTGACACAAATTTAATATTGAGCACGTAATCTTTTCTCCAATATTAAATAATTACATCAATATTATCACAATGGGTCAATACATCTCATTAAAAATATTCCATATAAATCTCTACATGTTACACATCCATCTAGGTGTTCCTAGATACACCATTACATAATAAAATAAAATAAAATAATATAAACAATTTATGTGCAACACACATAGTCTCGACACTTACGACATTCAAACTAAAGGTCTTCAAAAGTTGAAAGCCAATTATTGTTAGCGATATCATCTTTCTCAAAAAACGTTTATGATGAATGAAGAAGGTGATTGAATAAAAAGCTAATTTAGAGCAAGACTAAATAAAGATGACGATGAAGCAAGATTTGGAGTGGTCATCAAAGAAGAATTATTGGAGGTCTTAGATGAGATCCCCATTCCTGAGGCTAAGATAATGGTTCATGAGCATTCTAGAGCTAAATATCCAATTAGAGCCAAGTTTGAAAAATATAAGAAGATGTGAATTGAGTGATGACTCCTCACATGTTAAATTCTTTTTCGTAAATTCTATAGGCTATAGTAGATATTTTGTTGGTATTTAGCCCTAGTTTTGGGAGATGGTCTTGCACTTTAGTGCTTTTAGGGCACCATTATGTATTGGATGTTGCTTATTTTGAAATAGGGAAAACTGTATGGCACTAGGTGGTGATGTCTCTACACATTAGGTTTATTTTGTTATGGTCATCTATGCAAATTTTCTTTGATATAGTATAATAGGTGTTCTTCGATCACCACTATTATTCTACCAAAAACAATTGATACTAATTAAATATATTTATTGAAGTAGAATAATGACAAGTATGATCTCTTTCAACATATTTTACTTTATTCTTTCTAAATGTATTAATAGTGAACACGTCCTTAGTCTATTGAATGGTTCTAAGTGTGTGTAACAGAATCAAGTCTTGTTGAGTGCATGGCTCCCACATCATAAGGAATGGAGCTGAGATAGCTCCAAAAAGATCTTAACAAAATAGATTTTGAACCTCCAAAAAATATTAATAGTAATTTGATTTTTTTAATTGTTTTTTTTTTTCACTTTAATAAGAATTTAACAAAAGTGTTAAAATTATAAACAAGATAATATAATTTCATATAGTACATTTTAAATATAATTTCATTTAATACATTTTAAACCTAACATAAGAATATGAACATGCTAGTTATTGTCTTACTGTAGGTGCTAGACATTACAACCCATTTTCACCATTGCACACCCTTATCCAATACTTGGCGGACATGGATCAAAGTTAAGAGACAAATTGGTTTTCGTAAATCTCTGATGACGGTCGGTTTCCGCACATCTATTAACGACATTAGACAGATCTTCCTTGCGATTTCTAGAGTTTTCGCGACCTTCAATAATCATCTTTACACTGTTAAAGCGCACTACAACGGTGAAAAAAATCCTACATTGGCCTTAAATCGATATCGACTATTTCTTTTCGACTCTAGAACAAACCGGAAAAGTGGAGTATTAAGGCGTTATATAATCCTTTCTGAAGGTCCTCGACACCTGTAGAATTGTGTTCTTGGAGACGCTTGACAAAAGAGAGATTGTAGAATTGTATTCGTGAACGATTTTCGGCCCGAAAAAACAAAAGCAAGATTGTTGCAGCATAGATTTTGAGGAAGAGCTGCTTGAACAAGGTAAGCGATCTAATTTCTTAGCTAGAAAATATTTGTAAATCTCTGTTTTGTTTAATTTGTGCAGCTAATGAGTGTGAGCACTAGTATTTGAGAATCAAAGATGCTGTTTTTGTAGAACCGGGCATAAAAAATTATGCAATGCGGTAATAAGGACGTTTTACAGTGTTTAATTTATGTAGTGTGGAAATAAGAACGTTTTGCAGTGTTTTGATTTTGCTTTTGTTTTGGATCCTTGAAAGAAGGACACTGATTTGCAGAAGCGGTTAGAAATTGTGTCTTGAAAGAGGGGAAGAAAGAGCTTTGCTCAAGTTTTGTTTTGAGTTTTATATTATAATTAAATGTGTGCAGAAGGATGCATTTGAGGAAGTTGCTGTTCTTTAGAAAAGGTTAAAAAAATTGTATTTAGAGCGACAATGGAGAAAATAAGAATTTAATTAGAAAATTAAAAGAAACTTTAGTTTTGAAGTAAAAGAGTGTGAAATAGGACATCTGGATCTTTGAGATTTTGTATTTAAACTTAAAGTAGTAATTGGGAAGCGATAATTGGTTCTGTGCATCGTGTGTTTGGATTTTATTTAATAAATATGTCTGAAAGGCGGTGTTTATAAACAGAGATTGCTTTTAACCTATAGATCAGTCTTTTGTTTGTTCAAATGAATTACATCGTCCCTCAATCGAAGTTTTTAGCACTCTGTTTCGAAACAGTACAGAGTACAGTGTCTTTACAGATATTGTATTTTTTATTTTATTCTTCTGAAATAATGAGTGTACAAAAAAAATATGGAGGATAAATCTTAGGAACACTTTTCCAGCAGAATCAATAAATTTTGTCATCAGAGTTTGAAAAGTTCACAAATTGTGTAAAATCTTAAGGGAAAATAAGAAGTGTAGAAAAATATTCAGAATAAATTTTAGGAACTCTTTTTAACCAGAACTAATAAATTTTGTCAATAGAGTTAGAAACGTGTACAAACTGTATAAGTGGTAAGGGAAAATAAGGAGGGTACCAAAATATTAAGTCTTAGGAATTCTTTTTGAGCAGAACTAATAAACTTTGGCATCTCAGTCAGAATATTTTACAAATTGTGTAAAGTCTAATGAAAAATAAGGAGTGTAAGAAAAAGTATGAAGGACAAATCTTAAAAATTCTTTCTACACAAAACTAATAAAGTTTGTCATCTGAATCTGAAAATAAGGAGTGTATGAAAAAGTATGGAGAATAAATCTTAAGCAGAACTAATAAATTTTGTCATCAGAATTGGAAAAGTTCATAAACTGTGTGAAGTAGGAAGGTAGGAAGGAAAAAGTCGGAACACAGGTAAGTGATCTTTATTAAAAAGAAGTATGTTTTTCCTTCTGAAGGGGTACATGATGATAAGTGGGATATTAGGCATCAAAGTTTCAAGGAAAGCAGTGGAAAAGAAATTTTCTGTATATAATGAAATTCTAAAGAAGACGGTTTAGAAATTATAGCTTTCTGATGGTCTTTTAGAATTAAAGGAGTATTATACGATAATACTGAGAAAACAATGATGTTATTATGTAGAGCAGTTCACTTGAAGCAAAAGAAGGGTTAGAAATTATAAATTTTTGATAGTCTTTTAGAACTTAATAGTAAATAAGTATATACGATAGTACTGAGAAAGCGTAGATTTTTTTATGTAGAAGAGTTCATTTGAGATGAGTGTTTTTAAAGGTTTTCAAGTTGTTTGCATAGAGGATCAATAGTTCATGACATAGTGAGTAGAAGCCCTTGTTTCTAGGAGTCTAATGCAGAGATTGGATTTGTTATATTTTAATGTGTGATCTCAAAATTACTGAGGTTAGACATCTATTCAGCGAAAGGAAAGTGGTCATGGCACATGGTTTAAAGTTTTCTTTCAGCATTCCAGTGGCACTTGAACTTGTACTAGATGATGTTTCTTGCTGTCTTTGTATTCTTTATTTCTCCATGTCGTCATTCTGTAAGTTGTCCTATAATGATATGTAATTGTTACTTATAGTAAAGCAGCTTTATATGTGATCTCAACAAAAGGGAAGTGGTCATAAAATCTAGTTAACAAAAGGAAAGTGGTCATAACACATGGTTAAAAATTTTCTTTCAGCATTGGTGGCGCTGTGGACTTGTATGGATGATGTTTCTTGCTGTCTTGTATTCTGTATCTTCATGCGTTATTATTATGCAAGTTGTTTCCCTATAATGACATGTAATTGTTAGCTATAGTAAAGCAGCTTTGAAGTTTGCTGGTTAGATAGGGCTATATTTTGCAGCAGCTTTTTCTGCCTTTGTATTTGTATCTTTCATATTATTTCAAAACTAATTACCGAAAAAAATATGTTTTAAGTGAAGCATGGATCTCATTATTGAAAGTAAAATCTGCTGCAGGACTGATTTTGACAGTGGTGGTGAACATTCATAAGGAGTCAAGGAATAACTCTCAACATCTTCTTCAGAGGTCTCAGCAATAATGTTCAGTCTATTTTGGCCAATTGCTCCTGGTGCACCTAGGCTTGTAGGTCCAGCAAGTCGCAACTACATTGGTCCTCATGGTCCTGATTTCACTCTACAGCAGTGGGCAGTCCCTTGGAAGACTCTGCCTCAAGATAAGGATCCCAAGTTTAGCAAGGAGATGGCTCCCTACATCAGAAGTATCAATTTTCCAAGGATTAAAAAAGGTGGACGTGTAACAGTTAGGTCACCTCGTGCTGGATTCGCCATTAAGAAGCCTTTGAAGATTGGGGTTAGGGTTAGCCAGCATGAAAACCCTCGTGCTCTTGAACGCACCAGTCCATTTGATGCCCTTGAGTATTCTCCTCGTTATTTCCTACGCACTGCATTTGGGAAAGGTACCAAAAGATTGACTGCTGCAAAGACTCGTGCACCGCAGCTTGTGGCAGGAAACAGAGCAGTTGAAGGTCTCGAGCATGCTTTAATGGCAGAGTCGGAGAAAGCTGCAGTATAGTTGCTAGTTTGTTATCTTTCAACTTTAGATGCCCGCTAGTTTGGCCCGTGGCTATACAGCCACGAAAATGCACTCCTTTTACATTGTTTTTTCTAACTTTTCAAAAAAAATTCTAAGTCCTCTCCTTCGTAAGGAAGTGCATTTTCGTGGCGGTATAGACGTTGCCGCTAGTTTGAACTGTTAAAAAGAGTACAAAGGACGGGCAAATCTTTTAATAGGTGCATGTCTTAGATTTTGATGGGTAAGTAGTGTATACTAAAGCTGGTTTAGTTGGAAGGCTGTTTTAGTCTCTTAGATTTTAAAAATCAAATCATCTATCCATCTATGTACAATGTAAGTAGGGAAGTTCATGTTGTGTGTGTTTAGTTTGGTTAGCTTGGTTTCAATTTGAAAAATTTGATGGGACCCTAATCTTTGGACGATGTGAGATGTTTTATGTGTGTGTGTGTTTAGTTTGGTTCACTTGGTTCCAATTTGAAAAATTTGATGGGACCCTAATCTCTGGACAATGTGAGATGTTTTATGTAAATATATGAAAAAGTGTTTAATAAAGGTTGAATATTCCTAAGATAGATTAGATTCTATAGTTCCTACCGATAATTGTATTATTTGTGAAAGTTTGTTGTTGGGTATGATTTTGTTTGTATCCATATTTTCAGTCTTATTATATCACCCATCATTAACATGAGATAATTATAAAAGAAGAAGAATTATAGTTAAAGATTTGTTTAATTAGTATTGAATATTATTGATTTTCAAATTAAGATTGTGTGACAAAGATTAGCTTATTATTATTAAAGAGAGATTAGAAAATAACAAGTCTAGTTGAAGTATCTAGCAATTGTTAAGTAGAGATATTTTTTAGAGTAAGTTAAATTGTGATATTGTTAGATAGAATTAAATTCAATTGTGTTGTGTGTTCTATTTATTCTCATCAGGGATGGAGTCATGTAGAATATTGAATAGATACTTTTTTTTCTTTTTTTGCATCTTTTGTGGTTGCAAAATGCATTTCATCTAGAATGGAAAGTGAATTTGTTGACATATAAGTAGCCTAAAATATATGAAATAATTAATTTTTGATGGCTCATTTCGGTGTTTCGGAGCAAATATCTTTGGATAGCTATTTATAGGGCAGTGTTCAAAATGTTCTTTTGATTCTTTGTTGCATGCTTGAAATTATGTATACATGCATAAAGAAGCTTCTGTTTAGGACATTTTTGTTAAAAGAAACATAATTTTGCAACTACATGCACAAAATTTCTTGTAGATTTCTGATCTTTCATATGCATTCACAAAAAAGGATATATATCAGGTTTACACTTTTATGGGACTAGAAGACAATCTAGGGTTTCTATTCTATTTTGTATATTTTATAATTTCAGGCATAGGACACGTAAGTCAATACAACCAATACCAGAGGGAAAAGGTGTGTTGCTACGAGTAAAGAGGGAGCTATACCATGTGATTATTCACCTTCTAGTTAACCATGTCACGGCCTTCTAAGATATAGTTTTGTAGTCCTGAGGATTTATGATTCTTCATCACTACTTCCAATATACTCACCATATGCAACATTGAGCATATTATTTATTGTTTGAGAATGGAGTTGTTATGTAAATATAATTAATTATTATTTAACAATTTTAGAAAAGAGAAACTTGTGATTGTTAAATGTCATTTTTAATATATTGATTATACGCAAGTTTCTTGTATGAAGATATGAGATAAAAAAAGGCTATAAGTAGTTGTAAAGATATAATAAGAACTAGTTGTTGCACTAGAAAGAGGTGCAATGTTTTAGCTGATAGTAAAATATATTTTATTTAATATATTATCTCTTAGTTAATTGTAGTATTGTTGTTGGATAAGCTTCCAAGATTATTTTGATATAGTTTCAGTTAATTCACTAAAGTAGAATCAATTGTCAATGCCAATTTTTCTTTGTTTTCTTCCTCTTCCTATTCCTCTATGCTCCTCATTCTTTTTTTCTTCCTCCTCCCCTTCTTCTCCTTATCCTTTTCCTCCTCCTTTTTCCCCCTCTCATCCCTTTTTTCTCCTTCTCCTTCTCTTGCTCATCCTCCTCCTCGCTCTCCTCCTCTTGCTCCTTGTCCTCTTCATCCTCCTCCTCTTCCTTGTCTTCCTCTTCTTCAACATCTTCTTCATCATCTTCCTCTCATGTGTCTCCCCTCTCCTCTTCCTTCTCTCCATCTCCTTCTACTCTTAATATCAAAGAAATAAACATATCATTGTATACATCATAATATTTGTTCAAATGTATACTCTCTATTCAAATTATATAAGTGAAACATCTTATAATCTAACATGTTTTATGTGAATTTGGAAAATTAAGAGCATTTTAGATACCTTCATAAAAATCATGTTGATGTGTCATATATGACTATATATGAACTTTAAATTTTATTTTTAAACAACAAACTTAACAATTAAATTGCTACAAAATTTTGAAAAGATTTTTAATGATGACTTCTCTATAGCTTTCTCACTATTTAATGCCTCTTTCTCACTCTTTAATCCAAATTATATCTACAAATTAATCATTGAAAATATATTATCAGTGGCCACAATTAAGAGAAAAAGGAAATATAATGTCCACATGAGGCAAAGGCAGCAGAAATTCCAGCGACGCTTTGGAGGGCACGAGTAATATCTAGTGAAATCTCCTGTGCGAAATTGACCCCGCAAACCCTGGCTATAATTAGCGACCGGACCTAGATTTTCCGCACCGAGGTTCGATTTGGGATTCAGAGGATCGCTTTTCCACTCAGCCTTCTCCACGTCTTCCTTGTCCAGATAAACCCTTAAGGCATTCTGCCATGACTAATTCTGTAATATATGATCCAACCCTATTTTAGGCTCGATTCTGCTCTTCTTTTAGCTGGGAAGGCTTCTGTTCTTAGCTCGGGAAAAAATTGGCTCCAACGAAATTTGGGGAAGAAAGACCTGCAAATTGAAAAGAAAAAAATTCTGGGAGGAAATTTGTGAAGAAGAGCATTTCCTTTGCGTGGGTTGCATGAATCTCTTTATCCTTCCGTATTTTACACGATTTTCTCCTAGATCAGTCTGTGCTTCACTTTTCTCCACCACTCCTGAACGTTTCGTCATTTGACATGTTTGTAGAGAATTTTCAAACGTTTTCCTTGCGTTTCTCGTGATGGATTCGTAGCCAGTTCTAAGATGGAACGGTTATGGACTTCCTTGTCTTTAATCTGACTTGAATTTCATCTCAGACAAAATTAAAATATTGATTGTATTTCCTGTGTAAACAGGGAAAAAATGGATGGGCATATGATACAGTTGTATCCCATCAAATTAATGCTTCCGATTCGTTCACGAGCGAAATCATTTCCAGTCACTGCACACAACGCTTCGGCAACTTGGGTACATATCTGACCAAATGGCAAAACAACAAATGGAAGCAGGCGGAAGATTCTTTGGGCAGAAGATGAAGAAGAAACGTTTGGATCTTGTACGTGCTTTGGATTTTAAAACTTATTGAATATGGAGACTAAGATTTGTAGAATATGAAGTCTAGTTTCTAAAAATGTAATATGTTATCTCGGACGGGTCATTCTAGGACCTCAGACAATAAAGTAAGGCTCGTGGAAATATTATTTATTTCCATGAAGATGAAGAAGTCTAATCAATGTCTTCTCATAAAGACAAAGAGATCTAATCATTCCTTCTCACGAGGTATCACCCGTAGCTTGTACAAGCTCTTTAGACATGGGTAAGGCATCCATATTATTCATTCTTACTGTATCACCTAATTTTATTAGTTTAGTTAACAATTTTCTAACCCACAATGGATTATTCTAACCTAACCATTTTAGGGCCCTAAAACCCCATTGGAAGCCACTCCCCAATGATTTATCTAAATGAGCTCCCATGACCATTTTAGGGTCCCAAAACCCCATTGGAAACCACTCTTCTATGATTTACCTAAAGGACCTCCCCTAATGTTCCAAACAGAAAACCATAGTCATAATAAGTGAAATGACCACCAAACGGAATTTCTTAGATACATCAAACCTATAAAATCACAAAAATATGAAGTGTGGAGCATAAAGATCAAAATCACACAATCAACATAGGATCCACATTTTTCCCACACATCTAAATGAACATAAGTATAGTCAACATATATTTTCATGATGCAATAGAACTCTTCTAGGTTTCATGGCATAATTCAAAGGTCCAATCTCAGATAACTAAGCATTTTTTAAACCATATTAACCTTCAAAATCCAACCATCAAAATAATCAACTTCCCTATGCAAATACATTTGAACACAACATGAACATACCCCAAAATACAACCACTCAAGATTATGATGTAGGAGAATCCTTTGGTAGTTGGCAATCCTATATGTTGGAGTGGCTTTTAGCCTTGGAGTTCGTGGACCTAGTTGAAAGGAAGTGATACTCGGTAACTTATGGGGGTAGTTCTTGGGTGTAGTTTTGCCTGAGGAACTTAGTGATTGAAGGAGCTTGGTGATGCTTCTGGTGCTTGGTTGATATTATGCTCAATGCAAACTATACTCCGTTATGCTTGTAGGAGCTTAGTGGACATACTTTCTTAGTATACTTCATGATACTTGGCATGCTCGGTGATTTAGCTCATCGACTGGATGTTTTGGGAGATTTGATCAGCTGACCTATCCATTTAATATGTGTAATATGTGTTCGTGACATGGATCGATCATGGGATGTGTGAAGACCTATTTTAGGATATGGTTCTTTCTCCTATGTGCATTTAACAATTTTTGTAAGTCGACTTAAGGCATATTATGTTTATTTGGGTTCTAGATGATTCTATTTGTAATAGGCTAACTTATGGTCATGCGAGTATAAAAGGAATGGTTGGGTAAATTTGTAGATAGTCAGAGGAAAATTCATCTAGTGAGTAATAACTGAGAGGAGCGAAGTTTAGAAAAGGTAGTAGCTAAGTGTGGGCTTAGGAAACAAGGAGGTTGCTTGGTGGCTTGTGAGCACAAGCTTAGATATTGTTTGGAGTTTTTACCTGATTGATGTACTATTGAAGATCTGGGCTAGCTAGGGCTTGTTTGGATCTTGTGAGGTCTTGTAGAACTATTACTGTAATTGTTTTGTAGTTGGATGTAACTAGGAAGACCTTACAACTTGACACATTGCATCTAATCAGTTGTTGAAGAATAAAGAGTTGGATTTTCTATCATATATTATATCTTGTGTTGTGTTTTCGATGTGTAGTTGTTTGCTAGGGGCTAGGTCACCTCCTTTGGGAGTTCACTCGACCTTGTACTACATCCGTTGGTATCAGATCAAAGGTTTGATCTAGTTGGTGATTGTTGGAGCGTGGTTGTAGAGATTTCATGCAATTTGGTTTGTAGATCTGTGATCTTGGACTTGTGAAACCCTTCTTTGTTGTTCATGTGAGGTTACAAGTTATGATCTGACTTGCAAACAACTCAAATTTTTCACAAGGTGCTTAGGTAGTATTTGTTGTAGAGGGTTTTCAAAAATGTTGAAGGATGTCTCCGAGAAGATTGGACCCTAGGGTGATTGCACATCTTTGTGATGGTGTGGAAACTAAGATTTATGAGAAGGTCAGGTTAGATTTCAAATATTAGATGAAGTTGATAAAGAATGACATGGAGATGATGAGAGCTATATTTGGTGTACCGAGGAAAGTGGATATGGAAGATGGTTATGAGGAAGTTGTTGAAGACTTCAAGGTTGCTGGATCTAGTGGTGAAGATAGAACCAATTAGATGGAAAGATTTATCAAAGACAAAACTGATCGGTTCGATAGATTTAAAGCTTGGTTGAAGCTGAAGTATAAGATAAATGTTTCTAACTTGTCAAGTACTTTAAATCTTGAAGAATTGATTGGTTGGATTGGTGAGTTGGAAGACTACTTTGAGCTAGAGGGTATTGGTGATCCACTTAGAGTGAGGTTGGCACATACTAATTTGAAAGGACATGCTTCTTTATGGTGAAAAGAATTACAATGTGATAAAGAAGAGGAAGGTGAAATAAAAATCACTTGTTGGAGATTTATGGTGACAAAACTGAAGGCTAAGTTCATTCATTTTGATTATGAACTTGATTTGTTTAAGAGGTTGCTAAATCCTAAGAAGAATGATATGACTATGAAGGATTATACTAAGGAGTTCTTCAAGTTGACTATTCGGTTTGGGCATAGAGAACTTTCTAAGGAAAATGTGGCTAGGTATATTAATGATTTGAGATTCAATATTCAAGATGAGATTGGTATGCTGAATATTGATTCAATTGAGGATGCCTATTAGTATGCTTTGAAGGCGGAAGATAAGTTGAAGAGAAAAAATTGAGGTAATTCCTGAGAGAAGGAGAAGCATGACTACTCAGTGAAAGATAAAAAGGTTGCTAAAGATGAACCAAAACATGTTGAGCATAGGAAAAGAAAAGGTAGAGGTGGATTTAAAGGTACTTGTTTCAGATATGGTGAAGGACATAGATCTCTTGAATGCCCTAATGTTGATAGGAAGGTTGATGATAAAAGAGTTTTTGTGGTTAATGAAAATGAAAATTCAATAAATGAGACTAAGATGGGATATATTTTTCTAGTTTGGTGAGTCTTGTTTGATAAGAAGGTGTTGGAACCTTGTCAAAGAAGGAATTTGTTCAGGACTCGATGCAATCAGGAGGTAACTATTGGAATGTGATTGTTGATAGCATTAGTACTAATAACCTAGTTACCTAGGAGATGATTTATAAACTTGGTTTGAAGAGAGTGAGACATCATTGTCCTTATAGGATCAGTTGGTTGCAAGATGAACATTCTTTAGAGGTGAGAGAGCAACGTCATGTTGATTTTCAGATTTGACAGTATGTTAATTAGGTGTTGTGTGATATTGTGGACATGAGTAGTTTTCACATATTACTTAGTAGACCTTAATAGTATGATTGTAGGGAAACACATGATTGTGTCAAGAATGTATTTACTGTTGAGAAGGGTGGCGTGAAGTTTTCCTTGATTCCTTTGTAGAATGTAGAACTTGGTAGGAGGAACCTAATTTTTAGTAGGTGAGTTGAGTTGAAGGATTATCAATGGGTTAGAGATCTGTGTGGGAAATAGACCTATGGTACATCGAGGAAGAATGTAAAGAGGATAGATGTGAAGTTATATGTTGCAAGAAATGACTTGTAGAAGTGGAACAAAGGATAGAGTGTACAAGTTGATAACTTGGATGACATGTATGTGAAGAACCAGTTCAGGGTTTACGTGTTGAATTCAAGAAGATGTTCTTCTAGTTACTAAGAACAGTTTTTTGCACTTTAGGTGTCTAGTGTAGGAGCATCCTAGGGTAGTTGGAAATCTTGTATGTTTGAGTGGCTTTTGACCTTGGAGTTGGTGGATTTAGTTGAAAGGATGTGATGCTTAGTCACTTCTGGGGTAATTCTTTGGTTCATTTTTGCTCAAGGAACTTTGTGCCTAAAGGAGCTTGGTGATGCTTATGGTGCACGATTGATATTCTACTCGGTGGAACCTTTACTCGATGATACTTGTGTGAGCTTGGTGGACGTGCTTTATCAGTATGCTTGGTGATACTTGGTGTGCTCATTGGTTGTTGTTGCACTTAGTGGTTTAGCTCATCGACTGGATGTTTTAGGAGATTTGATCAGTTAGCCAATGCATTTAATATGTGGAGCATGTGATCGTGATGTGGATAGGTCATGGGATGTCATGTTGTTTGGTTTCAAGATGATTCTATTTGTAACACACCAAATTGTTGTCATGAAAGTATAAAAGGTAGGGTTGGGTAGTGTTGCAGATAGTCAAAGAAGTCAACTAGTGAGGAGTAGCTACGAGGAGTTAGTTTAGTATAGCTAGTAGCTGACTGTGGTCTTAGGAAACAAGGAGATTGCTTGGTGGCTTGCGAGCACAAGTTTAGATCTTGCTTGGAGCTCCTACATGATTGATGTACTATTGCAGATATGGGCTAGCTAGGGCTTGTTTGGATCTTGTGAGGTCTTGTAGAACTATTATTGTAAATACTTTGTATTTGGTTGTAACTAGGAAGGCCTTATAATCTGACACATTGCATGTAATCAATTGTTGAAGAATAAAGAATTGGATTTTCTATAAGATCTTGTATCTTGTGTTGTGTTTCCATTGTGTATTTTTTTTGGGGGGCTAGGTCACCTCCTTTGGGGGTTTACTTAGCCTTGCATTGAGTCATATCATCACAACAAAAAGGGCAAGGTTACCAATTGTAATCAATAAGTCCTAACACAATAATTATACCACAAAATGACTATTTCTCAAGATCAAGAAAGAGACTATGACCAAGGATCCAATTCAATACACAATTAACAACACTTAATCCTCTTGTAATTAACTTAATCCCAACACCAAATCCCAATAAAACATATGACATTGTTATTATAATCTAACAAATCATCATCAATTGTAAGCTTAACCGTAGCACAAAGATTAAATTAATAGTTATAAAATTGATAATGTTTATATCATAAATAATTTTTTACATATGGTTAATGAAGGTTGGAGTTTAGAGGCAAGTAATACTCAATCAGATATTTATTTTTAGAAGAAATAATTATTGCAGTTAGGAGATTTCCACAATCCATGAATTATGTAGCTGTTTTTCTGGGTCAGATTGTGTAGAAAGTTTTTAAACATCAAAGTTTCAAATCATACTCCATGATCCCTCATTAGGATGAGAGAGTGTAAGAAATAATTACTTCGTTTCCTGATTTTCTATGCATTGAAGGAGTTAAACGAAATATAAAATAGAACTGTCATAGTGAACTTTTCTTTAAAAGTTGACATTGCTCTTGTGAACATTCTATGAACTTATCTACCAAATGTATCATTTTTTTGTTACTGTAATGACATAAATATTATTTCCATTGAGTCAGTTTTGAAATAAAATTAATCAAATATTTGTATCCTTTTGTTAAAAAGTAAAAGCTTGTGAAAATAGAGTCTTGGTATAACAAGAAACAGGGATACAACTAAGCAATAATTTCAACTTCTAGATTTTTCTTTTCTTAAAATGGAGCAATTGATGCTCTCGACACCTATAATTTGCAGCCTTAAACAACTAACTAAATTAGGGTAAAAAAATAGAAATTCATGGATATAAATGATGATGTATGGCATGCAAATTGGTTGATTTGTTCAATAATTATTTCATGAATTGCATTAGTTTTAAGTCGATTATTACTTGTTGGTAGGCATGAACTTATAATCTTTTATTTGTGTGTAAATTAAATGGACATACATGTTAAAAGTGAGACTACTGAACAAAAGAAAAGAATTAAGAGAGTCATAAAAAAAACACGTAAAGTTTTTAAATAAAAGGTGCTCCAAGTAGGAGAAGATAGCCTTTTAATGGATTGAGCAGTCCTTTAAAAGCACCATATGAATCCAAGAAAATAATGAATCATGTAGAGGAAAAAACGAAGTCTTTTAATTGGGAAATAGTTAAAAAGAATGGTCTATGATGAGTTTGAAAGGAACAGCGATCCAAGCATGTAATGGTGGGCCCATTTGTTCTAGTGGAATATAACTATCATTAACAAAAAACATTTCATATTGGATTTAGAGACAACGATATAAGATTGGAAGATGATGAAGTAGCATAAGGAAGGGAAGGTTAGTTTTTTCAAAAAAATCAAACCATATAGGGTAGAACAATCTCTCAAGAAGGAAATCAGTCAAGAAGAAAACAAAGAGAATGCTACACAAAGAAATCATAACAATTGTGGGTATGAACAATACAAATTTTAACTCTATGATACAAAAAATAACTCATAAATAAGTACAATTCTAAGAGCATTCAATTGTTGAGAATTGTGTGTCAACCTTGCAAGCTATTTCCGATTTTTTTTGGAAAATTCTAGAATTTGTTTGTGGTAGTTTTCCACATATTTATGAGTTGGAAAAAGGTGTATGAGTTGTTAAAAATGTGTCTTGTCCCTAGTAAAATATAGGAGGGCTATTTTTTGAGTATAAACAACTCATTATATGACTTTTATAGGGGTCTAAACTAGAAGACAAAATTATGGACGAAAATGTTATTCTTGGAGTTACAAATGACAAGTGGGTAACATGTGGCATGGTTGTTTTGCCCATAGTTTTGGCTCGTGGTTTTGTAAGACCACAAATGGTTTCCAAGTTGTAAATCACTAAAAAATGAGGGCTTGGGGAGGTGTTTGAATCATCAAGTTCAATTTGCAAGATTGGGTGATAGAAGGAGTCTCTCTGAGTATTGAGTCTGAGTTTGAGTTGTGGTAATGTGCTCCTGTAAGAACTTGCATTGCAAGTGTATTGTAATCTTCTTGATTCGAGAATACATTGTGCGAGTTTTGGAGGGTGGGATTTTTCTCCTGGAAGGGTTTCTCCATGGTAATCATTGTGTTATGTGTTCATTGCTATTTTGATTATGTTATTATGCATTTCTTGAGATCTTTGTAATAGTTAGTTGAATTTGCATAATAGTCCTCTTAAAGATTAGTGTAGGAAGCGATTCTGTACACCTTTTCTTCCTTACAAGTGGTATTAGATTCTGGCCAATTTTGGTTCTATTTGTTGGGTACATGTTTTTTTGAGCTAATCAAGGTTTGAGTGGGAGCTTGTGCAGAGGTTTTCATTTTTGTGTTGCAAGATTGCAGAGATGGCAAGCATATCAGGGAGGATTGATGTAGAGAAGTTTTTTGGTACAAACTTTGAGACGTGGAAGTTGAAGATGAAATATCTATTAAATGATCAAGATTTATGGGATGAGATTGGTGAGAAAAAGATGAGGCCCGCAGATTCAACTTTAGCCACACAATACGATGTGACAAACAATAAATCTAAAGGTATCATCAGATTGTGTCTTGCAAATTTGATTCTGATTAATGTCCATGAGAACCTACCATGAAGAAGCTTTAGAAGAAGCTAAGTGATATTTATCAATTGAAATCACTTGTGAACAAGATTTTCTTGAGGAATAAGTTGTATTCCTTGAGAATGGAAGAAGGTGGATAGATTTCTGAGCATCTTAAAAGTTTTAATGTGTTGATGACTTAGTTGACCTCAGTTGGGGTGTCAACGGATGAAGAAGAAAGGTGCCAAATCTCACTATGTTCGTTGCCAGACTCATGGGACAACCTTGTCATGGCCATAGGGAGCACTTCAATTATCTTGAAGATGGAGGATGTTGTTAGTTCTCTATTGTCTGAGGAGATGGGAAGGAAGGTCTCTCTGAATGCCAAAGAGGCTTTGAGTGTTCGAGGAAGACCAAAAGAAAGAGGCAAGAATGAAAAGAAACATGGCCATTCTAAGTCCAAGAATCAGGGGAGATTAAAATATCCTGGTAAGTCCAAGGCGATTTGCTGGAATTGTGGCAAACTTGGACACCTCCGAAAGGATTGTAAAGAGGAGAAAAAGAAAACAAAGAAGAAGCAAGCTTCTAATCTATGTCCAAGAAGGAAGATGGAGATGTTTTCATTGCAGCCTTGACCACTCATGCATGTGACAATGCATGGTTGATAGACTCAAGTGCATCTTTGCATATGACTCCTAATAGAAATTGGCTTAGTAAGTATGAAAAGTTTGATGGTGGTAAGGTGTATTTGGTTGATAACTCAATTCTTGATATTGTTTTTGATAAGAAAAATAGGTTTTACATGGATCCTGAAACCCAAAAGTTGTTGCATATCAAAGGGCTGAAAATAAACAACAAAAAGCCCTGAAACAACACTACAACCAACCAAAAGGCCAAAACGAAAGATAGGAAAAAAGCCAAAAATCAAAAACCTACAAAAGCCAAAAAGAAAAAGATAGATAATAATAGTCATTTTCTTACTCCTCTGCCTTTCTTTCAAGATCATGCATAGTTTCCATCGCTTCATAGGCTTTCTGAATCTCCTTAGCCATTTTCTCCTGGTTCTTCAGGCTAGTCCAATCCAAGTGGCTGATGGTTATGTCTGTAGTAGTGTCCTGATCCATCCTATCTTTAGCTTTGTCCTTTTCCTCATTATCTTCCAGAAAGCCCCTAGCTTTTAGCTTTGCAGCAAGAGAAGTAATGTTATCATTTAGAGAATTTAGAATAGAGATCATTTGGTTTGCCAAGTTATGGTTGTAATTCTCTAAATTCTACATCCTTTTTTCAACCAACCTAATACCATCCCCCTAATCTGTCGATTTTCCATGTTCAAACTTCTTCCCTTGTCTCTCTAGCTATCACATTCTTTCTTTAACCTCCTCCAGTTCATGGTAAAGTCATGTAATTGACCTGAAATTGTCAATCATGCTATTTCTAGCATTATTAAGGAAGTTCATGCCCACTTCCCTCACATTATTGGTGATAGCCACCAGTGCCGGATCAATGAGTTCCTCCATCTAGAGCTTTCCCTCTTTTTCTTCAAGGATTTGGGGATTCATGACCACAATCCCCATCTTTGAGGTTCTGACATTCAAATTTTTCTAGGCCACGTGCCTATCTTTTATAACCACCTCTCCACTCTCTTCCTCTATTTTCTCCTTTTCATGCTCCTAAGGGGGAGTTGGGGATGGAAGAAGGGAAAAAAGCTCTGGACCAGTATCCATTTTCCCCTCTAAGGGAATGTCCTCCTCTATTTCTTTTTGGGTTTTTCAATCAGCTCATCCTTATTTACATCATCCTCCTCTTTATTCTCCTCATCAGTATCCATGGTATCTCCTTCCTTATTATACTCTTCATCTCCCTAACCAACAGTTTTGGGACCATGGCCCCTGGGGCTTTTCCTCCACGAGACTTTAGTTGAGGTAGGCATTTTCTTAACATTTTCCATGACCTTCTTTCTAGATGAGAGATAATCTTCCTCCTCCTTCGAGCTTATACTCTGAACATCTTCCATATCTGATGAGAAGTTAGAGCTCCCCATCTCCTCAGAAGAAACCACTACTTGAGTGAGGGATTTACTTCTAGATTGAGCCTTAAAATGCTCATAAATCAAGCAAAGTAAACCCTCATGCAAGGTCAGGTTAGAAATAGGTTTTTTTCTTGTGTTCAAAAATGTTCTTATGCATGGAAACATATAAATAAAAAGGAAAAGAAATCTTAACCCCATAACGAAAATGATTGAGAAAAACAAAATGATGGGTTCTAACCCTATCAAATCTCATATCTAAAGAAATATACTCAATAATGACCCTCAATACATACCTTGAGAGCTTCTTAATTAAGTCCATCTCATAGTAGGTCTCACTTTTAACTAGTTCCTTTTTCTCTTCCGTATTCTTGGCAAAATCCTTCACCGTATTTGCAAACACCTTTTTGTCTCTATAGAACTTCAATCCCTCATCAAGAATTTTAGTAACATGGGCAATGATTCTCACAGTAACTTGATATGAAACCCCATCAACTTTGACCCTACCATCCTTCCATGAATTACCATAAGATTGGTAATCGCTAGGTCATATCCATGGAGCTTGGTGATGTAGTTGGCGATTCAACCCTTTTCAAGCTTCTCCCATACTTTTTTTCTTTGCTTCCATTTTTCCACCTCGCCTAATATTTCTTTCCTACTTTGTTTACCCACCATATTTGTATTCTTAGTGCTTTCTATTCTCATAAACTCTATCCTCTATTTCCCTTCCTCAATTCACTGTATACTCTGTTGGAAGTTGCTTTGTTTTTAACTGATTTGTCTTTCAATACCACTAAAATGGTAAAGGAAATAAGAAACTCATAAAATGTGTCAATTTGACATGGAAAATGTCATCCACCTATTCCATTTGTATTTACCATAATTGTATTTACTTACACTCATACTATAATTTATTTCCATAAAACTTAGGATTTCACCCGTACCTCCCTGGATTTTTTCCAAATCAATTAGGCTTATAGCACCTACTTCCACTGGTGTTCCATATCATCACCGTATCTTTCTTTACTGCTTTTTTGGAAAACCAATCAACCACTGAGTTTTCCTCCCTGTACTCATGACTAACATGGATGCATTCAAATTTGCTAAGTGTTATACAGATTTCTTCAATGATATTACCAATCGTCCAGGCTGGGTGAAGAGCACCATTGATACATATTATAATGTTATTAGAGTCCCCCTCTAGCCATACTTTTTTTAACTCCCACATCCAAAGAAAATTTAGTAGTGAGGAGAGTTGCACTGGTTTCATCATAATGGTCTATGTAGTAGCCCAAGGAGTAGGAAAGAGCAGCAACCCCTTCACCATGACAATTTCTAATTATACCTCCACATCCTGAAGGACTAGGATTCCCTTTAACTGCACCATCAAAGTCGGCTTTACGCCATCCCTAAGGTGGTAGTTTCCATTTCACCTCATGCCTTTTAGTTCTCCTATCCTTTTCCTTTTCCTTATTCTTACCACCATCTTCAATGTCTCCCCCCTTTCTTATCTGTAAATTTTCCTTCATATTACTATTGATTTTATTTGCCAGCACATAAGTAGGTTCCTCCTTGTCTCTGAATATTTGATTGTTTCTTTCCTTCCAAACTCCCTAATAGAAGTGAGGCAAAGTCCAGGTGCTTATAGCTTGAAAATTTGTGTCTTTATACATACTATACCATTAACAAAAGAATTCCAACACATTACCTGGCTTACAACAACTAACCCCAAATTTCTTCGTAAGTAGATCCCAAATTTCCATGGAATATGGACAATGGATAAACATATGATTAACCAACTCCAATTGATTCTTGTACATAATACATCTATTTGGGATATACTGGCCTCTCTTAATAAAATTATCCAAAGTGATAATTTTATCTTGTAACACTAGCTAGAAAAATATATTAATCTTAGGGGTAAGGCCAAGCAACCAGGCATTAGCCCAGGGAGGTTTCTCTTTCAAGCTCCAAAGGGAATTATATCTCGAAGCCACCAAGTAAAAACCATTAGGATTAGCCTCCCATATTAATTCATCCCTCTTATTTTTCAAAATCATTGAATTCAACATTACCATTATCAGCTTGAGATCATTCGAGATGAGAGACAGGTCTCTCCATCCCTGGTCAATTCTATAGTCTCTAACTTTCAATCCAAATTTCCTAATACAAATATTTTCCTAGTTTCCATAAATGGGATTGTTAATTAGAGGACCCTGAATCAACCAATTATCATTCCATAAGAGGATGTCTACACCAGTACCCACTTTCCACTTGGTCTTAGCATTAGCTAGGTCTCTTGCCTTAAGAATATCATTCCAAATTACCAAACCATTTGGGATGTCAGAATCATTGAGAAAAAACTTTAGAGAAGGCCTCCTAATATATTTCTCCACTAAAATATCTCTCCATTCCCCTATACTATTAAATATGCACCAAATCTTCTTAGCTAGAAGAGCCTTATTGAGATGTTTTAATTTCCTAATTCCAAGATCTCCATAACTCTTGGGAAGAAAAACATTATCCCAAGCCACTAGAGGGTATCTTTTACGTTCCTCAAGGACAGACCACATAAAATCTCTCTAGATCTTTTTCATTTTATCAACATATTTGGCCAGTATCCCAAAGAGGCTCAGGGCATACATTGGGAGATTTTGAAGAGTGGATTTGACCAATTAACATTTGCCAGCTTGGCTAAGAGTGGAACCTTTCCACCCAACCAAATTCTTACTGAACCTATCAAGAATCCCATTCTAGAAAGAATCAGGTGGCTTTGTTCCCATTGGGAGACCAAGATAGCTAGTAGGAAGCTTGCCAACCCCACACCCAAGAATCCAAGTAATCTTCCTTTGTATTTCAATAGGAGTATTGATAAAGAAAATTGATCTTTTTGCCCAATTAATGAGCTAGCCTGATCCTCTGATGTACACATCCAAAAGTCGCTTCATCACTTTAGCCATCTTGATCGAAGTTTCCCCTCCCATGATAGTGTCATCCACAAACTGTTGATGAGTAAAAGAAACATTCCTTGAAGAAGGATTGATTCCTCTTAGCATTACTTCCTATCTTTTCTTCTCAATCAACCTACCAATACACTTAGCCATAATAATGAATAGAATGGGAGAAAGAGGATCCCCCTACTTTAATCGTCTTGAAGGTTGGAAGAAGTCAAAAGGAGTCCCATTGATCATAATGGCAATCAAAGAAGTAGAAATAAGTTTGTGTACCTCTTGATCAAAGCCAAAAGCTTGGAGAATAGAACCAAGGAAATTCTAGTCCACCCAGCCATAGGCTTTGGAGATATCCAGCTTGAGTAGAAGTCCTTCTCTTTTTCTTGCTTCCAGCGAATGAATTACTTCATGGACCATCATGATTGAATCCAAAATATTTCTTCCAGGGAAAAATCTCATTTGTTGTTAGGATATGATCAAAGGACGAACATTAAGGATTCTGGTTGTCAACACCTTTGAAATGATCTTGTAGAA
The DNA here is from genome assembly GCA_028749045.1 of Cupressus sempervirens. Lineage (NCBI taxonomy): Eukaryota > Viridiplantae > Streptophyta > Pinopsida > Cupressales > Cupressaceae > Cupressus > Cupressus sempervirens. The sequence continues at coordinate 822,852,702 of CM053790.1, forward strand.
AGAATTGCAAAGACTTCTAGGCCTAAATTGATCCATTGAATTTGCGTCTAGAACTTTTGGAATGAGAACCAGGAAAGTAGAGTTAAGTTCTTTAAGAAAACTCTTGGCCCCAAAAATATTTTGTACAACCTTCACAACATCATCCATAACCACCTCCCAATATACTTGAAAGAAGAACATAGGAAACCCATCTGGCCCTGGGGCTTTATTTTCTAGTAGAGAGAATAACACTTGTTTTACTTCCTGAGCTTTAGGAATCTCCCTCAATATTTTATTGTGATGAGGTTGAATGACTTGGGGAAGATGTGAAATATTTCATTCTAATCCACCACTGATAAAATGGGATTCTAGGAAAGTAGAGAAGAGAAAAAAGAAACAGCTTTAGTAGAAATATCATTTTCTCGTGTCAAAATAGATTGATCCTTCTTAATTCCCATGATCCTATTATTAGCTCTATGCTTAAGAGTAGAGAGGTGAAAAAACTTGGTGTTCTAATCACCCTCTTTAAACCAGTTAATTCTTGATCTTTGTTTCCAGAGGTTCTCTTCTCTACTTATAATGTTGTGTAGATGAGTAAGAATTGACATCTCTATATTTATGTTCTGATCATTATACCCATCCTGTTGAATAAGATCCTAAATAGAACTAAGATTAACTAACATATCCTCTTTATCCTTAAAAATATGACCAAAATCCATCTTGTTCCAGACTTTAACCTTATGTTTCACATTACTCAATTTCTTTGCAACACTAAATATAGCAATTCCTTCCACCTCAATATTCCACCAAGAGGAGATTTTGTCAAAAAGGTCTAGATGAGAAATCTGCATCTTTTCAAACTAAAAGGGATAATTCCTCCTCACCTCAAGAGAAACAATCAAAAGGGATATGCGGGAATGATCAGACCCAAGTCTAGGGAGAAGGGAAAGATTACAAGAGAAAGAGTTCAACCAATTTAGAGAGATGAGAGCTCTATCCAATTGAAACTAGATACACTCACTCCCAATTCTTTTGTTGGACCAAGTGTAAACCCCACTCCAAAGATTAACATCTAGTAGAGAAAAACTATTTATGAAATTAGACATATCCAACATGCTTTCCAAATCTAGGGCCAAACCCCCTAATTTTTCCTCATCAGTAAGGGGAGTATTGAAATATCCCATAGTAATGTCTTTATTAAGATTGTTGTTTTGTATAATAGAGCAAAGCTTAGTCCAATAATCCTTCCTTTCCCTCTTTGAATTAAGGGCATAGCCATTCAAAAGAAACAAAGAATCATTGCTAATCATATGGAACACTTTACATAAAAGAGTAATACCTTCATTATACAAGGGAGTTACTTTAAAATATTTATTATTAAAGAGAGTTAGCAAACCTCCTAATGCCCCCTCAGAATTAGTGGCCTCACCAACCATGTTGTTGCTAAAGGAAATCTTACCCATAAGCTCCTTCTTCATTTTTGTTTCTTGAATCAACATAAAATCAGGTCTTTGATCTTTGATCATATTCCTAACTACCTCCTATTTATGGACCCCATTTAGTCCCCTAATATTCCAAGATATTATCTTCATTTCTTTTTACCAGAGCACTCCAAAATGGTTCTTTGGTTCCCATTGTATGCTAAAAGAAATGACCTGTTGGGAGCATGAATCAACAAGCAAACATTAGTTCAAACCAAAATATGCATCAAGTATTCACCAAATGAAATAAAAAACTAACTAATTCTTGCTTGAGTTTTGCAACTCAAAGTAGCCAATCAAGCCAAATCCTCAAGCAACCTCTATAGCTCAACAAAGGCACCCATAAGAGACCTTGTTGGTGTGTTAAGATTGGAGGTATGTTTGGTGTGCTCTCCCAAACACAACTAAAGTTTGAATCTCTTGAATGTGGAAGTGCAAAGGTGAGTGATGAAGTTGTGAACATAAACTACATGAGATGAAGAACACCTCAAGAAATGGCTATGGAGAAAGCCATACTTGAAGGCATTCAAAGTGAGAATATGAAATGCAATAAATAACTTAACTAGATATGCAAGCTACACTAACATGGAAGTGAAATGGAGATGCAATGCATAAGTAAACTAGATGAACAATGCAAATGAAAATTAAAACCAACTATCAAATGGTTAGTATGCAACCTAGGAATCTTTACGCAAGCTCTAAATTCAAACTACTATGAAAGCTCAAATCTCAAACCAACATGATAACAATGCAATAATGGGAGATATGATAATGCTTGAGACAAGGCCTCTATTTATAGGCTTGAGGGAGGGCTTGGTGAGGTGGCATCCATGTAGGTGCCACATAAGGTAACATGCAAGCCATGCTAGTGGTCAAATATTCAAAGTTTGCTCACACATGTGTGAGAAAACTTGAGAGAAAGAGTGGGAGACAAGAGTGCAAGAGGAGTGGTCTCACACATGTGTGAGCACACACTTAGGCTTAAGGAGGGATTAGCAAGATGATTAGGATGATTAAGTGGCATTAAATGGGGAATAGGCTTAAGAGGATGAAAATGATGGGTTAGGCTAGGCTTAATATTAAATTAAACAAGATTTAATTTAATCATAGGTTTAGAGGAATTAATGAGATGGATGGATTTAAATAAATAGAATTTATTTAAAAGGGGATTTTATGGAGGATCATGCATTAAATAAATTTAACACATTGGGGGGCGGGGGGTACATATTTAAATTAAATTTAAATACCTTAGCAAAGTGATTATAATTAATTAATAAATAAATAATTATAATGTCAAGGGTAATATTAAATAAATTAATATAATCTTTTGGAATGATTTTAAGCGTCTACATTTTGCCCCTCTTTGATGTGATGTTGGGACAAAATCATATCAAAGAAAAGAAAATATAGGTTGCCCCATAGAAGGTAGGAGTCCTAGGAGTGACGACAGGGGAGGAGGGTGCCCCCTCGAGGAAATGGGGTGAAAAAAGAATTTTTTTTTGCTCGATTTTCTAGAAAAAAGACACAAGAAGGAAAAGGGAAAGAAAAAGGCTTAAAGAAGTGAATGTAGGCTAGAAGAAGTGACCTGTAGCGAGCATGAATCAACAGACAAATATTAGTTCAAACCAAAATATGCATCAAGTATTCACCAAATGAAATAACAAGCTAACTAATGCTTGCTTGAGTTTTGCAACTCAAAGCAGCCAATCAAGCCAAATCCTCAAGCAACCTCTATAGCTCAACAAAGGCACCCATGAAAGGCCTTGTTGGTGTGTTAAGATTCGAGGTATGTTTGGTGTGCTCTCCCAAACACAACTGAAGTTTGAATCTCTCGAATGTGGAAGTGAAAATGTGAGTGATGAAGTTATGAACATAAACTACATGAGATGAAGAACACCTCAAGAAATGGCTATGGAGAAAGCCATAATTGAAGGCATTCAAAGTGAGAATATGAAATGTAACAAAGCAAATCTAAACTATGATGCAAGCTAAACTAAGATGCAAATGAAATGGAGATGAGAAATGCAAGCCATAAATCTACTCTAAGAATGCAAATGAACTCTAAATCAACTACCAAAGGTTAGTATGCAACCTAGAAATCACTATGCAAGCTCCAAACTCAAACTACTATGAAAGCTCAAATCTCAAACCAACATGATAACAATGCAATAATGGGAGATATGATAATGCTTGAGACAAGTCCTCTATTTATAGGCTTGAGGGAGGGCTTGGTGAGGTGGCATCCATGTAGGTGACACATAAGGTGACATGCAAGCCATGCTAGTGGTCAAATATTCAAAGTTTTCTCACACACGTGTGAGCAAACTTGAGAGGAAGAGTGGGAGACAAGAGTGCAAGAGGAGTGGTCTCACACATGTGTGAGCACATACTTAGGCTTAAGGAGGGATTAGCAAGATGATTAGGATGATTAAGTGGGATTAAATGGGGAATAGGCTTAAGAGGATGAAAATGATGGGTGTAGGCTAGGCTTAATATTAAATTAAACAAGATTTAATTTAATCATAGGTTTAAAGGAATTAATGAGATGGAGGGATTTAAATAAATAGAATTTATTTAAAAGGGGATTTTATGGAGGATCATGCATTAAATAAATTTAACACATTAGGGGGGGTGGGGGCGGGGCTATTTAAATTAAATTTAAATACCTTAGAAAAGTGAACCCACTTAATTAAATAAATTTAATTAAATAGGTAGAAGAATATGAGAAATTTAATTAATTAATTAATAATTAATTATAATGTCAAGGGAAATATTAAATTAATTAATATAGTCTTTTGGGACGATTTTAAGCATCTACACCCATCCACCAAATTCCTTCTAGTCTCCTCTTGCAAGACTTGGTTTGAATTCTTCCTTCCTGTTGACTTTGGTTTAACTCCCAAATCCATTTTTCCATGACTTCTAGTTGTTGCTAGTGACACAGGGGAATGATCCCTACTATTCTTCTTTTTGAATTGACTTCTTTTATTTTCATCAAGCCATTCCACTATCCTTGAAATCTTACTAGGAGAAGAAATTTTTGCCATATCCAAAATCTGCTCTTCCAAATTACAAGAAGCATAATGATCCTTCAGTGAGAGATGAGGGAACCTCCATGATTCCTTACTACTCTTGGTTTTCCCTCACAACCTCCACTTCCTTATTCAAATTGTGCTCCTCCCCTTTCACCAATTGAGAGGAAATCCTACTAGTTTCCTGTGAGGGTATCTCACGCTGAACACTTTCCTTATGAGATGATGGTTTTATGATCTCCTTGTTTAGCCATTTATCCCCTCTTGTTATCTCACTTTCCTTGGGAACAACTAGCTCTGAATTTGTTGGGATTTCCACCTCTGTGGCTTGAGAACTAGGTAGCTTTGCTAAGATAGCTACCTCTGTGGTTTGAGAACTAGGAAACTTTGCTAGGATAGCCACCTTTGTGACCTGAGAACTAGGCAGAACTAATACCATTACTTCAACTTCCTTACCTACCTTTGATCTAATTTGTTCTAGTTTATTCCCTTCTTTTACAGGGATTTCCATAATCACCTCCTAATTTGCAGATCCATCCTTGCTTTCCTTCTTTTTCCAAATCTTTTTCTCCTTTCCAGGTTTGGATGTTGCTATTTTCTTGGTCTTTACTACTTTAGCCTTAGGGCAATGATTCACCTTATGACCTAATTTCAAACAATGAAAGCAAGCAAAAGGTACACTTTCATAGTCTAGCTTCTGGACATGCATTCCAAGCTTATAATGGAAGCACACAACCTTTGGTATATCATCCCCATCTTGAACTCCAATGTAGATCCGAGCATACATGAGTCTTCTTCTAAATGCAGTTATTAGATCTATTGACAAAAGTTCACCAAAGGGATTTTCCACTCCCACAAACACATCCTCATTCCAAAACTCCAAAGGTAGTTTTTGAAGGCTAACATAGATAGGTGCTTGCACCAAAAATGAATCATTCAAATCTAGCTTTGAAGACCACTTCTAGAGAACCAGAGTCAAGTGACCTATAATACATGGTCCTTCACACAAAATGTTGGACAGGTCCTCGCTGCAAGAAAATCCAAAAGGTAGGAAATCTTTGGCCATCACCATGATAGTTACCTGTCCCTTAATGATCCATTTCTTCTGTGTAAATGATCTAACAATTTCTATATTCGGCCTTTGCCAAATAAACTTACCCACTAGGGTAGAAGCCATAGAAGCAATTCTATGATCTACAAGCTCATCCAGTATTGTAATCACACATGAACCTTTATCCAGCCCAGAGAGTATTTTAACTGGTGGAAAAGAAGACTTACTAGTTGGTTTAACTCCAAAAAGAGAAGACCATTTTTTTGAAAGTACCCCAAGCCGATCTACCTTAGAGGACGAAAAAGACTTGTCTAGACCTTTGGCCTGATCATGTGGGTCCCTATCTCCATTCTCTGTCACATCTCTAATCTTTGATATTCACTGACAATCTACATCCCCTCTCTATGATATGTGCCCTAGGCCATGTTTCTTATCCTACCCAACCAAAGGAATCTCGCCTAGGATAGGTTTTGAATTTTGAAAAGCCACACTTCCCCATCCTCTTCCCTAACCACTCTCGATCACCATTCTTTTAAGATTATAGTAGTAGATTAAATTTTATTAACCCTTGGTTGTAAGCACTATAGGCAAGAAGCCCCACTATTTCACCAAGGGTCAATGGAAAACATTATCAATTAAGATCCATAGTAGAGAATGGCCCTGTGGGGACTTGAAATTTAGTTGTAGGCCCTACAAGCAAGAAGCCCCACCATTTCACCAAAGGGAAAAGCCTAAAAAAATTATTAACCCTTGGTTGTAAGCTCTACAGGTCAGAAGTCCCACTCTTTCACCAAGGGTCAATGGAAAACATTCTCAATTAAGATCTGTAGTAGAGAATGGCCCTGTGGGGATTTGAACCTTGGTTCTAGGCCCTATAGGAAAAAAGCCCCACCATTTCACCAAAGGAACAAGCCTAGTTCTTTGTATTGTTGGTTGTGGAAGTATTTGTGTGAAATTTTTTGATGGTAGAATTAGAAGATTTGATGGTGTCTTGCAAATCTTGGGACTAGCGAGGAATTTGTTATTTATTAGCAAACTAATAGATGTAGGTGTGCATGTATAGTTTTCTGAAGCAGGTGTGAACATGGTGAGAGGCGCTATGGTAATAGCAAGAGGAAGCAAATTGGGTACAATGTACCAGCTTAATGCATGTACGATTGAGTGCAATAGTACTTCTAATAAAATTGTAAAGAGGACTACTTTTTTGGAGAAGGTGAGGGTTTCTCTTTCAAAAGATAGTTGTGGTTTTTGGGTACCCAAGGGTGCTCTATCTACTTAACCAAATTTACCTACAGAAATGACTATGTTATGGTACAAGAGACTCGGCCACAAAGGTGAGAAGGGTCTACAAACCTTAAAAAATAAAAACATTGTTGATGGGTTGGATGACTGCAATCTTGAGTTTTATTTTTGTGAGCATTGTATCTATGGTAAAAAAAATTGCCTTCAATTTTACTCAATTTCTCATAAGTCCTCGTGTATTTTGGATCTAATCCATTTTGATGTATTTGGTCTAGTTGATGTTCCTTCTAATGGTAATTAGGCTATTATGTTTCTTTCATTGATGACTTTAGTAGAAGAACATGTTTTATTTCCTTAGGAGTCAAGATGAAGTTTTCAGTCATTTTAAGGAATTTAAAATAATGGTTGAGTTGTAGACTAGAAAGAAGATAAAGTGTTTGAGAACTGATAATGGTAGTGAATTTTGCTCCAATTATTTTAACACATTTTGTAAAGATTGTGGTATTAAAAGAGAGAAGAAAACTTTGTATTCTCCACAAAAAAATGGAGTTGCAGAAAGAATGAACATGACCTTGATGGAGAAGGCTAGGAGTATGCTGAGTGGAGCTGGACTGAAACAAAATTTTTGGGCTGAAGTTGTAGCCATTGCTTGCTACCTAATAAATAGGTCTTCTACATCAGCTCTTGTTGATAAGACACTAATAGAAGCATGGTCAAGCTACAAGCCTTCGCTTAGACATTTGAGAGTTTTTGGTTGTGAGGCATATATGCTCATGTACCCAAGGAGAAGCGGACAAAATTGGACAACAAAGCTGTCAAATGTATCTTCATTAGATATAGTTATGGTGTGAAATGATACAAGCTTTAGGATCTTGTTGCCCAAAAGGTATTTTATTCAAGAAGTGTTATTTTTAGAGAAAATAAGCCTTCTTTTGTTATAGTGCAACCAAAATCGATAGAAGAAAAGAAAGATATGATTCAACTTCTTGCTACACCTGAGAAAGTTGAATGAGGCCCTTAGAAAGATGAGATGTTGAAGAGAGCTCTAAGATTTTTGAATCATTAGAGGAAGAGGGAGAACTTGATCATGAACCTGAACCTAAACCTAAACTAGATCTTGTTCAAAGGTATAGTAGATAGGGGAAAGCACCATAAAGGTATGGATATTCTCTTGATAATTGGAGGTGTATATTTTATTTGAATGATAATATTGATGAACCAAAATCTATAGAAGAGGATCTTGGTATGAATGATTCAGAGTCTTAGAAAATAGCCATGGAAGAAGAGATGACAGCTCTTAAGAGGAATGACACATGGGACCTTTTACATTTCCTGAAGGACATAAACCTATTGGTTGTAAATGGGTTTTCAAAGGGAAGATGGGTTCAGATAGAAGCATTGAGAAGTATAAAGCATGATTGGTTGCAAAAGGTTACTCCCAGGTTGCAAGAATTGATTATGGCAAAAAATTTTCTCCTATAGCAAAAATGACATCCATTCAATTTTTACTTTCTATTGTAGCAACTTATGATCTAGAAGTTGAACAGATGGATGTGAAGACAAATTTCTCAACTCTTAGCAAAGTTTGAAATGAAAGATCTTGGTGTAGAAAGGTACATTCTAAGAATGGATATTATAAGAGATAGACAAAACATAAAGCTTTGGCTAGGACAGAGTAAGTATGTTGATACTATTATGAGAAGATTCAATGTGCAAGACTCCAAACCATTGAGTGTTACTGTTACTATGGGAAAAATTCTTTCTAGCTCATAGTGTCCTTCATCCCCTTTGGAAATGGAAGAGATAAGTCAAGTACCATATCATAGTGCCATTGGAAGTTTGATGTATGCTATGGTTTGTACAAGACCATACATTGCCCAAGCAGTGGGAGTACTTTCTCATTACATGTCTAATCCAAGAAGAGCACATTGGGATGTAGTAAAAAGAGTTTTTAGATACTTGCAAGGTACCTCAGAGTACTCTATATGTTTCCATGGAATAAGAAATGAGCATTCCTTAGATATTCAAAGGTATGTGGATTCAAACTAGGCTGGCGATGTTGATAGAAGAAGATCTGCCAATGCATATGTGTTTACATTATTTGGTGGTGCAATGAGTTGGATGAGCAAGTGTCATGTCCCCTTTTCAAATAATTAAAAATAATAATCTTTGCTCAGGTAGGCAGGCCCAAAAAGGTGAAGTTTTGGAAAAAGGGGATAATCTTTGGAAGCTAATGGACTAATAAATGAAGATTATTATTAAAATATGTTTTATTAACCCCTCTTGGACGTGAGTTAGGGTTATGCCCTCTTTTAAGGGGTTTGGAGGCATTTTGGGCTGATTTCCAGAACTTGATTTTTGCTCATTCTTTGTTATTCTTTAGAGGCTGCCAAACCTGTGGAGAAGGAGACCCAAGAACGTGAAATTGCAGGTTTCCAGGGAGACCCAAGAATGAGAGTTTGTAGGTTTATAGGAAGGCTAAGGATGGTATTTTTAAGCCATTCCATGTGCATGCTCATACAGAGTTTGCCTTTGTGCTGAACAGTGCAAATTTGTGGGTTTTTGGGTGTGTTTTTTGTATGAGTTTGGTGTTTTCAGTTGAGTATTTCATATCAGTTTGAGTTGCTTCTATATTTCAGACTTTAAGGTGTTAAAATAGAGCTGAATATATGTATTGGGATGTGATTAAACTTTTGAGATAGATTATTAGTGTTTTTGTGGTGTTTCCAGGCATTTTTGTGTTAATTTCGGGAGCCCGATGAGCATAGTTTTTGTCCTACATTTGTGAACTATTGCGTAAAGGCTATACGGATCTGGAAATGTCATTTTTTAGGCTGTTATGTTGCTGAAATTTTTTGTAAAAATTTCTATTTTCAGATTTATTAATAATTTGTGAAGTTGTGAAGCTTTTGGCACTATTTTCAGCATACCCGATTTGGGGTTTCTTGAGAAATTTGGTGGATCTTTGTGATATTAGTTGTTTGATCTTGAAAATCTGATTAGAGGCATGAAATATCATACAAAACCAGTAAAGGGACATTTCAGTGGTATCAGAGCTATGATCTTGCCAGCCTGAGGGTTTGTAGAAGTTTGCATGTTAGTTTTGAGAACTACCCAAATCTTGCATGTCATAATTTATGGTTGCATGTTGCTTCTAATCAGCTGCATATCAAAATTTATGGTTGCATGCTACTTCTAATCATTTGCATGTTAGTTCTTGGTGAATTTGGTGGTTGTAGAAGTTTGCATGTCAGTTTTGACAACTACCCAGATCTTGCATGTCATAATTTATGATTGCATGTTGCTTCTAATCAGCTGCATGTCAAAATTTATGGTTGCATGCTACTTCTAATCATTTGCATGTTAGTTCTTGGTGAATTTGGTGGTTGCATATTGTTTCTAATCAGTTGCATGTCAAAATATATGGTTGCATGCTAATTCTAATCATTTGCATGTTAGTTCTTGGTTTTTGAAGAAGTTATATCCTATTGGGGTTACACTCTACTTTATCCAGAATGGACATGTATAGTACAGAGTCTCAGAGGAAATGATCTTGGACAATTGATATCCAGAGTCAAAATAGTAGAAAGGATGGTTATTTAGACATTCGAGATAAACTTATGAAAATAAGCCATGACATGTCTGAACAGTTGGTTGAGCACCACCGTATGATGAATGACATGTTCTCCGACCTAGCTAAGGTGGATAAGTTGACTAGATTTCTATTTGGAAAATTTTCTCATAGGGCAGATGACACAATTACCAAGAATTTGCATGAGGAGTCTAAGAAACTAGCTTATAGCCAGACAGAGGTCTTAGATTCTACTCCACCATAGGAGGTAGTGAGAAAAGATATTACACAGATTGATAGTAATGGTCAACTTGATACTCAAATTGAGACAATTGTATACAGGTCGTTAAAGGGTGATATCACAGGTATTCAGGATGGTATAGTTACAACAGGTAGTGACTACAATGTACTGGGTTCAGATGATGATTATGAGGATATTGTTGTGCATGATGGTGAGATACCTGGTAGAGATGAGCAGACATTGAGCATTCATGAATTTGCTGAGAAAGAGTACCAGACACAGTTAGATGCTTCGTCACATGAGGTTGAGGCTAGTAGTACTTCACACGATTTGTCCAGCCAGCTGAAGGTAAGTGAAGATAGTACTTTGACTTCATTATCTCATCATGATAGGTATGTGGAGTTAGTTGGTATTGGTCATATTACTCAAGTGAGGATTTTGCTTGAGTTACCAGCTGATTCTAGTTTACAGATATGGACTCGAGATTGTTATATTAGCATTTGGGATTCAGTTGACAGGAGATCTTTAACACTTTTTGGTAGCAGTGTTTGTTTGGGTGCTATCATGAATTTGATTAGCAGATTGCACGATGTTGTCTTTTCTTGTGCTAGCAGCTTGTTCGATGTTGGTATTAGTTTTTATACACCAGTGTTGGGCTTTGTTCATATATCCAGTCAACCATACTTGTTGGAATGTGTTGATGATCTTTCATATTTGGCAGTGTGTACAGACGAGTCCCAGGATCATATTGGCATTGATGACATCCAGGAGGATGCAGTGGGCAGTTTTGAAGACTTAGTTTCTTTGGGTAGAGAGGAGTTGGACAACAGTGCTACAGTTTTTGATACTCTGTATGTTGATATGAGCTTTAGAGTTGATTCACAGGACATGGATGGTAATACTCTAGAGACTAGTAACTTTGAGGATACTCCTTTAGACAGTGCATCAGAGGAGGTTTGTAGGAGACAGTCAAGCCAGTGCCATCATGTGTCTAATCAGTTGAGAGTTAGTGACCAAGAAATTTCTATCACTTGCCAGCATTTCGATGTTGCTCATCAGTTGTTAGTAGTTTATGGATGGGGTTCTCCTACTAGTGATGAGCAGGAAGGTAGTTATCTTTCCTTGACAAAGTTCCACTCTTTATGGGAGGCTATCTAAATTTTGAGATAGGATTATATGCAGTTGGAAGCTGATAGAGATTATCTTATGGAGTGGGGCAGTACAACATACGATGCATTGTTGGCCAAGGAAGATGAGGTGAGTGAGCTTACTCAGCAGCTTGAGGTGAATTTTGAGATTCTTGAGAGTACACAGTCGGCTTTCAAGGAGTCACAGTTTCATTTGGCTAAGGTGACCATGGAGTTAGAGCGAGTACAGTCTTTACCTAATTCTATATAGTCACAAGCTGTGGTGTTTGATGATCCGAGGATGTCCATGGTCGAGATTGTCAGAGACAGTGGAGATGGGGATGCATCCATCCTTGATACTAACATTGGCATATCAAGTTCATTCCCACTAGAGTCAGGTTCAGTTGAGTTGGGTGTTGTAGTAGATTGTTGTATGCCTGACATGGTGGTGGCCTCTAGTACTGATGGCACGGAGACTAGAGATGTATCAAAGATCATGTGTGATGTTGGTGAGTCGGCAATTGGCATGGTTCCTACTAGTAATACTACTCCCTTGGTGATATCTTCAGAGGTAGTAGTTAGTTCCAACATGGTTAATGATCAATTTACCTTTGATGACCATGTTGATGAGATGATGATACAGAGATGTACTTTGGTTCCTAGTGCTTATCATCAGTTATGGGACAGTTTGATGCCTCAAGATGAGAGTTGTGATGGGCATGACATGGTGATAGGTTCTTCAGTTGACAGCTTGATAATATGTGACTTAGAGTAGGAGTTTGGGAGTGATGCTTCGGTGGGTGTTGTTATTGATTCTACTCCTTTGGCTATGACATCTCCTGACTTAGCTAGTGATCAGTCACAATGGGTTGTATCACTTGTTCATGGTGAGCTGTTGACTGAGGTTGGTTTTTTTAATCAACATTATATTGTAGGGTACGTACATCAGTTAGCATTTGATCCTTGTTTTGAGGAGTTGATGGCAGGAAAATTTGGTTTGGATTCCATTTCTTACTCTTTATCTTGTAATGTCTTTTCACCATCAGCAGTGCATGAGAGTTATGGTTATGAGATAGTGGCCGGTGATTTGCAGAGTTGTGTTGACTGCAAGAGTTGTACAGTGTGTGGATTCTCCATACTTGGTAAAGTTTCATTCGAGAGCATTCACCATTTTTGTAGAGTTGGATTGTACATTTCGTAAAGGCTAGTGGGATGCGTTGATGGTATTTACTGTGTTGGTAGTTTGATTTGTCCACTTTACTTGGGTTTTGATGTTCTAAGAGTTTGTGTCTCATGGGTTTTTGATTGTGGTAGTGGTGATTTTGGAATTTGGTGGAGCTATAATTATCAGTTTGATTATGGATTCCTCTTGGTCATATTGCAGAGGATATTGCAGGAGCCTGTGTTAATTAGTAGTAGTATAGTTCATGACTACATTTGGGATCCAGGTGGATTGATTGGTTTATTGTTCAGCCATTGCTTGAGGACAAGAAATGTTTGGGAGGGGAGGAATTTTCATGTCCCCTTTTCAAATAATTAAAAATAATAATCTTTGCTAAGGCAGGCAGGCCCAAAAAGGTGAAGTTTTGGAAAAAAGGGATAATCTTTGGAAGCTAATGGACTAATAAATGAAGATTATTATTAAAATATGTTTTATTAACCCCTCTTGGATGTGAGTTAGGGTTATGTCCTCTTTTAAGGGGTTTGGAGGCATTTTGGGCTGATTTCCAGAACTTGATTTTTGCTCATTCTTTGTTATTCTTCATAGGCAGCCAAACCTGTGGAGAAGGAGACCCAAGAACGTGAGTTTGCAGGTTTCCAGGGAGACCCAAGAATGGGAGTTTGTAAGTTTCTAGGAAGGCTAAGGATAGGAGTTTAAAGCCATTCCATGTGCATGCTCATACAAAGTTTGCCTTTGTGCTGAACAGTGCAGATTTGTGAGTTTTCAGGTGTGTTTTTTGTATGAGTTTGGTGTTTTCAGTTGAGTATTTCATATCAGTTTGTGTTGCTGCTGTATTTCAGACTTTAAGGTGTTAAAATAGAGTTGAATATATGTATTGGGACGTGATTAAACTTCTGAGATAGATTATTAGTGTTTTTGTGGTGTTTCCAGGCATTTTTGTGTTAATTTCGGGAACCCGATGAGCATAGTTTTTGTCCTACATTTGTGAACTGTTGTGTAAAGGCTATACGGATCTGGAAATTTCATTTTGCAGGCTGTTATGCTGCTGAAATTTTTGTAAAAATATCCATTTTCAGATTTATTAATAATTTGTGAAGTTGTGAAGCTTTTGGCACTATTTTCAGCATACCCGATTTGGGGTTTCTTGAGAAATTTGGTGGATCTTTGTGATATTAGTTGTTTGATCTTGAAAATCTGATTAGAGGCATGAAATATCATACAAAACTAGTAAAGGGACATTTCAAAAAGTGACAAGTTGTGGTAACTTTGTCCACTACAGAGGTAGTGTATATTGCAACTACTCATGCCTATAAGGAAGCTATTTAGCTTAAGAGACCGTGTTTAGATATAGAGTTTAAACTGGGTATTGTGACAATTTTTAGGGACAGTCAGAGTGTAATCTGCCTAACAAAAAACTCGACAATTCATGCCAAGACGAAGCACATTGGTGTACAATATCATTTTGTGAGAGATATAGTCAAGGATGACAAGGTGAAGCTAGAAAAGGTGGATACTTTGGTGAATGTTGTTGATGCATTAACTAAGCCCATGAGCACAAAGAAATTCATATGGTGTTCAGAGTCTATGGGCCTCTCAACCCCTAGTAATTAAGTATGTGACACTTTGGATCCCTTGACTCTTGCAAGGTGTTCGACAAGTGGGAGAATTTTGAGAATTGTGTCTCAACTTTGCAAGCTATTTCCAAAAAATCGTAGAAAATTCTAGAATTTTTGTGTGGTAGTTTTCCACATGTTTACAAGTTGGAAAAAGGTGTATGAGTTGTTAAAAATCTATCTTGTCCCTAGTACAATATAGGAGGGCTATTTTTAGAGTATAAACAACTCATTATATGACTTTTATGGGGGTCTAAACTAGAGGAAAAAATTATGGACGAACATGTTATTCTTGGAGTTACAAATGACAAGTGGGTAACATGTGGCATGGTTATTTTGCCCATGGCTTTGGCCTATGGTTTTGTAAGACCAAAAATAGTTTCCAAGTTGTAAATCACTATAAAAAGAGGGCTTGGGGAGGTGTTTGAATCATCAAGTTTAGTTTGCTAGACTGGGTGCTAAAAGGAGTCCCTCTGAGTTCGAGTATGAGTTTGAGTTGTGGTGATGAGCTCCTATAAGAACTTGCATTTCATGTGTATTGTAATCTTCTTGATTTGAGAATACACTGTGCAAGTTTTGGAGGGTGGGATTTTTCTCCTAGAAGGGTTCCCCTATGGTAATCATTGTGTTATGCATTCATTGTTATTTTGATTATGTTATTATGCATTTCTTGAGATCTTTGTAATAGTTAGTTGAATTTGCACAATCATCCTCTCAAATATTAGTGTAGGAAGAAATTCCGCGCACCTTGTCTTCTTACATCAATATTATGAATGATTGGTTGCCCACCTTGAATGTGGAATGAGTCCTAGAAAGATGAAAACTAAAGTGTAAATTTCACTCTAGATAAGACAATTTTTTCATTATCATCAAAGTACAAAAAAATGAAAGCATAATTAGGTCTTCTATCAAAATTCTCTAGTCCTCTTCTTAAAGAAACATTGAAATAATTTCAAAATTTTAATAAAATATTACTTAATATTGCATATATTGTAATATTTAATATTTAATAATAATTAATAACTAAAGACATATATGGTGAGAGAGGAATTGTAGAATTTTTTAAGATGTGTGTTGGAGGTTCGTGACTTATGGTGGAAAATTTTTCATTCTTTGGGAAAAACTATTTTAATCTAATATAACTTGAAGGAGGTTGTGGATTTTGGCAATGTTATTTTCTATTATCGCTTTCATATTCCTCCTCCACAAGTAAAGCTTAAGAGAAATAAATGCAGATACACTCTTCTAAAGGTAAATAGCTGGGACGGTAGATTCCTCCTCTAGATGGTATCTTAAAAATTAACAAGTATAGGTCTTCTTGAAGTTGGTAAAGTTAGTAGAGATAACTTGGAGATTGTTCAATTTATGTTTTCTAGTTTGTGCTCTTGATTGAAGTAGGCTTGTTTGTGAATCAAATTTGTAGGTGGTGGTACACTTTTTTTTTTTGCAACACTCTAAGGATGTTATTTGGAAGTTAGTTGTGGTTATCAATCATGGTATTAATTTGTTGGCTTCTTTGGACTAATTATTCACCCATGTCCCAAGGGAGTCGAAGGGAAATGTTGATTCTCTTGCCAAAATAGACTTCTTATAGCATTAGGATAACTTGGGTAGGGGTCAATTACCTATGAACGTGTCTCAACAATTAGAAAATTTAAATATAATAATTGAATAATAAGCATTCATATTTTTAGATTAAATTATTATAATTAACATATATCATTATATACATAATTAATTTATTACTATTTATAAATAATGAGATCTATTCAATTTTAAAAACTTATAATTAATATAAAATAATTTAAATATAATAATTTAACAATAAACATTACTATTTTTAAGTAAATAATTATAATTAACATATATCATTATTTATTTAATAAAAAAATATATTATTTATTAATCACAATTCGACATCATATATATTGTCTTAAAGTTATTCCTTTAGCATCGTGAAAACAAAATAATAATATTACATATTATAAATAAATTATGACTATTTATTTATTATCAGGAAATATAATTACATTAAGTCATATTAGTAAATAATATAATAGTTTTACATTATGAACATATAATTCAGAATGTGCAAAATACACTCGATCTAGCATATAAATTGAATGGATGAGAAAAATAACCAAATCTATACTCAATTAGAGTAATAGTCCATTCACATTGATATTTAGAAGGTTTTGTTCAAACCTACAAATTCAGATAACATAGACTCTCTCTCTCTCTCTCTCTCTCTCTCTCTCTCTCTCTCTCTCTCTCTCTCTACACACACACACACATATCTGTGTGTGTGTGTATGTATCTATGTATGTATGTTGGTAAAAAGATGTCATTGTAAAAATATCTCTAAAATTGACCATGTTCCCCCTATGAAAAGTGATAATTGTACAAATAGTTGGAGAGACTGCAAGTTATCACTATCAACTTGCAATCTTCATTTGGATTTGAGAGGGGAAACTCCCTTATATGTCATGTGTATTTGTGATTTTTTTGTACTTTTCACTTGAAAGTATGAAAGGAGGAAGCATAAAACTAAACAAAATGAATAGAGAAAACCTCATTGATAGACATACATATATCGAATGTGACTTCACAGTGAATAATTGATTACAAGGGTATTTTAAGTAGATAAATGTAATAATGATAAAACAAGAATAACAGATCTTGACATATAAAAGGATAAACTATTTGATATATTCATTATAAGATACCATGAAATGAATAGATTTTGTCAAATTTAGTACATAGAATAAGAAGACTATCATATTACACCATTACACAAGAGATCACTGACTTGACATATGAGAAGTGAGTGATTTGATAAATGATGAACAAATTTAAGACATATGACTGGATGATTTCTTCATTATTTTCTTGAAAAATACAAGTTCAAGAACACCCAATGTATAATACAAATCCAAAATTCCATTTCTCCATCTTTTCCCATTCAAAAGTTCCCCCCTTACATTACAATGTGTCTTGAATTTATGGGCTTCCTTGGATAGCTACTTTCTTTAGGTTAGTAACTAATTTATTTTGAACAATCTCAACAAGATTATTAACCTAACAAACCTTTCACAAAAAGAGTCAACTTTGTAACCTTGACCCAAAGTGACAAAAATCATAATTTACAAAAATAAAATTTACAAACTATCATGTTATAGAAAGAACATAACTATTTTTTTTGAAATGACAATGTGTCTTCTCAATGAAATCGACATCTTGATCTTCAAGGAAACCTACTCCAAATTTGGAAGCTTTGACACTTACAATTTTTGCTTCAATTTGTCTCTTGTTCATATCTTTTCTAATAATGGTTCTAAAAAGATGAACAAAACTGCCCTCCATTTATTTCGATCTAACTTCTTTGCAAAATCATATTGAAAGATGTTTTTTTGAAAGTACTTTATTAAGATTATCATTTTCATTGAGTCTTCAGAGCATTTTAATCAAATAGTTAGCGTATGGAGTGTAGGCATTCACATATGCTCATTATTAAGATGACATAACTTGATAGTTCTTGGAGAAACTCAATGTTTGATATCATTATAAAAAATGTCCATCTCATTATGTGCTCGTTTAACTCTCATACTTCATGTTTACATGCTTATTCAGGACTATCATAATATGAACATTTAAATCAACATTTGGCTATCATTGAACACAATTTGGGAAGTGGGGAGTCAGTTTTCCATTCTATTACAAAACATGTAGAAGTATACTTGCTATAATATGTGTCACCATCATTTTGAGGGATTATGTCCATCAGTTTTTATGCTTCATCATTTCCTACAAAGATGAACCAACATGGCTTTACTCAAGCCCTAGCTTTTCCCCAAGTTATTCAAGGTGGAATGGATCAAAAACATTTTGAGCAAGTTGCACAATATGAATTTATGGTTTGAGAATTGGCTAGTTAAGATTACTAAATCAATTGTACATCAAATAATTGGTTACCCTACCTTGACTAAGGGAAGACTATACAATACTAGGCCAAGAATATGATAGAAGACCTCACCAAGATGAGTGGAATGGCTGAGGGGTGTCTATTGATGTAATTAAAGATCTGATAATTGAGTTTACATTCTAAGTGATTATACAGAAGTTCTATTAGTGACACTGACTAAATAGTATACATTGTGTAGCTTTAGACTTCAGATACAAAATAGTCAAGAAGGACCATAGCTCTGACTTGGCTGAGCTACTTGGCTGAGCTACAATTAATTCAGCTTGTAGAAAATCTTGGAGCCATTAGGAAGGCCAAGAATACATCATGTAAGTTTAGCTCACTTATATTGTGTATATTCTTCTATGTTCATAATTTATTTCCTATGATTGAAGATGTAGTGTGGGACAAGGATATACCCATGACATAGTAGATCAATGGATATATTGAGCAATTAGGTGAAAATTTTGAAACAATTTTGGATGGATATTTTGATGAGTTCAAAAGGAAAATAAATAATAGATTGAGAATACCTAAGTTAGTGGTTGATCAATATTATGATCACATATACTTCGTGGTTGATACCAACTATACCTATGCCCAAGAATTTATACCAAGGGTGGCATGGCTAAGGCCAATGAAATATGAGGTTAATGTGGATGAAGTGTCTGCTACTATTACAACACTATTGGCAAAAGTTATTGACAAGAATATCGAGCCATTCAACACATATGAGACTACAAAGATCAAAATGATGATGTAGAAAAAGGTTCCAAAGATGGATAAGAAGAGAAAAAAATTATCCAAGACCTAGAGGGTAATCTTGGAGAATCACCACTGCAAATCACAAAAGGAAAAGGTGAAGATCATGACAATGATGGTGATGATGAAGAAGAAAATAAATCTAAAGGTAAATATCTTGTTGTTTCCAAGCCCAAGGCAACCAAGACAAAGAAGTTTTTAGTTTTAGTTCCCAAAGTAAAGAAGAACCTAAAGAAAGTGGCTACCCGACACACTTCTACACCAAAAAGGAGAGTAACTAGACAAGGATCCAAGGTAGCAACCCCTCTAGTTGTTGAGCCAAAGAAAGCATTAGTAAAGATAACCAGGTGAGCAAAGGGAAATACTCCAAGGAAGAGGTCATTAGAGGATAAAGAGACTATGCAAGGTCTGAGGAAGAGGTCAAGGAGAGAATTTGTTGATAAACATAATGATGAGGAGGAGGATGAAGCCAAGAGAACTGAATCAGATGATTTGAGTAAGTTTAAGATAGTGCCTAGGAAATCTCCTCTGGATATTGAAAAGGTATGTGAGAACATTAGAAGTTCAGAAAAGTTAACAAGATTTAAATGTGTAAAATATGATTCTTTAGATAGAAGTGATAAAGAGAAAGTAAAGTAGGAAATTTTGGATATGATGGTGAATTTTAAATTCATCCCTATAGAACCAGGTAAGGAAATGCTCAAGGAATTATATAATAAAATTAATTCAAAGTGGAAATGGGCATTATTTATCGAAAGATAAATGAGGGAAAATACACTAGCCCAAACTATGTCTAATTTAGAAAAGACTCACATGTCTATATCCTTCAGAGATTTTGTAAAGAAATTTTTTCCTAAGAAAAGTGCATATAAAATTTTGAAAAATAGAATTGAAGAGGTTATTTAAGAAAATAAAGTTGTTTAGAAGAAATTTTTTGGGTTGATGCCAACATTAGTGGAAGAGGAAGAAAAGTAAAATGACATAGTATAATTGGACAACACTGAATATATGTGCAGTGATGTTGAATAGATAGTGTAAACTATAGAGAAAATGGCTCAAGACAAAGAACAATAGACAAAGATAGTCATCATTGAGGATGAAACCGCTAAGACTACTTTCCCAATGTGACTATAGCCATCAAAGATCCAAAACATTTAGTGTCTATCGAGTCAAAACAAGAGGAGAAAGATCCTAAATCCATTGAAGACACTCTAATGGACACCACCAATCTAGTTATTATGTAAATCATGGAATATTCAAGGATTGGAGAGAAAGGAGTGGATCAAGATGTAACTGTGTCAATAAGTGAAACACTTATAACTATTGTTAATTACAATGCTAATTACAAAAGAAGACATTTGTTATAGATGTTGAGAAACAATGTGTGGTGACAATTGAAGAGAAAAGAGATGGAGAACTTGCTAAGGCAGGTTAGACTACAAAGGGTCATACTAATGAGATGAACACTCAAGTAGATAATTCTACTACATGTAGAGAAAGATCCCAAGTCTCAGGACCTCTCATGGATGGAACAAAGGATACAATGTCATCCAATGTTGCAAGGACTGAGGAATATGGTCAAGAGCTGAAGAAAGAAGAGGAAGAGACATGATTGAGTCTAGAACCTCCTACACAAACTAAAGCTCAAAAAAGTGTTAAACTTGAATATCAAGTGATTATAACTTAGAAGGAGTTTTCTTCATTAAGTATTGATGCTAGTGGTTCATAAGAGTTGAAGAGGTCGAGTGTAGATGTTTCATCACACTCACTACAATTAGCATTTCTTAGCAACAACACCCCAGATTCTAAGAGGAAGAAGATGTTGAAGAAGAAGGAAAGGTCACTTGAGAATCTAGTGACACTTCACAATGTAAAAGTGGTTCCAAAATTTGATACTAATAATTTAACATACAAGAAAATGTAAACCTTGCAAGAATTATTGTCCAAGAAGACTAGGGCAAGAAGAATTAAGAAGGGAGCATCAACCAAAATAGGTACTACAAGAGATATGATGAGAGACCCCTATTAAAACTCAATTAGTTCATATTTTGGAGAAGGTAAATGATGATGACATAGATTACAATGAGAAATTACTAAAATGGTCTAAGAAGAAGTGTGAGAAGAAAATTCTAGAGAAAGTGTCAGCTGAAATTGCAATATGATAGGTTGAACTTTACCCCTTGTAAATAATCTAGAGGAAGTTGTAAAGAATATTCTTTCATTATAAAAAAATTTATGTGATGTTGAATTATATACAAAGGACAATCAAGAGGTTATTGATAGGAAAAAAGAAGAGTTAAAGTCAATAGGACATTCTTTGAGCATGGATGCAAGTTCAAGTTCATTTCATTTTGACACATTATTATTTTTCCAAAGTAGATTAGTCGAGTTGGTGGCTAATGATATATGATAAGGGATTAATTAATCTCTCTACAAACAATGTTGACACCTCATTTAGAGGTCATGCAGAGAGAATTGAAATCAACAAAGGAGTTAGTGTAGAGAGATCCTCATAGCTCTATTGTTGATAGTTTGATTGATCTAGCTACTCAACTAGAAATCAAAATTTGATTTTTGGAATCTATTAGAACAAGTTGGGATAATGCACTAGCACAATTCATACATATTCACAAACCATTTTTGGATAAATATGGTTTGACCCCATCACCCCAATAGCCATGAGTGACAAAAAGGGGGAAATGAACATAAAGGGGAAAATGAAAATGATATGGATATGATAAAAGGTATGCCACTTCAAAAAATTGTACTTAATACTCATTTCGAAGTTAGAATATGTTAGAATTCATTTATATATGTTGTATATATTGAACTCTTTGTGAAGACCGAGTCATAGTCTAAGGGGGATTACTATTTTCAGTTTTGGATGTAATGTTGAATTATGACAAAGTGTTTTTTTTCACTAATGTCAAAGGGGGATATTTTTTATCCCTAAGGTGTGTTGTCTATTAGTGTTAAATAATTATTCATTTATTTGGTAGTGTTTTTCAATCATCATTGTGATCGAGCCATCCTAATAAGGTCAATCTATTTATATTAGAATTGTTCATATTTCAGTTATTGTTGAGCAAGTATGTGGTCGTCGAGTACTCCAATGCATTTCAAGTGAAACATAAGCCAATAAATGTCAATTGAGATAGAAGATAATATAAGTCAAGCTATACAAAGTTAGTTCATTTTTTAGTCACACTATATCTGTCAAGAATATAGAAGTTGAGGGGCAACATGAAGATTAGTTATGACTGAGCATCAGTATATTCATGTGCCAAGCAAGCCAATTTGGATATATTTGTTTGAAATTGCACAAACACTAAGGTAAACCATTTTTATCTGACTTGATGCATTTTTTAATGATCAAGCATTAATTTAAGGAGATGATTACCCATTTTGGCATGGATCATTAATTCCTATGCAATTTGTTTAACCAATTAGAAAAATAGAAGGTTTAAGGAAAAAAAGGGAGAAATTTGGATCATTGATTTAGATCTAGAAACTTCTCTAGTTGATTATAAAAGGAGGACCCAAACCTTATTTTCATAAGTGTGTGTGTATCTATGGAAGTGTACACTCGAATTGTGTCACACTCTAAGCCCTTCTATCCAAACGATTCCATGAGTTTGGAATGCTTGGATGCCAGCTTAGAGATCCCTATCCACAGAGTACAAGAGAGTGTATTTCAACTTCAAGGGCTCTCAACTAAGCCTTAGGAATACTCTTCTTGCTAGTAAACCATGCAATGGGAGGTTCCAAAGATAAGATGCAAGAATGAAAATGTCTCAAGGAGTTCCTCAAGAATGCAATGCAAGTATGGAAACTAAGCTAAGATGAGAAAGCAAAATGCAGCTATGCTAAAACATGTATAAGAGTGTTAAAATCTAAATATTAAGCTATGTGAGATATATTATTGCAAAATAGAAGCTAAACTAACATGCAACATGAATCTAAGCTAAAATGCTATGGTATGAGAGAATGTAGACAAGAAATAGAAGTTCTCCACAAAGCTCCAAAGAAACCTATTAGAAAACTTGCAGCATAACAATACTCAAAAGATGGATGCTTTGAGGGGGAAAGCTCTCTCCCTTTTAAAGTAATACGGGTGGTAGAGATCGATATGAAGATGGTGGATGATCAATGGTGGAATTTGAGAAGAGGAGTGATCCATGTGCACACACAAGTCAACCAATAGAATATAAGTTGACTTGTCATATAAGACAAAAGTCACAAAGCCTTTTCTTTTAATTGCAAAATAGAAAAAGGACTTTATGTGTGCACTTTAAGTGGGTTAGAAGAATTGGGTCTTTTATTTAATTAAAAAGGGACATGTTCTTTTAATCAAATAATGAACTTAGGATAGCATAGGCAAACTATAGGTTATAATCAAATAAATTGATTATTAGCAATTTGATTTAAGTAAATGATTAAATTAATTTAGCCAAAATGTTGAAAAGGGGGTTAATCATCTAGATGACCATTTTTAGGTGATTACATTTGCCCCTCTTTGACTAATTTATGATTGATCTGGGAACACATTAGGTCAAAGAAAATAGAAATCCAAGTAGGCAGTGATAGATATATATATTTGATTTTAAAGAACAAGATGTAAAAAAAGATAGCAAGTCCTTAATGTACAGCCTTATAGTGGTAGTACTAAACACTAGGAAGAGAACAATGTTAGAATTCAAGAAGAGTGTTACCTAGAAAAGTGGATAGAGTGAGAGCAAGTGAGAAGATCAAACAAATGCTCCTAAGTAGTGATAGAGTATTTCTACCCCCTCAGGATCAAAATTGAAATGAGGTAAGGGGGCGTAGAAACAAGCTAGATATGAGAAAATCAGAATATAGAAATGTCCAAGATGATAGATAAATGATTAGAACCAAATAATGACTATTAAAGAGACTAGTAAAATGCCCCAGTTTGACTAGAATTGACCATGAAGGATACAGTGTAAAAATTAGGTCAAATCTAGTAGATAGATGATTTTAGACATGAAAAGGTTGAATTTGAGTAGATATAAAGTATGGAAATGATGAATACATGAAGAAATGAAGATGCCCCAGTGATGATTCAGAGATTAGACCTCAAAAGGTTAGCTAACTGCTTAGAAGAAAGTAGAATTTTAAAAGACAATTTTGACCATCAAGATGAACTCAAATTTTGATTTTGATCCCAAAAATGAATCCAGGACGTCAAAATTATTTAAGAGGTCAAAAATTTATATAATGTGATGATAAGATAGAAAAAAGATGAAGTGAAAGATTAAGAAGGTGAAAAGACATGAACAAGAAGAAAGTAAAGAAATATATGAAAGGAGTTAGCCGATATTTCTACAAAAAGATGAAGAGAGAGCTCTCTCCATATGCAAGAATGCAAGACTAAGCTAGAAAATGAACCTAAAATGCAAGCTAATATGAAAAGTGGTTTACCAACAAGAAGTGCATAACATTTAGACTCTTAATTTCATCATTGAGAATTTATTAGCGACATCATGAGATCATACAACGATCACTAGTATAACTATGAGGATATGAATATGATCGATATCAGATAGGTATGTGGAAATCCAATCTAAGCATCAGAGACATGTAAGTCAAGATAACTATGTGATTAGATTCCCTAAGTTTAATTTAGCAAGATTACACCTATATCAAGGCATAAGCACTAGGATAAACCCCAAGTGCGATCTTGCGAAATAGTCAAGGATGATACATTTGTAAGTCAAAATGTTGAATAGGTCAAGCATAAATGATTACAACACTATAGACAAACAAAGTATACCCACAAGTAGAAATCAAGAAAACATGTCCCATGCCCCCAGTCTTCTAGTCAATGACATCCTCAAAAGACTATTAGGAGGGAACACATAGTAAAGAAACCATCATAGATAGCACAAAAATTAGATAAAGATCAGCATACCTCAGTCATTTAAGTGTTAAAGTGTTCACTTGGCCATTTCTTCAAGACTTGATTCTGATAGTGAGAAATATCGCGACATCGGAGATCGTAGGTAAACTATATGAAAAGTGTTAAAAAAAACTTGATGTCAAGTTGGGGGTAGTGTTGAATAACATTGTTTTGTAAGTTGTCAAAGAAACCCTAATGCACAAGAATACCTCAATAGGCTAAGCAGCAATGTCCCTGAGACAAGGACAAGAAACAATTCCAAGTTAGGAAATGTGTAGCAAAAGGGGTGGTTGAGATTGATAGACATAGGTGCAAGGGTTTCAAGTAGCACCTGTTTCCAGGTTTTCACCACTTGACAAATTTTTTTTTCAGAACTTTTTTCAATTTTTTTTTGTATTTTTGAATTTTTTTGGTGATACATCAAAGTGACTGTTGCTAGGTTTTCACTAAGATGATCATTTTTTTCAGGGCATTGTTATGATTTTTAGGACTTTTTTCCAAGATCATAGATATATAAAAGATAGCTGAGCAACAAGCCTTTAAGCATAGAACTTCTTCAAGTGTAGGATTTTGATAGGCTTTGCAAGTTCTTCACCCTCTGGAGTAGACAACTGATAAGCACCAGACCCAAATACTGCTGTGATAATGTACGGGCCTAACCAATTAGGTTCAAGCTTTCCTTTCTATTCTCGATGTTGCTAATTTTTGGGATTTTTTAGAAGGTTTTTAGAGATTACTAGTTCTCAAGCAAGATCACATCATTTTCTCCCAATGTCTAGCAAGGTATACGACACGATGAAGAAACAAGCCGATGGGTAAGCAAAGATGCATAAGAAAGGAATGTGAAGCAAGTGAAAGTGATCCTCAAGAACTGACTCCTCAAGAGTACCCAAGCTAGGGAAAGAGGTGAAATAGTCATATGAAGCATATTTTAGATAAGCAATGGAAGTAATGAGAAAGATAGCATGTAGGATAAGCAATAGAAGCCAATATCATGAAAGAATATAGTCCAAAAAAAGTAGACATGTCAAGAGGCCTAGGAGAATCATGTTTTTCTTTATTGTGATCAAGACCAAAGGGTCAACTAGATAGGATAGCGATGGGATAAAGAAATAAGAATAAAACTCAAGATGGAGGCTATGAGTGAATGAGAAAGCACAATAGAGAATATTGTGGATAAGATAGCGAATATGCAAAGATAGCTCAACATTGTCAAGATCAAAGAGAGAAGAAGGGACAGATGGATGATGGTAGAATTACGCATGATGCCTATTTACTAGGTTTTCATCATGGTACTTATCCAAGGTACCACAAGATGTAGTTTTCACCATAGGACGCATTTATTCCTCTTTAATTTTGCTACCAAAGTGCCACAAGAAGTAGTTTTCACCAAGGCACATTTTCATTTTTATTTCTTTCTCTTTTTTTGAATTTTTAGAAAGAGCTCAAGCTGTTTGAATGTAGATAGTGCTCCTATAGAAAATATAAGTCATGATAAGCCAAGACCATAGAAAGGTATGCTCAAAGATGTTGATAGGGTGATGAAAGAGAAATGGTAGTAGGAAGAGTATATGGAGGATAATAGTTCATGTATAGAAAGTAAGTGTAAGCTTTAAAGGATTTCATGAGGGCAGTTGAAATATTGGACAAGATCAACATTGACACACACCTTAAAGGGTATTGGAATGATGGAGGAATCATGGATGAAGTAGCTTGAGGTTTAGATGTATGTGGTGGTAGAAGAGATTTGGAAAAAAGTGGAGTGGAAGGCTTTGGAATATTTTTAGAAAGATTTTTGGAAGAAGATGAAATGGAAGCCTTTGGAAGCTTGAATGTGAACTTTGAAGTATTTTCAATATTCAAGTCTTTTAAAAGAGACTTGGGAATCGATATAACTTTAGATTTTCCTTTGGATACTTCAAAACACATTTCTTCAATAGGGGGTTTAGGAACCCATATTTTATTTGACTTAGCTTTTTTAATAGTGGACCTTTGTGGTCTCTTTTGTGCATTCTCCTTCTTAGCATTCACATGTTGATTAGATGGGACATAGTGATTTTTCTTTTTCAATGGATTCTTATGTTTATTCTCACTTCCAAAGGACTTGGGATTTGTGGATGAATATGGATGATATGACTGGTTTAGATGTATAGATGGGTGAAAAGTCATGAAGGATGAGTGTCTTTGTTGATCTTGAGGTATTATAGGAGAACTAGGGAATGGGTTAGGAGTGAATGTAGGAGATGGAGGAACATAAGGCCCCAATATGGATGGAAGGTTTGAATGCTTTAGCTTAGATGGATAAGGACCAAGGTCGATAGATTTAGAAGATGCAAAGGGATAGTGGGAAGGGATATCAACATCTTTAGAGTGAGAAACATGGTCAAACCCATCATTAGACTCATGAGTACCTTTGATAGGAACAACATTTTTAATAGAAGCACTTGAAGCTTGAGCACAATTTTGAAGTGGATGTGGAGAAGTAGAACATGAGGGGATGCTTTAATCTTGACAAGTAGCTTTGGATAGCATATGAAGAGAACCTTTCTGATAATTTTTAGTAAGCTCAAGGGAGATAATGGAATTGGTATCTTCATCATACTTAGGAGGTGGACAAGATATAGGATATGGAGGGGAAAAATCTTGAAAGAGATGAAAGGGTGCTTGATCTTGATCTTTCTTGACATTTATAGCTTTTTCTTTTTGAGAGTCCTCTTGACATGGATCCACTTCTAAGGACAAGGGAGAGTGAAGAGTGAATGGAGTAGTGCTTGGATTAGACATAGTAGTGCATGAAGGTTGAGGATGTTTAGGATTAGTAGCATGGAAAAGGTTTGCAGCCAAGTGAAGGTTAGCTTGAGTTTCTTTTAGAGGTAGCCCTTGAGGATACACGTAGTCAATGTGGAAAGCATTAGGTTCTTTATTTGATGGAGGCATGTTGGAAATCTTCGAAGTGTTGGGAGATGCATGAGTGTTGGAAGAAGTGGAGGTATCAAGGAAACCATCACTAGACATAGGTTCATTAATATGATCTTTCTCAAGAAAAGTATCCTCATCACATGAATCATTAGAGGTATCAATAATTACATTATCAATAAGATCTTGGATTTTATGTTTTATCTCAATGCAATCTGAAGTACTATGCTCATTATGTTAATGATAAGCACAATAGATATCTAAGAATGGGTTTCCATATGAGCTAGACTTAGGTAACATGATGATTGTATTGCCAAGAAGTTTTTGCAAAGTGTCATCATAAGAATCTTTCAAGGGAGCAAAAGTTCTATTAGAAGTATGTCTAGAGTCCTTTTTTTGTTTCTCAAGTGAATGGTATGCATCCATGTCTTCATCATTATCTTGGTCAAAGATAGGTCCATCATGAAATTTTAGCATAGGCTTAAAGGAGGTATCACTTGCTTGTTATCTAAAGAGGTCTTTAGATCTAGAAGATGAAGACATTTGATGTCTTGAAGTAGAGCATGTAGACCTAGAAGAAGAGGATGACCTCAAAGAAGGTGACTCACATGCATGTAAAGACCTTAAGGAAGATTCATGTAATGATGCAATCCTCTCCTCTAACCTTTTCTCAATTTTAGACTTCATTTATGTCATGCGCTTAGAGAGATGAAGGTAAGAAAGATCATTTGTCTCTTCTAGTTCTTTGTATTGCACATATAGATCTTGAAACTCTTTAGTGATATGGAGGATATCATGATAATATAGATTTGATTGAAGTTTGGTAGCACAAGCTTTGAATACCATAGTGGTAGATAGATAATCAAGCATGAAGGAGACTAGAGGAAGCTAATAAGGTGACACAAGATAACTTGATGTCCAAACTAGAGAGGTAGATTATTCACTTGCCAATATAATAAAGATAGAGTAAAGTGACTTGTCAAGAAAGTGTCCAAGTTACTTATGACACTAGTGACTCAAGTCAAGAGCTAGGCAAGAAGCCAATAGCCAAGTAGATAGAACAAGTGAGGTGACAAGTGAAAAACTTTCCCAACCTAAGAGTGCAGTCAAGAAATCAAGGTAACCATTTCAGAAAAAAGATAACTAGCAAGTGGACATAGACCATGAAGACAAAAAGACCAAGAGCACTAAGACCAAAGAGCCACTTTAATCATGTTCAAGAAATAGAGACATAGAAAATAAAAATCAAATGATAAGACTCCCTTAGCAAGCAACACAAGAAAAATGTTAAGACTTGATGCTTTGACTTGGTTGACAAAGTTTGACAATAGTTGATAGCATAGCAAGTTTGATGTTCAAAAGCAATTTCTTTCCAAGGAAGATAGTGACACATGGAGTATTCTTCAAACAATCAAGCAAGGGACAAAGCAAACTTGCATGATACAAGCATATGTGAGGTCTCAAAATAAATCCCTAGAACTATCGTCATGTATATGTTCAAAAGATTTCCACAGGTCTAGCACATTCAAGAACACATCAAGCAATATCTACCTAAATGTCATGGTTCATTACTCAGCAACTTGGCCCACGCTTGATGCTCCTTTGCCTCACACCAAGTGGTTGCCTACAAGAGATATTGGTTTTTTCATGGAAGTTCCATAAGCACAACCAAGGGAACACATATGGTGAGTGTAAAATCTTGGGGTGATTCAGGTAGTCCACTAGGATCAATCCTTGCACCAAGAAGTTGAGTGGCTAAAAAAGGTAGTTACTAACTTAGGATGTTTAGATAGGGCTTTCGTTCATATTCTTCCTCTTTCTCCCAATTACGGGACACCTCACCTTGCGATGAGTAACCAATCTCGTGACCACAAGAGTACCTTAAGCATTCTTGCCTAGTGATCTCCCTATGGTCTAAATCCCATAAGTGATCACACTAGGCGAAGAAAAATACTACATCTACCAAGGTTTTGTTTCCTTGATAGCCTTGAGTTTATAGTGGGTTGGAAGAACCGGATAATCTACTTGTCCCCACTTGGGTTGTTCCTCTCAGGTTGTCTGAGAGCAGGCCCTCTAAAGCATTCTAAACTACACAGAGTGGATCAACTTTTGGAAGTCAAGATTTCTGATTCACCACAAGGGTGAAGAGCATACTCTCCTATTCCAATCATTTTCTCCCAAACAAGCCAAGAAGATTCAGTTGCCTCTTACTCTTGAAACCAAATGGTAAGTCAAGATTTTTGATTCACTACAAGGGTGAAGAGCATACTCTCCTATTACCAAAAGATCCCAATTGTAAGTTTTAATGTGCCTAAAAACAAACAACTAGTATATGCTGCACATGAAAAAGTAAAGAACAAGAAAATTTGGGCTTTTATGCATTGGGCAGCCCTGCAAACAATCGTTAGTAGCCCTTGTGCATTTGAAGCTTTGACATGCGTTCTTTTTATGCAATGTTTCAATTTTTTTCACAAGGATGGCAACCTGAAATCATAACTTGTTAGCACCAAAAGTTAGTGTGAAATAACATAAAATCTACAATAAAAAGTGGTTATTTGCCTCAAAAATCCAATTTATCTTCCAATCAAGTGTATGCAAAGAAAGTGAAAACTAATCACAAATGCTCTCATTTTTACTCTTTGCTTTTGACCTAGTCAACAAGATTAAACTTTTTTACTATAATTTCGGATCCAAAAATAGAAATGAAAAGAAGATACCCCTAATAAAAATCAGAGAGCTTTCCAAACATGTAATAAATTCAAAAAAATCTCTTCATTTGTGTCCTAGGGACCCATTTTATCAAAACATATCAGATTTATCAAATCGGGTTTTTGATCCCTAATACGACCTCAAATGTCAAAACACAAAGAGAATACCCCCCTTAGAATTTAAAAATCTTTCTGAAAATATAATTTTTTTCAAAAAATACACTGATTTGTAATAAAAAATGGCTTTTCATGAAAAATAAAGAAAAAATCATAACTTCCACAAATCATGTCAAAATATCAAACTGAGATATTTTGGATACATACACAACTTGCAAAAAAAATTTCAGAACCAAACTCCAAGCAATTTAAAAGATATGATCAAATCTTTAAACCAACTAGATTTTTGGCCTTCAAACCAATCTACTTATGGGTTGGCCTTAAAACCAAAGTGATAATTCTACAAAAGCACTTGATTAGATCCAATATGCTGCTATAAAATAATCAGAGATAAGAAATGAAAGAAAATGGAGCTAGAAACTTGATTCAAGCCCCATGGTGGGCGTCAAAAAATGTACACTCGAATTGTGTCACACTCTAAGCCCTTCTATCCAAATGATTCCATCAGTTTGGAATGCTTGGATGCCGACTTAGAGCTCCCTATCCACAGAGTGCAAGAGAGTGTATTTCAAGTTCAAGGGCTCTCAGCTGAGCCTTAGGAATACTCTTCTTGCTAGTAAACCATGCAATGGGAGGTTCCAAAGACAAGATGCAAGAATGCAAATGTCTCAAGGAGTTCCTCAAGAATGCAATGTAAGTATGGAAACTAAGCTAAGATGAGAATGCAAAATGCAGCTATGCTAAAACATGTATAAGAGTGTTAAAATCCAAATATTAAGCTATGCGAGATAGAATATTGCAAAATAGAAGCTAAACTAACATGCAACATGAATCTAAGCTAAAATGCTATGGTATGAGAGAATGTAGACAAGAAATAGAAGTTTTCCACAAAGCTCCAAAGAAACCTATTAGAAAACTTGTAGCATAACAATACTCAAAAGATGGATGCTTTGAGGGGGAAAGCTCTTTCCCTTTTAAAGTCATATGGGTGGTAGAGATCAAGATGAAGATGGTGGATGATCAACGGTGGAATTTAAAAAGAGGAGTGATCCATGTGCACACACAAGTCAACCAATAGAATATAAGTTGACTTGTCATATAAGACAAAAGTCACAAAGCCTTTTCTTTTAATTGCAAAATAGAAAAAGGACTTTATGTGTGCACTTTAAGTGGGTTAGAAGAATGGGGTCTTTTATTTAATTAAAAGGGGACATGTTCTTTTAATCAAATAATGAACTTAGGATAGCATAGTCAAACTATAGGTTATAATCAAATAAATTGATTATTAGCAATTTGGTCTAGGTAAATGATTAAATTAATTTAGCCAAAATGTTGAAAAGGGGGCTAATAGTCTAGATGACCATTTTTAGGTGGTTATAGAAAGAAGCTAAGTTTGGATGCTTGAAGCATATTTTGAAGAAGAATCAGATAGAATGACCAAGCAGAGTAGTGAAGGGCATAATACAAATATATTAGATTAGAGATTAGATCATATATTGGAAATAGAAGATTTACAATTAGTATTGTAAGTGCAAACAAAAGGATAAGGCACTATTATATTCTAGGAAGTTTTTTAGGATAAATCTCTTAACTAAGTGGTCTTAATAGACTTATAAAAATCTCCAAATAGAGTGCTTACTTAGTTGTAAGATTAAATCCTTTAATAAATGTAGAATGAATAAGTCTTATGAGATATTAACAGAGCAGATCCCTCATAGGGTAGATCATCAAAATTCAACAAACTTGTAGCTCTAACATGTGAACTTTTTTACTACAGTAGTGAAGATTTGTGGGTGTCATCCCCACCCAATTTTTACCTTCATCTTTGAGAGTTTCTAGGTAACCAAAATATTTTTATGATGTGTTGATCATTTACTTTCATGCTTATGGATGTCATTAGTTGTTAGATATAATACATCATTATAGTATATGTTTATGTGATTTATGATAAAGTTGAGATAAGGGTTTAAGGTGAAGTTATTATTTTTGATATTGTCTAAAACGGTAAATTTTTTATAGGTCTTGATGTTGGAATTACAAATGGGAAATATACTTTTGAGAAAGAGGGGGGGGGGGGGCGGGGGGGGGGGGGGGGGGTGTGGGGGTGAATTAGAAGTCCTAACCTTTAACCAATAAAACTTTTAACTTCAAACTATACATGCATGAACATAATGAAATAACATGTAAAGCAAATGCATTCACACAAACACTTGACACCAAATATGATCACCTAGAAACCCTCTAAATGAGAAGGTAAAACTGGGGCTGGATGACACCCACAATCCTTCACTAGTATAGCAATAAAGTGTTCACCTATTGAGGTTACAAAATGTTGACTATTCTCATGGTCTACCCTGTGAAAGGCCTACCCTATTAAAGGCTTACTAAGGATTGTTAGATCCTACCATGCTAAAGGATTTTAACACCCTAATAGAAGTGTGCCCAGTTAAAGGACTTAAAAAAATTTCACTTGGAATGTCACCCTATTAAAGGATTTTAATATGACTGTTAAGTCAACCTTAGTCCAAAGGATTTTATCCTGCTGATACAGTTGCTAGAAAGTATAGTAGAATGTTTGATCTGACAACTTACAATCTTGTATTGCTGATTTCAGATCTCAATTTAGTCCATCTTGATCCTCTTTGATCTGATATGAAAATGACGTATCATTGATACTCTATTCTACTAACTAATTTTGTAATCTCCTTCTTCTAAGTCACCTTGAATACCTTTAGTTCAATTCTCCCCTTTCCCTTGTCTATTCTTCACATCCTTACTCTTTTTCTCTATATCTATGAATTATGGGGCTTTGATCTCATAAAGATTTTTGTGACCTAGGGTTAGGTATGAATGTATAGCTGAGATTCATCATTTTTTTCATTTAACCTTTCCAATTTTTTGATTGGTTGCATATTGATTGCATAGGAAAGCCAAATTGATTCAATCTTATCTTCTAAGCTTTGAGATCTATCTATGAGTTGGCATACAAATGATTTATATAGTTGTTTGTGCCATCACAAACAACTAGATCCATTCTATGTTACTTGGCACTTGATAATATTGATGCTTGACACTTACTGTAATTTTGTCTGACTCAACACTTGAACTTGCTTGACATTGTCTATTCGCTTGAGACTTGAGTGACTCAACACTCATTGCAACTTGGCATGTATTACTAGCTTGGCATAACTTAGTAAATATCTTAAGTTTGTTGACATTCAATTTTCAAAACTAATCTGAGATCAACAATCTCCCCCTTTAACATGAATTTCAAAAATGCTTAACAATACATAACAATTCCAGTCTTCTTGAGTATAACACATTTACAGTTTGGCATATATACCAAACTTCAAAATATTTCAAAATTTTGTAATAGACTATATACCTCAAAATTTTGTAACTCCCCTTGAGTTAATGTGCCTTTGCTATATCCAAAATCTCTTCTATAGATTTGCCTCATGCTGATACTCTTTCAAAAATGTTGATACTCTTTACCTATATGATATTCTTTGTTTCTGCTCTTTGTGATGTTTTCTCCCCCTTTTTTTGCTCTCCCCTGCATATCCTCCCCCTTTACATATTAATCTTGTATATTCTCCCCCTGGCATACTATTCTCCTCGGTATATTATTCTCCCCCTTTTTTGATACTTATGTCAAAGGGTCTATACATGGATTGTGTATTTATCCAAAAAGTTCTTGTGGAATGCCATTATTACTTTTAGAGTAGAATCTCAATTGTCTATTGCAACATCTAAGGATTTGAGTTGGATGGTTGTCTATGTTGCAAGATAAACTAAGCTGTCTAAAGTTGAAAGATTAGGATCTTTCTTCAATACAGTTTCTGCATAGGCTAGTTCTTTATGGAGTATTTCCATATATGGGGTAAGCGAAGCTTGAATGTTGACCAATTTGGCTTTTATGTTGGCCTCTTCTATTGTTAACACAACTATTTCGTTTTGGGTATGGAGCATTGTATGGAAATGATTTTTACTCTAAGCTAAACCTTGGGGTAATTGTATACCTGATATTTTTAAGTTTCTTGCTAGACTTAAAATCATTTGGCTCATTTCTTGTGTGAAGAGTGTGGGATCACACAATTTAGTGTATAGTGAGAATATATTCTCAAGTATCTTCTTCACTTTTTCAATTTTGGTAGCCAGTTCCACTTGTGATAGTGCTATCTCACTTTCTCATTAACTTTACTTTGAAACTTCTTTTTAGACCATTCCATTAGTTTAACATTGGCTTTTTGGTCTTCTCTTGTCACTTGTTCTACAATGTCTGATAGTTGTTCCAATATGGGCTTGGTTTCATTAGGTGTCTACAAGCTAAAGGCATTTAAAAAGATGTCTTTAATCTCATGAAGTGCTTGCTTTTTTTTATTACCATTCTTGAGTATTTCTTATTTCTTCTTTCTCTCTAATGCCTCTTGCATTATATTGATCTGTTCTAAGGTCATGGTTGCATAGTCATACTTTGGTATCACTATTTCTTCATCTAGAGATGGGTCACCATAGTGAAGTACCTTTGCAACCTTTGATGAGCTCAAGCCTAGTGCTAAAATTTGCACTAGAATTGCATCAGTGCTTGGCTCCTGAAGGACTTTGGTAGGAGTGCCAGTAGTTGGTAAATTTACCAATGTCTGTGTGGCTTCTTGATCCTTCTCTTTAGGGATGTACTTATCTTCATCTAATCTTTCTTGATCAATTACTATCATTTTTGTTTCACCTTAAGTTTGTGTTTTAGGTATAGAAGCATGTGTTTGTCCTGTTTGTTTAGTTGTAGGCTCCTTTGTCTCTGCAATCTGTGTTTGTTGTCCAACCATGACAACTTATACTATGGTGTCAACCTTTGGAGATGTATAATCTGATGTTTTCACTAGAGATTGACTACTTGCAGTCATAGGGATGACAGAAGATTGTTCTTGCGGGGTTTCCTTGTCCCTAGTGATATCAGCTACAACTTTCTGCAGTTCATCTACACTGACCAATATTGGATTATCACATAATTTAGCTTGAAGTTTTGATTGGTGAAGGATCTTCTTTAGATCCTCTGTAGTTAATGGGTTGATGTTCTAAGCTAAGCTATCAAGAACATCTTTCACTGTTATAGTGTCTTCAGTTGTTTTTGTGTCATGTGGAGGGCTTAATGCTGGCAATTGTGTGTCTTGCACACTCTGATCTATTTTCTACTCATCAGTTGTTTTTGTTTCATCCTTCTTTTGTTCCTCCTCCACTATGGTATCTACCTTCTTTTTTTTTGTTTCTTCTTTCTTGTTATTATCCTCTTCGTCTCCATCATTCCTTCCCTCAAAGGGATCCTCTTCTCCTTACTTAATAGTTGTTAATCCATAAATCAACTTCCACATTTTAGTGGACATATTGACATCATCCT
The DNA here is from genome assembly GCA_028749045.1 of Cupressus sempervirens. NCBI lineage: Eukaryota > Viridiplantae > Streptophyta > Pinopsida > Cupressales > Cupressaceae > Cupressus > Cupressus sempervirens. The sequence goes on from CM053790.1 coordinate 822,889,001, forward strand.
CAATATTGTTTTGCAAAATGCTAAATGCTTTGTATTTGGGTGAGAATTTGTTGCCATGTTTCTTATTTTCTTTAGTAATTTTCCCTCTTGTCAATTTTGGCATTACTTGTGCAAGGGTTGATTCCTTTATTTTCTTTTCAAGATTTAAACAATTATGCCCTTTGTTCTCAATAATTGCATATAATTCCTTGGGGATTGTGTTATCCAATTCAAGTGGAGTGTTCTTGAATTTTTCCATCATGCCATATATTGACTCTTCTAACATATTTTGGTCCTCTCTACCCAGTTTACCAAAATCAATGTTCTTTAATCTAGTTAAGTCTGCAATATCTCTAACATTATCACAAATGTTTTCTAAATCAGATTTGGGAGCATGACTTACCACTCTAAATTGATTATTTTCTTCTAACTTGGTCCTCTTATCATTAGTCTCTGGTTGCACAATATATTTTCTTCTCAGTTTCTTCTACATAGGACTTGTCTATTCAGTAGCCTTCTTCTTATCTTTTTCCTGCTCTTTAGCCTTTTGAGTGGTGGCCCTTGTACTGGCTCTTGTAGCTAGGGCTATAGGATTTTTAGGGCTTTATTTTTTTTCTTTCTTCTTCTTTGGCTAAGTTGTAGGCTATGTCTTAGACTTCCTCTTCTTTTCCTCAAGTTTGGCTAGTGCTTCCTTGGCTTCTTCTTCCTCTACACCTTCTTCTTCTACATCTTCACCCATACCTTGGGTTAGGGAAGGAGTTTCATGTGCTTGTACCTCTGCTTCTTCATCATCATCATCATCATTTCCTACACCTTCTCCAAATTTTTCCTTTAGCTTCCTCACCAATTTATCTTTCTTCTTCAAGGTTGAGGTAGTTTTCAATTCCATTTCCACCTTAGACTTTACAACATCATAGTTACCAAAGATTTTGGTTATCTTATCAACTTCCTCTGCAAGAAGTGCAATGATGGCAGTTGATGCTTCATCAATTTTGATTTCATATCCTAATGGCCTTAGCCATCTGACTCTTGGTACTGTAACCTGGATGTATGTGTAGTCAATGTCTACCAGGAAACAAATATCATTGTAATTTTATTCCACTGAAGAAACAATAATTCTCAACCTCTGTTTCATGGACCTCTTGAAGTCCTCAAAGTAACTAGTCATTACTGATTCAAAATTGTCACCCATTTGTTCAATGTATTCATTGATCTGTATAGTCATTGACCTATTGGTTTTCCATCCTAACTTTCCAAAAGATGAAAATTCATTTTTCACATAGAAAAATATGCACACCAATATGGAACCAAACTTACATTAAGCTCCTAAGTTCTCTATTATTTGTTACATCTAAAGTTCTGCAAGATCATAGGTATGATCTTTATTCACAATCTTATTGCCTACATCAACTATTATAAATGGAACACTATTCAGTCTGCTTGATTGGTAGAACTTGTGGGAAATGACTCTAATGGAAAATTCAAGAAGAGGGTCTATGATTGTATCAATTGTCATTCCATGTTTGTTCCATTTTGCCCCTGTATTTTTCTCAATCACCTCTTTTGAGTCACTCCTTAGGGCCTTGGGCTGATCTAGGGTTGGATAACCTGTAAACCTATGCACAATTTTCTTCATTATTTTGATGGGTCCACCCTCTATCCATAAGCATCCATCATGTATTTTGCTGAGGACAATTTTTATCCACTTTGTCTTGAAAACAATGGGGAATTCTAGGGCACATGTTAACCCTTTTCTCTCCACAATCTTAAATTCTTCTTTCAGTACCCCATTTTCACATAATATATGCTTGACAAATTTCCATGTCTCCAATCCCTTCAACCTTGCAGTTATAAAGTTTTCTTACATCTTGTACCATAACTGCCTTAGGTGAAATCATTGATAGCATACCTGAAGGATCCTATTTATAGGCAATCTCTGGTATTGCCTTGAAATTGGGCTACTTAACTTCATTACTAAGAAACTAAACCTCAAATTTCTCTTTATCCTTCACATTTCTTGAACTAGAAGCCATATTTTTGAACTAGGGTTTTAACAAATTCAAAACTATGTAACTTGGCACTTGAAGATACCTCTCAGATCGATGAAATGACTCTTGATCTCTGATGTGATCCTTGCAAGTGCTTCAAATAGGTTCATAGATTGCTTCTTCACTCTACTCGTTGTTGCTCTGGATTCATAATGACAAAAAATGGGCCAAAATCTACCTTATACCCTTCAAAATGTTGCATTTTATGCATAGTGCATATACAATTGTAAACTTGGCTTAATGTGTTTTCAATTTTACTCAGCATCTATAGGAATTTTACCCTCAACTCGATAGCTACTAATATTACCTTTACTTGGCAACCACTACTTACTCAGCTCCAACTGGCTTTTGCTAATCAACTCAATAATAACTAGCATTTACTTGGCATTTGAAGAGGACTTGTAACACTGGGCAGTAGTATGAAAACTTGAAGATTTAACATTGAATTTTCCTTGCATCTCTATTCATGCTAATTTATCCTTTTCAGCACTAACTTCTCTTGGATCTGATGTATGATAAAGCATTTAAATATCAGTCCCACATACCTCTCTTTTTTCTTAGTTTAATGAGGTATAACCAGTTGACCTATTAGGTGAAGTGATCCCTCCATTTGACGTGTTGGTTCCATATTTCTTCTTTCATTTTTTGTTCATCTCTCTTCTTATGTTTTCAACATCCACTTTGCCTTTTTCCCTTGTTGAACTCAGAGTTAGGTGCCCTTGACCTTGCTAGACAATGCTTGTTGATGTGACCAGTCTTCAAACAACTAAAGCAAGTGGTTTGACTCAACCATCTATTGTAGTTACCACTGAAGTGTGTTCTTATGTAGTTCTTAGGAATGTTTCCATACTCTTGATAGTAGTAATAGCTTTGCCTAGTATTTTAGTCCCAATTGTAGAAGTGTCCATGACTTCTTTGTTTTGCTAGGTTGTTTAGTGACCACATAGGCTTGGATCTACATTCGAAGGCTATATGTCCATACTTCTGACAATTGTAGTAGTGACCTTCAAATCTTGGTGTTTTGATGGTTCTAGTCCTAAAATCATGTACCTGATGACCTTGTTTATTGCACTTGTGATAGTGACCCATGTTCTTAGGTTTGTCATCCTGATTTGCATTCTTGCTCCTGCACACATTAGCAGTATGTCCCTTTTTACCACAAAAATGAAAAGTGGGTTTGTAGTTCTTACCTTTGTCATTCCTTTCTTTAGCAATCTTGGATTATTCTCCTTCTTCAGTGCTGGTATAGCCTAGTCCAATAGTATCATTATTAGATCTTGGAGATTTTAGTAGTTACTCAAAGTACTTGATGGATTCATTTGTCTTGTTGAAGCTTTCAACAATCTCTCTTTCTCTTCTTAGATCATTTTGTAGTTGTTCATTCTGCAACTTCAGTGTGGTGATCTCAATGTCTTTGGCATTCAACTCATGATGAGCATTCATCATCTGAATTAGGGTATCCAATTGCATGTTGGATATTCTTGTAAGCTCAATTTACTTCTCTTCCAGTCTATTGGCAAGGTTTCTCTAGTCTTCTTCTATCATGACCTTATCCTCTATGGCTCTTTTCTTTTGTTTAATCACTTCACACGACATCATGGCTTGTGATTCTTATTCCATCTTCATATTTTTTATCTCTTCTGATTGTGCTCTATTTTTCTCCATTATATTTCCAATTGCTACATCAAATTATTTTGAGTCTCCATTTGCAAATACTTTGGTGGTGTCAATCTCTTTGTACTATGTTTCATTTTCTACAATGGCAATGTCTTTCCTTCTCTTTAAGGATTTTCTCAATTTCTCCCTAGCTTCTTCTAGTGAATGAAAAATGAGATGTATTTCAATCTCTTGGCTCTCAATTATCTTCCCAAGTTTGTAGATCTCCATGTTAAGATCTTTTCTCTAAGTTGTAAGGCTTCTCCTAATGAGAACTGAGCTCTGATACCAATTGTTGGAATTTACAAATGGGAAATATACTTCTAAGAGGGGGAGTGAATTAGAAGCCTTAACCTTTAACCAATAAAACTTTTAATTTAAAACTATACATGCATGAACATAATGAAATAAAATGTAAAGAAAATGCATTCACAGAAACACTTGACACCAGATATGATCACCCAAAAACCCTCCAAATGAGAAGGTAAAACTGGGGTGGAGATGACACCCACAATCCTTCACTACTACAGCAATAAAGTGTTCACCTGTTGAGGTTACAAAATGTTGACCATTCTCATAGTCTGCCCTATGAAAGGCATGCCTTGTTAAAGACTTACTAAGGATTGTTAGATCCTACCTTGTTAAAGGATTTTAACACCCTGCTAGAAGTGTGCCCGGTTAAAGGACTTACAAAATATTCACTTGGAATGTCACCCTATTAAAGGATTTTACAATGACTATTAAGTCAACCTTAGTCCAAAGGATTTCATCCTACTGATATAGTTGTTAGAAAGTACAATAGAATGTTTGATCTGAAAACTTACAATCTTGTATTGTTGATTTCAGATCTCAATTCAGTCCATCTTGGTCTTCTCTAATCTATTATGAAAATGTCGTCTCACTGATCCTTTATTCTGCTAATTGATTTTGCAATTCTCTCCTTCTTCTAAGTCACCTTGAATACCTTCAATTCAATTTTCCCCTTTCTCTTGTCTATTCTTTTCTTCCTTACTCTTTCTCTATGTATCTATGAATTATGGGGCTTTGATCTCCTTATAAATATTTTTTTGACCTAGGGTTAGGTATGAATCTACAGCTGAGATTCATGCTTTTTCCCTTTAACCTTTCCAATTTTCTAATTGGTTGCATGTTGATTGCATAGGAAAGCCAAATAGATTCGATCTTATCTTCTAAGCTTCGAGATCTATCTATGAGTTGACATACAAATCGTTTACATAGTTTTTTGTGCCATCACAAACAACTAGGTCCATTCTATGTTACTCGGCACTTGATAATGCTGATGCTCGACACTTACTGTAATTTTGTCTAATTTGGCACTTGAACTTGCTCGGCATTTTCTATTTTCTTGACTCTTGAGTGACTCAGTACATGAGTGACTTGACACTCATTACAACTTGGCATCTATTATACTCGACATGTATTACTAGCTTAGCATAAGCTTAGTAAATATCTTAAGTGTGTTGACACTCAATTGTCAAAACCAATCTAAGATCAAAACTTGAGTCACCTCACACACCCCCCCACCTCCCCCAGTATCTAACCTTCCCAATAGACTTCCAACATGTTGGAAGTTAGTCTGGTTATCAATCAAGGTCTTAATTTGTGGGATTCTTTGGATTCAATTAATTTTTCCCATATCCCTAAAGAGAAAAAGGGATTTGTTGTTGTCTTGCCAAATGGGCATTGACAGTTAGTTTTGGTTGTCAATCAAGGCATTGATTTGTAGGCTTATTTGAACTCAATTACTTTCGGTCATATCCATGTTGGATAACTGAGGGGGGGGGGGGGGGGGGGGGATGAATTAGTTATCTCATGTCGCCTTAAAAAATAAATCACCTCTAAAAATTATCATCAAGTAATCTTTCCTAATTAGATTCAGCATGCAATTAACGAACAACAGCTTATAACTTTATGCATATGAAAACATGAAATAATATGGAACACATGTAATCACACATTAACACTAATATTTAACATGAAATCTAATTTGGGTAAAAACCACTGAGGGAATTGTTAACCACAAATAAATTCACTCTTGTGAAGTGAAGGTGGTTAAGAGTCAACCCTGGTAAAGGTTACAAACACAATTGCTAGATATGACCTTGTTAGGGTTTTTAGGGGATTTTCACCAAAGATAATTAGATCTATCATTCCCCAATGAGTTCCCTTATTAAAGGACTTAATATATTCATTATAATTCCACCTTATAAAGGATTTACAAATAGGATTGTTAAATCTACATGATTATAGGATTTGCTACTACAATGGTTAGAAAGTAATAGTGAAATTATATGTAGAAATAGAAACTACCTTTACCTATTTAGATCTCATTTCTACTCTTTACTCTTCTTCACACTCTTCCTTATGGGGTGATCAACACACACGCTTCATTCAACTCACTTGTTTTTCATTATACTTCTTCCATGTTCATCTCAATGTACCCTTTTCTACTTGTTCCACTATCAACAAAAACAACATTCTTGCTCATCCTTTATATAGGAATTTTTTTGCTGCTTAATTATATTCATCCAGATTTCCCTAATTTTCTCTCATCTATTTGATCACATCTTAGCTTATATTCACTATATTTGGGGCTCAAAAAAAATTTATGCATTGTGCCAACTATAATTCACCTTGAAACTTGATATTTTCTTGGATTATGAACCTTTCCTCGAATCTCCTCTATTTGATCTTATCTAACCAATTTTATTTGAAGATTTCACTGACAAACTTATTTATTTCCTTAGAATCTTCTAGATCAATCTAGATTCTCACTCAATGTTGTCCTACAATTGATATTATCAAAATTGTCTATCTTTACTGACCTATGTTCCTCCTCCACCAAACACCATCATTTAATCACTTAACATTGTTTACTCGGTTGACACCATTTTATCTATAACACTTTCATGCTCGGTAACACTATCACAAACTTGTTCCTTAGCACATACTCAATATACTTACATCAAACAATATCTTTTCTTACCAACCACCATTTCCAATTTGGTAGCATACTTATTCCTTGTATTTTCACTTCACAACTTCAATCCTTTCTTAATGACCAATCTGACTGACTTTTATATCATTATAACACTTCATCAAATCATTTAAAATAATCAAACCAATATTACCTTGTCAAATATTGATTCATCTATTACCATTTAAGCTTATTTAACATTACTTTTTTATTTCATTCTTCTATTTTTACCAACCATTTTGTTTGCAACATCACATCCTTCAGATGATTTGGCAACTTACATAAATCAATAAGTCAATAGACTGAACATCAATGACAATATAACAATAGATCCAACTCTCATACACTCTTTTTAGTACTTGGCTAACTAACCTTGTTCATCATCAACAAAATTTTGGGTATCAATAGTAGTTGTAGTTACAATCACCCCCTTTAGCATTAATGAAAAGAGATCTAAAATATACCATAGAATACTAGTAGTCTTCATCAATTGTATTCTATTCTTTAGTCATGATTCTAGAAAATCTCCCCCTTCTATGCTTCTATGCTTCTCTTCCTTTCTATTATCCTTTTCTTTGTTCTCCTCCCCTGTTTCTCTGATCATCTCCATCTACACATCTCTTCCCCTTTAAAAACAATGTCAAAGGTGCTTGTGACACTTAGTCTAAAACTAATTTTCTTTGGAGTTGTCTCATGTACCTTACTTGTACCAATCATTTATTTTTTCTCACATCTTTCACCTTCCTTATAACTTTAGGATGCTTCTAAAGAGTGAACACCAACATCAACTCATAGATAGATAATATAATAAAGCATGAATTGGTGCAACATGCATCTTTCTCTAAAGAAAATTAGATAGGGGAGTGAACCCTAGTTTACCTCTCAGGTACTCAAAATTATCCTGAGGTAACATCTTGGTGAAGATATCAATAATATGCTCTTTGGACTTCATATATTCTATCTATACTTGTTTCTCCTGTACTTTTTCTCTCAAATAGTGAAACTTGATTGATATGTGCTTTGTTTGAAATACATCAAAAGATTCTTTGAAATGTTTATAGCATTGGTATTATCATAATAGTTTTTAATGGGACTATTTACTTCCTCCTGTATCCCTTCAAGTGATTGGTCAATCCACACAACATTTGAATAATTGATTATAGCTACTACATATTCAACATCGATAGTAGAATGTGAAATACAAATTTTATTTTTTCTTTTCCATGTCACCAATAACTCCCCTAAGAAAAAATCTCCTCCACTTGTTATTTTTATGCCATCCACAATACCTACCCAATCAACATAAGTATACACTTTCAAATCAAAATCCCCATTCTTTTTGTACCATAAGCCATAGTCCTCAATTCCTTTCAAATATCTAAAGATTCTCTTCACAACAGTCATATGTGTCTCTTTAGGTTTAGAAGAAATTTTTTTTGCAATACCTGCAACATGAGCAATGACTGGCCTACTATCAACAATATATTGTAGTTTGCCAATTATGGATTTGGATAATGTCTCATTTATCTTGGTACAGTCATCTCTTTTACAATTTGGATTCAGTTATCAATCGTGTACAAACTAGCCTTGAGTCTTCCCTCCCAAAAAAATTTAGGATCTCCTTAATTTACTTTGACTGTGTTATGTATATTTGATGTAGGAGCATCCTAGGTTGCACTGTTATCCTACATGTTTTTAGTTTTTCTTAGTTTCTATCAAGTTTCAATGTCTTGCATTATTGAACATTTAGTGGATGCCAAGCTTCCTAGTTGATGTCAAGGTCATAGTTTTTTCTGAGTGTCTTTTGGTTTTCAAGTGTTCTTTGGTTGTCAAGTCATCCTTTGGATACCAAGTTCGTGTGGTTTTTTGAGTTCATTTGGATGTCGAGTGTCAATATTTTGTGGATTTTTCATTTGTGAGTTCTTTGTGTACGATTTCCTGTTGAGCTTGACCTTTGCATTTAATTTAGTGTTAAATATTTGTTGCAATACTACTTGTGGCTTGGCCTAGCATTTAATACAAGAGTTTATTTAGTTGTATTCACATCAGGCCAACTTGTGGCTATACATGTATTTAAGAGACCTTAGTTAGAGTCTTAGAGGAGAGATGCTTAGAGAGAAAGTAAAATGTGAAGCTGGATCATCAAAGATTGTAATTGAATTAATATGTGAATGTAACCCATAAGGCATTACAACTGGGCATGTAATTAATCTTTGGATGAATATATGAATGAAGGATTTTTACTTCCTCTATCTCTCGAGTTGTTTCTATTTGTTGTTATTCCATTGTGTTGACTTTGTGCAGGTGCTTTGAATAGCTAAGTGTGCCTTTGGCCCTAGTTCTTCATATCTCCTTGCATTAGGTGGTATCAGAGCCAAGTTCATCCTTGTGGAGATTGGATTGTGTAGAACCCTAAGTGAATTTGATTGTGAGGTAGCAGATCTAAGGATTTCACCTACAATTTGCAGAGGGATACAATCTTGTAGGAACCTAATTTGTAAAGATGGTTTGAGGTAGAGGAAATGTTGATAATGCAATATTGGATACATTGAGACAAACTGCAACCAAATTAGATGTTGTAGAGACAACCCAGAGGAGAGGAGCACATCTTGATGATGTAAGTGATGATGAAGTAGTAACAACAAACCATAATTCAAAACCATAAGAAGATCAAGATGAGGCAAGGTTTTTGAGAGTATTGTCTAGGGAAAATTCAAAGCCTATTGTAGAAGTTGTTCCTTATGATGAAAAATTGGACACCAAGGTTGTGTTGGATTGGATCTCTAAAATGGAAAAGTTCTTTAAGTAGGAAAACACTCCTGATAATAGGAAGGTGAAGATTGTAGTTATTAGTCTAAAAGGACATGCCTCACTATGGTGAGAGCATTTGTAAACTGATAGACAAAGGAGAGGAAAGGAAAAGATTAGAACTTGGGTGAAAATGGTGAACAAGGTAAAAAAAAAATTCCTTCCTGTTGATTACCATGTTAGCGTGTTGAGAAAGATGCAAAATTTGAGACAAAGAGATATGACTGTGGAGGAGTATACTAAGGAATTCTATAGATTAGACACTAGATTTAGACATGTGGATGATGATGTTGAGAAAATCGTGAGGTACATAAATGGATTGAGATCTAGAATTCAAGGTGAAATAAATTTTGTAGAAGCATACCAATATGCCTTGAAAGCAGAGAAGATCTAAGGTAGAGGTGGTAGATTCTAAAAAGGTAGAGGTAGATCTTATGGAAAATATGGCAAATCTTACTATTTTATGCAAGATAAAGGGAAATTTGAATGGAAAAGTGATGACAAAAATAATACTGAATGGAAAGGAGGTAATTATTACCAAGGAGGCACTAGTTCTTACCAGGGAAGAGGTAATTCTTATTCTAGAGGTGGTTTTCATGGTAATTGTTTCAGATGTGGTAAAGGAGTGCATAGATCCTTTGAGTGTAGATCTTATGAAAGTAGGCAAGGTAACAAAAAAAAATTGATTCAAGGAGACACTGAGGGTTCACCAAGTGGACCTAAGGCTAGAGAAAATCTGAAGGTGAGAAGAACCTTATGTAATAAGATAAGTGATTAGGAACCTGTCTTTAGGAGAAGTCTTTTCAAGACCAGATGTAAGATGGATGGAAAATGTTGCAAGTTAATCATTAATAGTGGAAGTTCTACAAATTTGGCATCAAAAGAGATGGTTACACAATTGTAGTTACAGAGGCTGAAGCATCTTAAACCCTATCATGTTTCATGAGTTAGGGATGAGCATAAGATATTGGTAAGTGAGCAACATACTGTGAAGTTCAAGTTTGGACATTATTTTGATGAAGTTTTGTGTGATATTATGCCTATGGATTGTTGTCATATTTTGTTGTGTAGATCTTGGCAATATGATAGATATGTTATACATGATGGAAGATTGAATCAATATACTTTTTGGGTGAATGGAAAGAAGCAAATATTGCTGCCTTTGATTGAAAGTCCAAATGAGGTTAATTGTACTACTATGAGAATTTGCATGGTTAATGGGAAACAATTTGGAAAGGAAATTTAAAAAAAAAATTAAGTCTATTTTTCTATAATTCCAAGGAAACTGAGTTGTGTCAATAGTAACTAGGTGCTAGAAAATAGTGTTAATTGATTGCCAGTTAGTGGTGACTGAGTAATAGGAAAAATAGGTAGTATTGACCGAATACTAGTAGAAATTGAATTTTTTTGAATGAGTATAAAGATATTATTATAGAGGATATACCTAATGGTTTACCACTAGTAAGGATTATAAGTCATTGTATGGATCTGATTCTTGGAGCTAGTTTTCTGAATAAAGCACCATATAGATTGAGCCCTATAGAGAATGAAGAACTTAACAGATAAGTGCATGAGTTATTGTAGAAAGATTTTATTAGAGAAAGTTTGAGTCCATGTGTTGTACCTACCATATCAACACCTAAAAAGAATGGAGAATGGAGAATGTGTACTAATTCCAGAGCTATTAACAAAATCACAATGAAATATAGGTTTCCTATGCCAAGGATGGATGACATAATGGACTGGTTGAGTGGAGCAAAGTATTTTACCAAGATTGATTTGAAGAGTGAGTATCATTAGATCAAAATCAAAGAAGGTGATGAGTGGAAGACTGTTTTTAAGACAAAAGATGGTTTGTATGAATGGTTGGTTATGCCTTTTGGTTTGACTAATGCACCTAGCATTTTAATGAGATTAATGAATGAATTTCTAAAAAGATGCTTGGGTAATTTTGTGATTGTTTGTTTGGATGACATTTTGATTGATCTATAAACTCCTTGTTATGAATCACTTACATTTTTAAGATACACTAGGATAAAAAATTAAAATGAAGATCGATACTAACATTTCTTTTAAACTAAGCAAATAATACTTTAAAATGTAGAAAATAACTAAGTAGAAAAAATATGCATCAAAAAGAACAAGAGACAAAGGATTTGATTTTGGAGTTCACCACAGTCTAGCTACATCTCTGGATCTACAAACTCGCAATATCATTGTCATTGTTATGATGCAAAATGCATACATCACCATGGTCTTCCATGGAGTTACAATCTGCTTCATGCTTCCACACTATGATGACAGTAACTTTCTAGCAATATGCCTAGCTTCTTCATCACTTTTTACAATGCTAAGCAATAAAACGGTAACTCTCTCTCAATGGGCATTAAGTCTTTACAATAACAACATAAGGTTGTGAAAAAAAACTCAAGAAAATTTACTAAGTTGTCATCTAATAGTATGAGAGCACTTAATTTTCTAAAGCATTTTCTCCAGAATTCTCCTCTTTGAGAATTACAAAAGACTTCTCTAAGTCTCATTTCAGGCTAATTGCCCCTTTACAAAGAAGCATCCCCTTTTTATACAAGAGAATTTCCTTATTTGGTTCAAAACCAACTAACCAAATAATATTTACAAAGCCTCCAAAAATACGTAATTAAAAATTTTCATCCTCATACTTACAAGTTTATCATTTTTTGTTATGATTTTGTTCTTAAAATTAGAGGCTTATTTTTTACAATAACCTTATTTAGTTAAGGTTGAGTGGGTTAGCCATGTTTAAATAAAACAAATCACCCACCATTTTTTAGGAGAGCAGTGGTTAGGAGTTCAACTCCCACCATCCACCTTTTAATAGCATCAAGGCAGTTACAATATTTTAAAATGGCAAACTCTATTTTTAAAAAGAATAGACCAGTGGTCTAGCGGCCAAAGTCTACTTTTAAAAGTGATTCAAATTGATGAATTTGAGTCATGAGTTCAAATCTCCTCAATTACCTTTTTTCCAACTGATTGGATGGATTCCATGTCATAATTATCTTCCATGTCAGCATGGTGACATCATGCTAATGTCATCAAGATCACCTTTTCCACATCAAACTTTAAACGATGATAACTTTCACCTACAAACTTGAATTTGATCTGTTCAAAATGCATCGAAAAGCTCTTGATGAGATCTTCAATTTGAAACCCCTTATTGACCACTTTTGAGATGGTCAAATTTCACCATTTTGGTCAACCCCTAGTTTTCTACTTTGACCCAAACTTTGATCAACCATATCTTGAGCAAATAGACTCCTTTTGACACCCTTCAAGTTGTGTCAAGAATGTTTCATTGTGCTCAATAAATTGATGCCAATTTTGGGAGATTCTAAGTGGGCTAAATTTTTAAGGCTTCAAGATCCACTTGGATCATTGATATTTAGTAAAACTAAGGAAGAATATCTTGAGCATGTTAGAAAAGTATTATAGATATTGAAAGAGGAGAAGTTGATGATTAATCTAAAAAAGTGTTCTTTTATGAAAGAAGAGATTTTTGTATTTGGGATTTGTGATTTTAGCTAATTATTTGAAGATGGATCCTGAGAAGGTAAAAGCAATTTTGAAATGGCCTTCACCTGAGAATGTGGGTGAGGTAAGATCATTTCATGGTTTGGCTAGTTTTTACAGGAATTTTATAAGGAACTTCAGTTCTATTTGTAATGCTATGACTCATACAATGAGAGGAGATAAAATGGAATTCAAATAAAGATGTGGAGCTGATAAGATTTTTGAGACTTTGAAACAAAAGGTTGCTGGGTTTCCTATATTGGCTTTGCCTGATTTTAATAAAGTATTTCAAGTTGGATGTGATGTAAGTGGTAGTGCAATAGGAGTTGTATTGAGTCAAGAAGGTAAACCTATTGCTTTCTTTAGTGAAAAGTTGAATGATGCAAAAAAGAAATATTTTGTATATGATCAAGAGTTTTATGCTATTGTCCAAGCTTTGAAGAAGTGGAGACATTATTTGATTCCCAACGAGTTTGTGTTATATACTAATCATAAAGCTTTACAGTACTTGGGAAGTCTACATAAATTGAACAAGAGACATATGAAGTGGGCTGAATACTTGCAGAGTTTCACATTTGTTATCAAGCATAAGAGTGGAGTTACTAATAGATTGTTGATGCATTGAGTAGAAGACATTCTTTGTTGACTGAAATGAAGGTTGAAGTGTTGTGGATATATTTTCTAAGATGGCTCATTTTATACCATGTAAGAAGACATCTAATGTTGAGCATGTTGCTAAAATTTTCTTCAAAGAGATTTTGAAATTTCATGGATTACCTAGAAGTATTATTCCTGACAGAGATAGTAAGTTTGTTGGTTATTTTTTGGAAGACTTTGTAGAAGAAGATGGGTACTAAGTTGAAGTTTAGTTCTACATTCCATCCATAGACAGATGGACAAACTAAGGTTGTGAATAGAAGCTTGGGTAACTTATTAAGATGTTTAGTTGGAGATTAACCAAGTAATTGAGAGATGGTATTAGCACAATATAGGTTTGCATTTAATAATTTTGTGAATAGGAGTACAAGGAAAACACCTTTTGAGATTGTTATAGGAATGCATCCTAGAGGAGTATCATATTTGAGGGAAATTGTTGGTGAAGAAAAGAGAAGTGCTACAACGGAATAATTGCCAATTTTATGAAGTCTTTGGATAAGGAAGTGAAGTTGAGGTTTGAAAAAAGTAATCAAAAGTATAAGGATAATGTTAACAAGTCTAGAATACATTATGTTTTTGACGTTGGTGATGAGGTGATGGTTCATTTGAAGAAAGGAAGATTTCCTATTGGAATATACAGTAAGCTGAAGATGAAGAAGTTTGGACCTTGTAAGATCCTCATGAAGTTTGACAGTGGTAATGCATATGAAGTTGAGTTACCTAATGACATGGATATATCACCTATATTCAAAGTTGTTGATTTATACAAATATCATGAGTTAGAAGATGAACTGGATGTATCAGATGATTATCCTAAAAAGAAAATTCAAGAAGTTGAATAGATACTAGAGAAGAGAGTTGGTAAGAGCATGAGAGGAAAAGACTACTATGAGTATTTGGTGAAATGGAAAAATAGACCTAGTGAATATGCTTCATGGATTTCTCAATTTGAGTTGGATTAAGCTCAGGTGGTGACATCTCAATGATTCGGGAGAATCATTGCTTTCTACCCTAGTTGTTTGATGCAGGAGCATCCTAGATTGTATTGTTATCCTGCATGTTTTCAATTTTTCTTAGTTTCTATCGAGTTGTAATGTTTTGCATTAGTGAGTATTTAGTGGATGTCGAGCTTCTTGGTTGATGTCAAGTTCACAGTGGTTGTTGAGTGTCTTTTGGTTGCTGATTTTTCTTTGGTTATCGAGTGTTCTTTAATTTCTGAGTCATCCTTTGGATGTTGAATTGGTGTGGTTGCCAAGTTCATTTGGATGTTGAGTGTCAATATTTCTTAGATTCTTCATTTGTCAAGTTGTCAACATGTGGTTTCCTATTGAGACTGACCTTTACATTTAATTAAGTGTTAGATATTTATTGTGAGCTAACTTGTGGCTTGGCCTAGCATTTAATATGAGATTTTATTTAGTTTTATTCACATCAGGCTAACTTGTGGTAGTGCATGTATTTAAGATACCTTAGTTAGAGTCTTAGAGGAGAGATTCCTAGAGAGAAAGAAGAATGTGAAGTTGGATCATTGAAGATTGTAATTGAATTGATATGTGTCCATAACCTAGAAGGCCTTGCAGTTGGGCATGTAATTAATCTTTGGATGAATATACAAATGAAGGCTCTTTACTTACTCTATCTCTTGAGTTGTTTGTATTTGTTGTTATTTATGTTGTGCTGACTCTGTGTAGGTGTTTTGAATAGTTGGGTATGTCTTTGGCCCTAGTTCTTCATCTCTCCCTATGTCAATATCCCATCCTTGGTTTGTTGAACTTGTAATCCAATGAAGAATTTTATCTCTCATATCAATGACATTTTAAATTTTTGTCTCATTTCATCAACAAATGATCTATACATTAGTTCATTTCCTCCAAATATAATATCATCAACAAATATTTCAGCAATTAATACCTTATCCTTAGATTCACTTTTCAAGTACAAGTTACTATGTTTGATAGTTTTAATGAAACCTATCTTCATCATATATGAATAGTGATGCAGGAGCATCTTGCATGGGAAAATTATTGGAAAAAAAAAAAAAATTTAAAAAAAAACAAAAAAATTGTGGAGGAGAGAGAAAGTGACGAAAATTAGAGGAGAAATAATAAATAAATAAAAAGAGAAAAAGGAGAAAAAGAAAAAAAGAGGAATTTCTATTTTTGAGGTGCATAGGTGGCATAAAATAGAAAAATAAGAAAAATAGTTGTCATTCCATTAATCGAGGTATGTAGGTGGAAATTCTAGAAGGTTTTGGATAAATCATGTATTTAATATTTGTTGGGTGCTTAGTTGTATTTGGGTGGGAATTTAATATTTATTTAAAGATAGTTGTATTTACCTCTTATCCCACATTGGTTGTGTTTGTAATGTCTTGGGTTAGAAGTGCCTATTTAAGCAAGGCTTATTATCATTTGTAATCAAGCTCGAGGAGTAGAAACTTGAGAAGTAGAAGTTGTGGAAGGAGAAGCTTAATATCATCTTGTGGGTGTTGTAAGGATCTTCAAGTATAATAAAATTTCTTGTGAAGCATTTTTTTGGTCTCCATATTGTTGCTTTCTTGATTGTGAGTGAGTAAGGGTGGTGTGGCCCTCTATCAGTGGTATCAGAGCAGGAGTTCCTGAGTGTACAAGCAGATCGCCGAAATGTGAGGCAATTTGTACCAAGACCTTGGTTGGGCAAAGTTTATCAGAGCTGGTGGACTGCAAATCTGTTGTCCTAGACTTGTGATGTGGTTCCTGATTGCTCGTGCGAGGTGGTAGGTTGCGATCTGACTTGCAAACAATTTGGTTGTCACAAGGAGCGTGGGAAGGATCTGTTGCAGAGGGTTTACGAATATCTTGGAAGATGGCTCCAAGAGGATTGGACCCTAAGATGATTGCCAAAATCCATGATATAGTGGAGAGGAATTTTTCTAAGATGATTTCTCGGTTGGATGATAGATTGGTTGATCAAGTTAAGGAGGTTCGTGAGAGAAGATGGCATCACAAGGTTGAGGTGGAAGAGGTTGGTTTTGCTGATCAGTCTGTGGAGTCTGATGCAGAACTTGTAGAGAAAATAGAGGTTGTTGCTGAGGATATTCCTAACCTTGCTAATGTTGGGATGGAGGTTGGTTTTCATGATCAATTGGTTGAATCTGACATGGAGATTATGGAGCACTTGGAGGTGGATGATCCAGTTGTTGGGGGTGAGTTATGTATTGCAGAGCATCTTGTTGTGAGCAATGAGGTTGTTGGTGTTGAGAGTTTGGCATGTATTGATGGAGATCTACATGTTGGTGCTGATATGGAGTTTGTTGTTGCTAATGTGGGGTTTGTTGCTGCTGGTGTGGATTCAGTAGTTGTTGATGTGAATGAGAGTTTGCTAATGAAGCATTATGTTCAGTTTGTTCTTGTGCATGAGCTTGTTGATTGGATGGTTGAGATGTTGGTGTGGAAGATTTGCATGGTGGTTTTGTTGTCCCTATTGAGGTGGAAGCCTTTGGTGAAGATGAAGATGGTGGTAGATCTTTCTTTTGGCGTCAAAGTGTGGGACACACTTTTCTATCTATCGGGGGAGTTTGATGCAGGAGCATCTTGCATGGGAAAATTATTGGAAAAAAAAAAAAATTTAAAAAAAAAAACAAAAAAATTGTGGAGGAGAGAGAAAGTGACGAAAATTAGAGGAGAAATAATAAATAAATAAAAAGAGAAAAAGGAGAAAAAGAAAAAAAGAGGAATTTCTATTTTCGAGGTGCATAGGTGGCATAAAATAGAAAAATAAGAAAAATAGTTGTCATTCTATTAATCGAGGTATGTAGGTGGAAATTCTAGAAGGTTTTGGATAAATCATGTATTTAATATTTGTTGGGTGCTTAGTTGTATTTGGGTGGGAATTTAATATTTATTTAAAGATAGTTGTATTTACCTTTTATCCCACATTGGTTGTGTTTGTAATGTCTTGGGTTAGAAGTGCCTATTTAAGCAAGGCTTATTATCATTTGTAATCAAGCTCGAGGAGTAGAAACTTGAGAAGTAGAAGTTGTGGAAGGAGAAGCTCAAGGAGAAGCTTAATATCATCTTGTGGGTGTTGTAAGGATCTTCAAGTATAATAAAATTTCTTGTGAAGCATTTTTTTGGTCTCCATATTGTTGCTTTCTTGATTGTGAGTGAGTAAGGGTGGTGTGGCCCTCTATCAGATAGAGTCTTTCATACAATGATCGGGGTGCCTATTTTAAACCATACAATGCCTTATGCAGTTTTCATACCATGTTTTTCTTGTCTTTGTCAACAAATCCTTCATATTTCTCAATGTACACTTCTTCTTCTAGTATTCCATTAAAAAGTGCACACTTTACATCCATTTGATATACTTTGAATCTTTTATAATCTTCATATGCAAGTATAATTCTCACATCTTTTATTATAGAAAGGAAAAAAATATCTCACCATAATCAATGTCTTCCTCATGCACATATTGTTTACACACTGGTCTTGTTTTGTTTCTTGTCACATCTACATTCTCATCCATCTTGTTCCGAAAAATCCACCTAGTTCCAATAATATTTTTACCCTTAGGTCTCAGTACCAATGACTAAGTGTTGTTCTTTTCAATCCGATCAATCTCTTCATTCATTGCATTAATCCAATCTTCATTATCTAGTACATCTTTGATTGATCTAGGATCAAACTCAAAAATAAAACATGCATTATCTATTAACTTGCTTCTTTTCATGACTTACATTTTTTATTTCCAATTATTTAATTCAGTGGAATGGTTCCTTTCAACATACTTTGCTAAGATAGGCCCAGTTCTCTATTATTTAGTATTTTCTTCATTTGGCGAGGGTTTAACTATTTATTTAGTTTCATCTTGTTGTAGCTTAGTTAAAGTGTCAAAATTTCCTTCCAAAACATATAAAATTATTTGGTAATCTCTAGGTTCCTTTTTAATATCTCCTTCATTCCTATCTACAAACTCATCAACCCTTACATTTGTATTTTCCACAATTTTTTTAGTAGCCTTGTTCAAACATTTATAAATTGTTCTCTTTGTGGAGTATCCTAGAAATATGCCTTCATAATATTTAAAATCAAACTTTGAATTCCTTACATATTTTAGAATGTAACATCCAGTTTCAAATATTTTAAAGTAACTATCATTAGGTGTATGCCATACCAAATTTCTCAAGGAATCTTCTTTTTACCTTTTCCAATTGTACTTGGTTGAGGGTGTAAAAATACTACTAATGGATTCTATCCATGATGTTTGTGCAACCTCTTTCTCAATTAGAAATGTCCTAACACAATCAACTATTGGTATGTTCCCTATTTCAATTATGACATTTAGTTGTAGATTCCTCAATGCAAAGAGTTGTCTTTTGATTCCATTTTCATTGCAGAAGACAATAAATTTATGAGAAACAAATTCACTTCCTCCATCAGATCCTAAAGACTTTAGTTGATTACATTTTTCCTTCTCAACTAATTTAAAATTTTGAAATCTATCATTTTTTTTGTTTAAAAATATGACAAACATCATCCTAGAGTAGTCATCAACAAAAAAAATGAAATATTGATCACCATAATAGGTTTGTACTCTCATAGGGACCACATAGATCAATAGGAACCAACTCTAGTATATCATTAGAAGAAAAGGATTCATTTGAAAAACTTGATTTTGTGATTTTATCAATTTGGCATTTCTTACACACAACTTTTTATAGCTTACTTAATCCTAGTAAACCCCTAACTCTTTGCTTCTTACTAATCAAAGTTTACATGATAAAACCTTCTATGCTATAACCATGCATATTCACTGTTTGCTTCATTTCTTTCAATAAGACATGGTTTTACAGTATAGTTTAGACAGAATAAGTTACCTTTAGAGTGTTCATCAGTACCAATCAATTCTCTAGCAATATCATTGATTTTCACCATTTGGAGCTGAAATTCTAGTCGATGGCCTGTGTTGTTCATTTATGCCACACTCAAAAAATTGTATTTTAGTCCTTGAACCCTATAAGCATTATTACACTTAATATTTTCATTTAGAAAAATGGATCATTTTCCTTTGACAAAACATAAAGCATCATTACCGAGTCTAACATATCCTTCACAATATATTCTATGTTAAATCAACTATGTCAACATCGCAAGTCATATGGTGTGAACAACTACTACCAATTATCCATGTATCATTCTTATCAACTTGAGAAAAGGGGCATTTTTAACTTCATGCATTTCTTATTTTGAATAATCCTTCTTAGCAACATAAACTACTTCCTCACCTTCTTCCAAGTCATCATATTTCTCATCAGTTTGGCCTTCCTTAGCTAGGTAACAAGATTTCTTTCCTTTTTCCTTGTTGTCTTTCAACTTTCAAAATTGTTACTCCTTGTGCTTATCATTCTTGCCATTTTTAGGGTACCTAGATTCTATATGACCTATATTATTTCAATTGAAACATTTCAAACGAAATATACCTTTTTACTTTCCTTTTCCTCTCGGAACCCTCTTTGCTAGTAGTGCTTCTAGTTCTTTTTTTTCTTTCTCCTTGGGTAATATGCAGTCATAGTCACTTCCACCTAAACTATGGTGAATGTTTCTTTCTTTTTCTCTTCTCGAGATATCAATGATTAGAGATGTCTTCAAAGTAGTTTCCATCTTTGGTAAATTATTTTCATAATTATTAAGCTCAAATTAGCCTGTCGTATTAAAGCTTCAAGGGTAACAATACTACTAGGCACGGATATCAATTCCTAAATAGAAGAGAATCTAATATCATATATAGGTAATCTTATAATTTTTCTTACCTCATTTTCTTCACTTATGATTCCACTAGCTCCTTTGATAGCACTAACTACCTTCTTGCATTCTCATGTCATCATTTTTTTCTCTAAGACTCTCAACACTTTTCCTTGATACATTTTGATCACCTCCATGAACAAGTGCAAGTTTTTCCCACATCTCCTTTGTCATAGCACATTCATTGATATCATCAAATTCAACATCAGTCAGAGAAGAAGTTATCTCAATCATTAAGGTGTTTCATTCTTTCATTTTCCTCATTTTCTCAATTGTCATACATCCAAGTGCTAGTTAAGTATAGTGATTATCCAAGTAGTAAAATGCATAATCTTCAATTCTAGATAGATACATCATCATCCTTATTTTCTATGTAGGGAATTTTTCCTTATTCAAGTTGAGTACCTCTGTCCTATACATCTTTAGATCTTTAGCTCAAGTCTTTCAAACTTTTACCTCTAAGAACCAATAGCTTTGATAAAAATCCAAAGGGGGGGGGGGGGGGTTGTGTGAATCAGTTATCTTAGGTCCCTTTAAAATAAATTTTCCCTCTTAGATTTATCAGCAAATAATCCTTTCTAATTAGATTCAACTTGCAACCAACCAAAATAGTTTATAACTTTATGCATATAGAAACATGAAGTCACACATTAACATTAGTATTCAATGCGGAAACCCAATTTGAGTAAAAACCACCTCAGGAATTGTCACCCACAAAGAAATTCATTTTTCTAAAATGAGCTCGGTTAAGAGGAAACCATGTTAAAGGTTACAAACACATTTTTAAAATTTAACCTTGTTAGGAGATTTCCACCAAAGATTAATTAGATCTATCACTCCTTAATGAGTGGCCTTATTAAAGGACTTAGTACTTTGCTAGAATGTCACCTTACAAATGATTTACAAATAGTATTGTTAAATCCACTTGTTTAAGAGATTTTTTCCTACAATGGTAAGAAAGTAACAGTGAAATGATTTGTAGAAACAAAAACTACCTTTGTTTGTTCAGATCTCCTTTGTGCTATTTACTCTTCTTTACACTCTTCCTTATTGGTTGATCAACTCACACACTTTATTTAACTCACTTTCCTTCACTTGATTTGCACTTTACTTCTATGTTCTTCTTGGTGTACCCTTCCATACTCATTCAGCTATCAACAACAACAACATTCTTGCTCATCCTTTATATAGGCATTTTTTGGTCACTTAATCGTATTCATTAGGGTTTTCCTAATTTCCTCTAATTAGTTCAATCACATTTCATCTTACATTCAATGTATCTGGCACTTGTTGATGTTTTGGTAGCTTCAGTTGGATAAAACTATGAGATCAAAGAGAAATTAATATAGTTACAATGATATATATATATATATATATATATATATATATATATATAATTAAGTTTTCTATTATATTAATTATATTGATGAATAGACATGTCCCATGAAGGGACATGTTGCTTCTCTTGGTTTATTCATCATACAAATACAACAAGACATTTCCATTGGAAAGTATATACCAAACACTATGGTAGTGCTATTACATTTACAGTGATCCTCAAAAAACTAATATGGTATCAAAGACAAGTTCCTTCATATTAGTATTAAAAATTAGAAAATAGATATGGATCAAAGAATTTAGAGGAGAAAATATTTTCTATGTAACAAATAAGCTAGATATGCTTACATCAATGTATGTAGACACCAACATATCTAGACACAATATTTTAGTTATTGAACTATATTCCAACAAAGATTAGCAGAAAGGGTTAGCAAAGCACCTCAAACATCAATAGTAAACTAGAAAACTAAAGAACATAGAACCAATGAAAGGAATAATGACTTATAAATGTATAGCCAACAAACTCCATTTTGAGAGGTTGATAGTCACTGATTAGGAAAAAATAATTTGAATAAAGGGAATTCCCATAATAGTGATATGAAAAGAATAGTAGGGAATCATGGATTATGGAGGGAGAACATACTATCGACTATGATATAATTTATTTAGGACCCAAATAGACCTCACGTGAAATGGATTGGTTCTCCTACACCATTACACATATCCAAATAGTGTAGGAGAGAGAGATTAGCCCATATCGCACATGAAGATAAAATTAAAATCGATGTAGGAGAGGGGGAGAGAGAGAGAGAGAGAGAGAGAGAGAGAGAGAGAGAGAGAGAGAGAGAGAGAGAGAGAGAGAGAGAGAGAGAGAGAGAGAGAGAGAGAGAGAGAGAGAGAGAGAGAGAGAGAGAGGTCAACCCATATCAATAATTATTTTTAAATATGATCATGGTTAATTGAATACAAAATATGTGTAGTTTCTAGAATAATGACAAGTCTGCAAACTAATAGATGGCATTGTCATTGTGTTAGATAATGGAAAAGACGACATTAAATCATATGTATTGTTAGCATCATGGTATTCAACATAGTGTCTATGTCTATCGAGTTTTGTATTTGGTTATTACACCAGAATAAGTACTGACTCGGCATAAAAAAATTATTCAAATTCAGGTGACATGTATTGTGTTTAACAATTATTTTAGAGGACATGACATCAACAAAGTTCATGTGAGTAGTCTTTTCATATTAATGAGAATCAAAAAAACAATAGTCAAAGTTTCTACATAAATATAAAATATCCTTTGGTCTGTGATTTCCATAAAAGAAAAATTAAAACTTGATAACTTGTAGAAGTCTGCAGTTGAAAGGACATGTTGGGAATGGTGATAGTTGTAACCAAATACAACTATTCAATGTTTGGTTAGCCAAACCTTGGAGTATATGAAGTATTAAATGATTAAAAAAAGGTTTTGTGTGCACAGTGAAAAGAAAGAGACATTAGACACTAATTCACTAAGTATAAGTATGTATCATTATTAATAATTATCTTTATACTTATTTTATTCAAGGTTGAATAACTGAAAATATAGATGGTAATAAAAATTATATAAATTAAAATATATTTCTAATAAATATTGGTATATTGAGAAAGCATCAAGGACATATATTTATTAATGAGAAAATAGTGAATAGGAAACAAATTAAATATTAAATATATATTCTACTTATCTATGTTATTCAAATCATTGTATGCAAACTATTTATTATTGTAGATTCTCTCTCTCTCTCTCTCTCTCTCTCTCTCTCTCTCTCTCTCTCTCTCTCTCTCTCTCTCTCTCTCTCTCTCTCTTTTATTTTTTATAAGAGTTATGTGCCATGATCTTTTCCTCTAAGAATGTTATTGTAGGAAAAGGGAGAATGATATTCAGAGGGAGTCTAACACTTCTTCAAAGGTAAAGGGACTTAGAAGATTGATATTCAAAGGGAATCTAACTTAGTAAACCTTCGATGATCTTAATCATATTGATTTAGAGGGATTAAACCATGTTGAGATGGATTCTCTAGTGATTTATAAAATGTAGCAGTCAAGAGGACTATGGTTCACGAATATACATGTGACTGTGTGATTTTGATGGGCCTATCCACTATGTACATCACGAGGAATTGAAAAATTTCAAATGATGTCACTTATATTTATAGAAGTATTTTAAAGGTGATGATCTTACAATAACTTAATTTTCTATTGTGATGGATATCTTCTAATGTCTATGCAAATCATGATAGATTATGCTTTGAATGGTGGATATTTATAGGGTAAGAATTATGAGAATGTGTGTGCACGCACCTTATTAAAACTTTTGAGTACATGATGAATGTAATGCAAATTGATTTTGTGGAGACCATTACTCACAGTACTTGGTGAATATCATGCATCTCAACATTTTGAAGGGCATTACTCAAAGAGTATTTGGTGAATATCATATATTTTTATTCTGGAGACCAATACTCAAATGTGATATCAAAATGGTGAATATCATATGTTGATATTCTGGAGACCATTACCTTATTGAGTACATGGTGAATATAAAGTGTTGATATTCTGGACACCATTAATCAGACCTTTGGTGAACATCATATGTTGATATTCTGAAGGCCAATACTCTTGATACCATATGTGACATCAAAATGGTGAATATCTTTTGATCAAAGATATATTTAAAATTTTCCAAAACCTAATACTACCAATGGTGTAATACGTGTCATGTGTTTATCCTCCCTAGCTAAGAGGGAGTGTTGATGTTTTTGTAGCTTTAGTAGGATAAAACTATGAGATCAAAGAGAAATTAATGTAATTACAATGATTCATATATATATATTTACAACTATAATTATTTTTTCCATTATATTAATTATATTGATGAATAGACATATCCCATGAATGGACATGTCTCTTCTCTAAGTTTATTCCTCATATCTATACAAGAGGACACTATCATTTGGAAAGTACATACCAAATATATGGAAGTGTTACTCCATGCACAATGATCCTCTAAAAAACCAATAGGGGTTGGGAAAACATTTTGTACATCATGTCAATTGTAATTCACCTTGGAACTTGAACTTTTCTTGGATCATGAACCTTTCCTTGAATCTCCTCCATTTGATCTTACCTAACAAATTTTACTCATAGATTTCACTAACAAACTTCTTTCCTTTCTTAGAATATTCCAGATCAATCCAGATTCTTACTTGAGGTCATCCCACTATTGATTTTATCAAAACTATTTATCTTTACCAACATGTGTTCTTCCTTCGCTAAACACCAACATTTACTCCGTTAACATTGTTTACTTGATAAAACTATCACAAACTTATTTCTTAACACATCTTCAATACACTTCCACCAAACAATAGATTTTCTTACCAACCACCATTTGAACCTCGATAGCATATACTTATTCCTTATTTTTTCACTTCACAACTTCAATCCTTTCTTACTAACCAATATATTTTACTTGTGCATCATTCTAACACTTCATCAAATCATATAAAACAATCAAACCAATATTACCTTGTCAAATATTATTTTATCAATTGCCCATTTAGGACATTACTTTTTCAATTCATTCTTATATCCTTACCAACTATTTCCTTTCTCAACATCACACCCTTCAGATGATTTGGTGACTTACATAAATCAATAAGTCAACAAGATTGACATCAATGATAATATAACATCTGGTTCACTTCTCATACATTCCTTTTACTGCTCGACTAACTAACCTTGTTCATCATCAACATCAGTTTGAGTATGAATATCAAGTATAGTAACAATCTCTAGAGAACAGAAGTGAGTTCTTGTTATCTTTCCAAATGAGCTTCTTTTCATATTAGAATATTATGGGTTGGGGTCAATTACCTCTAGACTTGTCTTAATAGTTAAAAATGTTAAATATAACAATTGAATAATAAACATTTATATTTTAAGCTTAAATTATTATAATTAACATATATCATTATATACATAATTAATTATTAATAAATTATAACATCTATTAATTTTTGATGCAAGAGCATCTAGTGGTGTAAGGGCAATCCCCAAAAAAAAATTCTTAGTGTTAGTTTTTGTTTAATTCATTTTCATTTCTAGATACCCATTTGGGTCAAATAGATATTCCAACTCTCATAGTTCCACTATTGGTTTTCTAAGTTAGAGTTTTTTAGCACCTTGTGATACATGCCAATGTAGAAAATAGGTTATTTTGTAATTGAGTAATATTTTTTGATGAGTTAGAGGGTGTAAATTGGAGGGATGATTATACTTGTAATTTAAACAACTCCAAAAAAAGAATCAGGTCAAAAGGCTTTACGGTTTGAAAGTTATTATAGTTTTAAGTTGCCTAGAGACCCCCTAAGAGAACTTCAAAGTTAGATTCGAGGCACTAAACAACCTCATACGGGCCTAAAAAATGGGAAACAAGAAAATTTTTCCATGGGAATATAGAGCACTTCGAGAGCTTTTTAGAAATATAAATGGTTCATTAATCGGAGTCTCAGATCAAAAGTTATGCCTCCCAGAAGTTGGACTACCATTTCTGCATTCTTCTAAATAGAACCTTCTATTTTGGTGGTGGATTCCAAATGGTATATTCTAAAATATATTCTTAACCCTAAACCTAATTTAGGTTCTTAAGGACATTTCTGGTATTAAAAATACAGTTTTTTGGTGTAGTTTAGGAGAAGGTACTCGAGGGGGATTTTTCTTTAGAATCAGGCAACATTTTAAGCCCCTAGGGCACGTCATTAGGTCTATTTTTATTGTACTAAATGCAATAGCATATCACTTCTAATAATAATATTCTCTTTTTCCCGTTTTGTTCATTTTGGTCTTGGATTGTGTCCTCATCAATTTTTTAAAAAACTTATAATTAATATAAAAGAATTTAAATATAATAATTGTAATATAAACATTTCTATTTTAAAATTCAATAATTATAATTAATATATATCATTATTTATTAATCATAATTCAACATAATATATATAGTCTTAAATCTATTTCCTTAGCATCCTAAATATGTAATAATAATACTATCATTACATAAATAGATAATGACTATTTGTTTATTATCATTGTTAAGTCATCTTAGCAAATAATATAATAGTTTTACATTATGAACACGTCTCTTAGAATATGTAAAATATACTCTTGTCAAAGGGGGATATTGTTAATCTCATATTGGTTTTGACATATGAGTGACAATATACTTAAGTCATTTACTTAGTTCATGTTGAACAAGTAATACATGCCAAGCATAAGTTATCAGATGGTATATGTCGAGCAAGAGAAATTTAGTATATATCGATTCACTTAAATGCCGAGCAAATAGTATGTGTCGAGTTATTCAGATGTTGAGTGATCAATGAATGTCAAGTCATTCAGAGCTTGAATTACAAAATTGAAGTTGTAGTTGATGTCGAGTTATATGGTTTTGACATAGTTGTTTGTAATGGCACAAACTTCTATGTCAACCATTTTTTAGCCAACTTAAAGATTATTTTATGATCTTAGATGATAAGAATGAATCTTAATTGTGAATCCCTATGCATTACATGTATCCAATCAAAAAAAGGGAAGGATTAAGTGGCAATATGGGTAAATCACAATCATTTTTTCATACGTAACCCTAAGTCACCTAGGTCTTCTTAAAGAGGAAAAATGCTACACTTTTTATGAATGTGCAAGGAGAAAGGAGAGAAGTGTGCATGTGTAAATAGAGCATTCATGGTGACTAAGGAGTTTTGATTTGATACATAGCATAATCAGTTAGAGGAGAACAAGGGAAAGGAATTAGAAGATAACAGAGATAAATCTGATCAAAAAGGATCAAGTACACATTAGGAAAGAGGTGATCTGACATCAAGAAAAAGAGTGCTAACCGAAGGATCAATGTTGAGACATTCTAATAGGTGAATCAATTAAATCTCTTAATAAAGTAGTCTTGATAGGCTATTGTAAATCCTTTAATAGGGTGCTTACTTCATTGTAAGTTAATGTCCTTTTTACTAGGCACACTTCCAACAAGGTGTTGAAATCCTTTAACAAGGTAAGATCTAACAATCCTGTAAGCCTTTAATAGGGAAGACCTTTTACAGGGTAGATCATGTTTCATGATCAAAACATTGTAATCTTCATTGGATACACTTTATTACTACAATAGTGGAGATTTGTAGGTGTCATCCCCAACCCAATTTTACCTTCTCCTTGGAGGGTTTTTGGGTAACCAAATATCTTGTGTCACACATGTGTCAAATGTTTTACTTTCATGTTATGGATGTATATGCTTAATTTGGTATTTCAGTTTACATATATAGATTGTGAGATGGATGCATGGTGAATGATTTTGAGGTTGAGAGTTTTAAGAGTTGATTCACCTTGCCCCCTAGATTTTACTTCCCTATTGTATTTCCAATAATTGGTATTAGAGCTAAGTTCTCTGAAAGAAAAGATTTGTAGCTTTGAGGAAAGATCTTGGAGATGGAATTCTACAAGTTGGGAAAGACTATTGTGAACCAAAAGATTGAAATACAACTTGCCCTACATTAGCTAAATGAAGTAAGAAATGAGTTAAAGTGATCACTAAAGAGAAGGAAGGTAATAGCTATTGAAGAGAATGACACACAATATCAATAGATTGACACTATTGAGTTGTTTGCAGATGGAAACACAAATGAATTTGATGCAACAATTGCATATCTGATCGAAAAGAATGGAGCCCTAACTAAAGAGGTCAAAAATCTCAAGAGAGAACAAGAAGACCAATTAGTATTGATATGTGAGGTGACCAAGTAGAAAAAGAAGGCTGAAGAGGACAAAGTCATGATTGAAGATGACAAAAAGATTTTGACCAATAGACTAGAATAGAAAACATCAAAGGCAAATAAGATTGATAACAAACATTAAGTCAAAGGATCATTGAAAAATATGAACTAAATGGAAAAGATATTGAGATCATAACACTGGAGTTGCAGAATGAACAACTGAGAAATTATCTGCAAAGAGAAAAGAGTTTGTTGAAAGTTTCAAAAAACCCAGTGAAGCCAACAAGTATTTGAGAAACTGATGAGATCCTCTAGATCCAACAAAGATGCTTTTGGATTGGGTTACACCAGTACTGAAGAAGGAGAATCATCTAAAAGTGGTGAAGAAAGAAGTAAAAAAGATAATAACTCCAAACCTACTTGTCATAATTGTGGTAATATAGGTCATACTACCAATGTTTGCAGGAGAAAGATTGCAAATCAAAATTATAAGCAGAAGTTCATGGATCATTGCCACAAATGCAAAATACAAGGACATCAAGAACATGAATGCAGAACCAAGACGATAATCACACAAAGATTTGAAGGATATTGCTATAAGTGTTAGAAGTATGGACATGGATCATATGAGTGCAGATCTAAGCCTAAATGGTCATCAAAAAAGTAGACAAAGGTAAAGCACAATGGAAACTCTTATAATTGGGATTATAATACTAGGTATAATTGTCACTATTGTCAAAAGTATGGACATGTTGCTAAGAATTGCATAAGAACACACTTTAGAAGTGACTGCAAAAGATGGTTGAGTTGTTTAAAGACTGGTCACATAAGTAGGAATTGTCCAACAAGGTCAACGACACTAAGAAGTGAATTCAACAAAGGCAAAGGAATGCTAGATGTTGCAAATTTTAGAGATGAGATGAACAAGACATGGAAGAGAAAGGAAGATTGCAACACATCAAGTTCAAATGGGATCACTTCACCCAATGGATCAGGTGATCACACCATGTCCAATTAAGAAATCAAGAGGTATGTGTGGAACTGGTATTTAAAAGACATACTATACATCAATTCCAAGGATTTATTTCGAAAAAGATTATATATGCATGAAGAAATATGCAAGATGTTGATTATAACTAGGAAGAAATCTTTAAGTTTTGTCAGTTTTCATGTTACTGCCAAGCATGGAAAGTTTCACTATGGTTACTAAGTGAAATATAGTTGATGTTGAGCTATCACAAGTGATAGTGTTAACCAAGTGCATAGTGGTTGTTGAGCATAAAGGAAACTTCATGAAAGTTGAGTGAGTTGAAATTTCTATTGAAGTCAAGCTTACAACTGTGTAAGTGTTAAGCATTAAATGCAAGGTTTTAAGGTCTATATGATCGATTTCTACTCATTTGACATCATTCAAATTTGAAGAAGGGCACAAAGAGAGAAAGGGAAATTGAAGAGATCATTACAAGCATTTGCAAACAAGATTCAATAGTTTCTCGACACCATATCAACAGATTTACAAAGCTATTTATTATGTGTCAAGCTACGTAGTTTGAATTTTTACAAACCCTAATTTTTTTTAATAGAATCTATTTCTTCAACTCCTAAGGTTAAAGAGGATAAGGAAATTTTGAATGTATAATTGATAAGAAATGAGATCAAACAACCAAATTTTAGAGCTATTCCTAATATTGCTTACAAGCAAGATCCATCTAGTGTCTTATCGATGATACCACCACAAGTTTTAATGGTTCAAGATGTGAGATGTTGCTAAACATGAAAGGTGGGTAGCATAGGTGACATGGATATTAGAGAAACCTATGGGAAACTATGCAAAAACAAAGCATTGAAAGATAAATTCAAAATTATAGAGAGAAAAGGGTTAACCCGTGCCCTAGATTTCCCCAATGTCTTCAAAACAAAATGGATAAAGATAGTTCTGAGTAGAATTCATGATAATTCTATATGGTTGGAAAATGGACTAGTGAAGATCACAAAGAATATTGTACACATAGTAATAGGATATCCAACCCTAGACTGACCTAAAACCATGAGGAATGAAGCAAAAGAAGTTATTAAGAAGAATACAGGGGCAATGTGGAACAAAAGAGGAATAATAATTGACACTATCTTAGATCCCCTAATTGCTTTTTTAGTAAGGACTATAGCACACAAATTCTATCAATCCAGTGGGCTCAATAGTGTACCTTGTATTTTTATTGACATGGGATACAAGATAGTTAAGAAGGATCATACTTATGACCTTGTCGATTTGTAGTTGCAATAGTTGTCAGAAAATATGGGAGCAATAAGCAAGACCAAGAGTGCACAATAAAAATTCAATTCAATTCTTGTATGTATATTCTTCTATATATAGAATGCATTCTCTACTTTTGGTAAAGGTGCATGGAAGACAAACAAATCTATTGTAGTGCAAATAGGTGAATTTATTGAGCAACTTGAAGAAAATTTTGAGTTTGTAATGACTAGCTACTTTGAAGATTTTAAGCAGTCAATGAACAAAAGACTATGGATACCATTTTCACTAGTTGAGGAATATTTCAATGATGTTTTCTTTCTAGTTGACACTAATTTCACATATGTATAGGTTGCAATTCCAAGAGTGAGATGGTTAAGACCACTGGGCTATGAAATTAATGTGGATGAAGCCTCTACAACTATTACAACATTACTTGTAGAAGAAATAGATAAGGACACAACCTTTGGAAATTATGATGTGGCTAAATCTAAAATTACAATGGATTTAAAGACTGCCTAAGTCATAAGAAAGAAGAATAAAATGGTCAAGAAACTCAAGGAAAAATTTGATGAGGGGGAAGAAGAAGATGATGACGATGATGATGATAAAGGAGATGAAGATGTACCTACCCAAGAACAACTGGCCATTACTCAAGGTCAAGGTGAAGACCAAGAAGAAGAGGTAGAAATTGAAGAAGGTTTCAAGGGAGAAGAAGCCAGTGAAGCACCTACAGCCACTAACAAGAAGAAGAGAAAAGTTAAGACTACAACAATGAGAAAACAGAAGAAGGTTGCAAAACTTTCACAACCTAAGCCTGCAGTTCCTACTACTAGAGATATCACAAGAGCTACTACTAAAAAGGCTCGAGATGTAGAAAACCCAAAAGAGAAGAAGGCTAGACCAACTAGTGAAGAAGAAGAACCTGAGAAGAGACCAAAGAGAAATTATATACCTCTAGTTGAATATGATGAAGAGAGGATGAAATCTGATGACAATAGCCAAATCAAAGTGGTAAGTCACAGTCCTTCCTCATATTTAGGAAATATATGTGAGAACATAAAGAATAATGATGAGTTATCTAGTCTCACACATATTAAGTTTGATAAACCTGGAAAATTTGAGATGAACCTGTTGAGATAATGGGTGTTGCACACATTGCATAATATTGTTATATTTTATTATTTTATTTTATTATGTAATGTTGTACCTAGATGGACGTGCAACATGTAAAGATTCCCATGGAATATTCTTGATGAGTTGTATTGTAACATTGTGAAAATATTTCATGTAATTATTTAATATTGGGGAAAAGAATTAAATGCCCAATATTAAATGTGGGGTCAGTGGGTTAGGTAGCACATGGTTTTAGCACATGGTTTATGTAATACCACTTGGTGGTTTTGTGGGACTTGCTACTATATAAGCAACCACAAGGGTAGTTGTTGAATAGATAGAGAGAGAGTGACAAGGAGAAGACAAAAGGCAAGAGTCGAGCGGGACAAGGCTTGACAGGTTAGCCAAGGGAGCATTTGTGAAGGTTGAAAGCATGGCATGGGATGTGTGGATTCATGCTTGTTCACATAGTTTGCTCGGTTGTGGCTATGGCCATGAAGGCTTCCATGGTTGTATGGCAATGGTATTTTTGCTGAATAATACATGATGATGGATGCTTTTGGAGGCTGAGTTTTTCCCTCAATGAGGGTTTCCCAGGGTATATCTAGTGTCACATTTTGTGGGTATGTTGTCTTTTCTCTTGCATGTGGATTTTAATTTCGTGTTTATTTCAGATCTATTATGGGTTATGTGGAAACAGTTATATTATTTATTGCCAAGTTTCCTTACAGAACCAAGTAGCGGGGTCAATATATGCCATGATGGAAACATTCAAATAAACTCCAATTGAGATTTCCAACTCATTACCAAAAGATGTATATGACAGAGTTGAGAAAAAGTGGCAATATAGTATCAATATAGAAAGAAAAATTAGAGAGACTATACTTGCACAAGTGATTCCAAAATTGGATAGGGAAACAATGACAAAGGAAATAAAGAAGCACATGGGTAAATTTGCACCTAAATACATGGCATTCAACATATTTCAAAGTAATATTGAGGACATTGTATAGAAGACCACCTAGTTGTGGAAGTCACTATATGGTTTGATAGCACCCAAGGCAATTGAGAAGACACCTATTGAGGTAGGTGATGACAAAGATGAACAAAAACAAGTAACTTAGGTTACCAAAGAAGAAATTGAAAAATATATAGTTGTGGAAAGCACTAAAATGAACATAGATACACAGGCACCAGCTAAGGTTGAGCAACAAATAGAACATAGTGTACTAGATACTCTAGTATCGAGTGGTAGTCCTCAACATGAGTTGAATACAAACACTAATATTGTAAAGATTAAGGGTGTTTCTAATACTAGATCACTCAGAACATTGACCCCCTTACAGAGGAAGACTTGAAGAAGATACTGAAAGAATCCACTATCCAAGGAAAAAAATTTGAAAACACTATACTGGTGAGTGTTGATGAGATTGAGAAGGTAGACAAGGCATCTGTAAGGGAGGAAATTTAGACACAAAAGACATCTACAGCCCCTCCTCAATTCACCATGATACAAACTACATTACCCATTTTAGTATATCAAAGGAAAGACAACAAATTCTACTATCAATAAATTGCTACAAAGTACTCTAGTCTCAGGTAATGAAAAGGAAAAAGAAAATGACAAGTATTAGACCAATGGAGAGAAAAAAGATGAAAAAGAAGAGAATGAAGGAACACAAGCACAAACAGGACAGGATGTTATTCTTGCACCTACAACACAAGATCAAGGTGCAACTGAGAATGTAGACCAAGCAAAGGATAGGATTGAAGAGCTACGTTTGGCTATAAAACTTGAGGAGCAACTAGCAATACAAACACTGGTGACTTTGCTAGAAACTATTATTCCTCCAAGTCAATCTCTTCATAGGTTGAGTCTAGAAGCTATACCTTTACAATCATCAAGGTTGAGTCCAAGCACATCTAAGGTAGATGAAGTTACATCATTTGTTGATGTGATCTTAGATAAAGTGATTGAGTTACCAAAGTTTGATCTTGAAACCATCACTATTGAATAGATGAGCATACTACAAGATGCTCTTGCAAAGTAGAAAAACTAAGAACTTCTCAGAAGGGAGATTAGGTAGAAGCAAGCTTTTCTAGATATCAAGGAAATTATTCTTGATGCATTTAGCCTGCCAACACCAGAAGAAACAAACCTATCATAAAGAAGTTAACCAACTTAGTTGAGAAAGTTAATGACATGGACCTGGATTCAAATGTGAAATTACTTGAATGGTCTGAAAGAAAGTTCCAAAATAAGGTTAATGAAAAGATATCAAGTGTTATTGCACTATCACAGGATGAGTTAGCAACCAAAATTGACAATGTAAAGAAGGTACTAGAGAACATTTTCTCTTTATACATTCAATTAGCAATGTTGCATGTAGATGAAGCAAACATAAAGGCTAAATTGATCAGCATCCAGTCTATCCTAACTCCGCATATGAAGATATTGCACAAGGAATTAGCCTTTTTCTAAAACACTCATGAAGAAAGATCTGCATCTTTCTACTCATAAAGGCTTAATACACCTTGCAGTCAAGATGGCCATACAAATCAAATCATTGGAGGTAGCTTGTGATAATTGGGATGTTGTTTTGAAAATTAAGCTTGAGGTCCATAAAACATTTTTGGACAAACACACTATAAGTGTATAATCCTTTGACATGGGTGTCAAAAAGGGGGAGAATTAAGAGAAGAAGAAAGTATGGGGGAGATAATGAAGGAGAATATATTTTTGGGGGAGCTACTATTTTTGAGAAAGGAGGAGTCAATGACAAACAAAGTACATAGATCAACTTATGCGAATCTACTCAGCAGGAGGAATGATTTTGGTTCAGATACTAAACAACATAGTTAACTCAGGGGGAGTTATCAAATTTTGAGGTATGACTGATGAGTCATGTTTTTGCAAAATTTTAAAGTTTTGAAGTTTTGTATGTAAGTGGATATTATCTGAGTTATTCTTGAAAGGCTTAAAGTTATTCATGCATGACCAAGTATTTTTGCCGCTCATGTCAAAGGAGGATATTATTAATCTTAGATTGGTCTTGACATATGAGTGGCAATATACTTAAGTCATTTACTTAGTTCATGCTAAACAAGTAATGCATGCAAGCATAATTTTTCAGATGGTATATGCCGAGTGAGAGATATTAAGTATGTACCAAGTCACTTAAGTGCCAAGTAGATAGTATGTGCCGAGTTATTCAGATGTCAAGTGACCAATGGATATCAAGTCATTCAGAAGCTGATTTACAACATTAAAGTTGTAGTTGATGTCAAGCATTTAGGACCTCAGATACCAAGTTATACAATTTTTACATAGTTGTTTGTAATGGCACAAACTTCTATTTAAACCATTTTTTAGCCAACTTTAGGATTGTTTTACAATCTTAGATGATAAGAACGAATCTTAATTGTGAATCCCTATACATTACATGCATCCAATCAAAAAAAGGGAGGGATTAAGTGACAATATGGGTGAATCAAAATCATTGATTCATACCTAAGCCTAAGTCACCTAGGTCTTCTTAAGGAGGACAAACCCTAAAAAAATGAATGTGTAAGGAGAAAGGAGAGAAGTTTGCATGCACAAAAAGAGAATTTATGGTAGATAAGGAGTTGTGATTTGAGATACATAGCAAAATTAGCTAGAGGAGAACAGAGGAAAAGAATTAGAAGATAGCAGAGATATATCTAATCAGAAAGGATCAAGTACACATCAGCAAAGAGGTGATCTGACATCAAGAAATAGGGTGTTAACCAAAGGATCATTGCTGAGACATTCTTATAGGTGAATCAGTTAAATATCTTAATAAAGTAGTCTTGACAAGCTGTTATAAATCCTTTAACAGGGTGCTTACTTCATTGTAAGTTAAAGTCCTTTTACCAGGCACACTTCTAACAAGGTGTTGAAATCCTCTAACAGGGTAAGATCTAACAATCTTGTAAGCCTTTAACAAGGAAAACCTTTCACAGGGTAGATCAAGTTTCATGATTGAAACATTGTAATCTTCATTGGATACACTTTATTACTAAAGTAGTGGGGATTTGTGGGTGTCATCCGCACCCCAGTTTAACCTTCTCCTTGGAGGGTTTCTAGGTAACCAAATATCTAATGTCACACATGTGTTAAATATTTTACTTTCATGCTATGGATGTACATGCCTAATTTGGTGAATGATTTTAAGGTTGAAAGTTTTAAGTGTTGATTCACGCACCCCCCCTCCCCCCCTTTCTCAGAATTTACTTCCATATTGTGTTTCCAACATCTCTCTCTCTCTCTCTCTCTCTCTCTCTCTCTCTCTCTCTCTCTCTCTCTCTCTCTCTCTCTGTGTGTATGTGTTCTACTAAATGCATTAGCTTTACAAAAGTGTGATTGTCAAATATAGCTGGACATTGAGAGAAGGCTAGAAACAAAGATAAGGCATATGAATTCTTTGACAAAATGCAGTAGTAAACACATGAATAGAGTATGTGTGACAATGGTTTAAAAAAATCTCTAGGTTTGCATAAGAGATTTGACAACACAAGTAAATTGTTTCATATAGTAACTCAAGGAGATGTCATTGTACCAAGTGCAATAAATGTGATATTTTCAAATGTGTAATCATGTATGTTTACATGCAATTTGTCATCACAAAATGTAGGTAATAGTATGGAATGTTTTCAAGAGATTTTCACTTTTCTCTAAGAATATTTGTTATTTAATTGGCTAAGATTGATCAACCAATCATTCCCAAATCATATATTGAATCCTTGTATTAGAGGCTATCATAATGCCTTTTCCATTTTTCAATTTATTAGCCTATACTTGATTTTCGGAGCCTCTAGAGTCCCTTTTTGCATTTTCAAGTATTTTTAAAGATTGTTTTAATCTTTTGGTTTCATTCAATCTCTTGCCTTCGATTGGATATCTCTTGGGGCTTAATTGAAGATAGCAGTCAAAAGATATCAAGATTTTATTGTCTAAAAAGTGGGTTCTCCATGTCCAAATGCATATTTAAAACATTGATGCTATATTCTAATGTTGAGTTGCATTTTTTGAAAAATATAACTTAAAATGACTTTAAGTTTTTAAGTTACTTTAGCACTTAAGTGATTTAAGTGACTATAGTGCACTTTATGTTATAATTTGATCTTGTGTTGTTTTTTAATTTTTCACTTAATTGACTTTATGCACTATATAGTCTAATTCAATGTTGAGATTTACTCTATGTTTTATTTTAAAACATTTAAGTTAAATGTTACTTTTTGAATTTATTTACACATAATATGTAAACTATATAGTCGAAATATTGTATTTGACACCTTTATGTGATATTTGCATCAAGAGAACCCAATTTTAGCTTAGATATATAAATGCATTGTATATTTAAAACATGCAGTGACATCTAGAGTGTGATTCTGGCTTAAGTGCAAATACATTGCATGTTGAAGCCTCTCAAGACCCCAATTTTGCACTACATACATGTTTGTTGACTTTTTAAAACTTGCATTTGCATCTTGGGAGTGGGATTTTGGCTTTGTGCACATGAAAATGCTCTCGAAGACCACGTTTTTCCTCTTGGACTCCAAAAGTGCCTAAACATGTTTGTTTTCCTTGCATATTTAAAATATGAAAATGCACAAAAAGAGTGTGATTTTCCTCTTGCACCCAAAACCATGACATGTAATTATTCTCCATAACCTTGATTTTCCCTTTGAATGGTCAACATGCAATTGCATCCCAACACCTTGATTTACGTTGAAGGCATGCATTCTCACTAAAAATGTCACACGTAATACACCTTTGAGGGTATGATTTAGGTTAAAACACATGATATATGCATTTGTGTCTTGAGGCCTTGATTCGCTTCATGCAAGGAGATGTTGTATGCATTTGAATTTCAAGACCACATTTTGTGTTGAAAGCATGCATTAACACCAAAGGCATTTCATGCATATGGTCTCCAAGACCACAATTTGTTGTTCAAAGGATAAAGCATTCGTGTATTAGGGCCTTCTAAACCTAATTTCACATGAAATTTTTGTAGGAAGGAGACTTGCAACCACATTTTCCCAAATAGTTGCACATGCATTTTCCCTTGGAGACCACAGTTTGAAGCTAAACTTTGAATTTTTCAAAGGTCATTGGTTACGATACGTAAACACACTTGGAGAACTCAATTTTGGAAAAGACAAATTAATTCTAACTTCTCTTTCTTCCACATTTTTCTCATTGATCTCCAAGTAAGTGTGAGGTTTCAATTTTGCTTCCATTTCCTACTTGTTTTACTAATTTGTTGCATTCTTTGGCTCATCGTTATCCATTTATTCAAATGAAGCCCTAGCTTTTTGTATTAAGTTAATAAATATGCTTGGAATCTTTATCTTTATTTCAAATGCAAAGCACTTTCATCTCAAAAATGGAATTTCGTACAAAGAGGATTTTGGAGTTGTCAAAATTTTAGTAAAAGCAAGAGATATGTCTTTCTTTTTGTGTTTAGTTTTTGTATATATCTTATTGCTTGTTTTGTTCTATTTTTGGAGAAAAGTTGAGGATTTCCACCAAATAATGCAAGTGCATATAAATGCTTTCATCTTCCATACTCAATCCATTTTCCAAATACATTCCAACATCATTTTCGTACATATGCAATTGCAACTTCCAAACCTAATTACATATTCACCTCAAAATGATGCATTTTTACCACATGTAATCACCTTTCATAAATCCAATTTCAGTGAAAGGTCACACTTTTAAATACCAAATTTATCATTATTTACATATCCATATGCATTCAACATGCATTCTTGACCATTTAAAACAAAATCCCACTTTGCCTACATGTAATCCATCATCCTAAACCCAAATTTGATCATTTATGTCCAAAATACATGATGTCCTATTCATTTCCATCCATCAAATGTGTTCCATAAGTGTCTAATCCATACTTAAAACACCCATTCTTTATAGATCTGCCATTACAACTCAAAATCTAAAGCCTTCATAGATTCAACCCTTAAGATGATGTATTTACTCTTTGGAATTTCTATGTTGTACCACAAGATATGTCCACACCTCTAAAGGCCAAAGGAAAAATAAAATATCAATATGATAAGGAGATAGCCCATGCAACTTTGTCACATGTTTCCATCTACCCTTGATCAAATCTTAGATACAAAGATTGGTCATGTTGATATAGCCAATTTCTTGCAAAGGCTCAAAAATTCTTCCAACAAAGATATGTAGTGTATCAAGAGGAGCCATATCCATCTAGTATCTAATTTTCCTATGGAAGCCCTTGAACATGAATTCATCTAGGAATGCGCAAATCATTTTAACCTCAAGTAAAAGATCGCTAAGGATGTTGATGGTAAAGTACTTTTCAGCCTAGATTCGGATGGGGTTGAACAAATCTTCAAGGTTCTCGCAAATCTTGAATATATAGATCTGTCTAACGAATTATTTGTGTAGCCATAGAATCAAAGCAAGACAGATTATCAGAGGCATACAAATGATAAACGACTGACCAATAAAAGATCAACATATATGACCTCTCTCTAGAGGTCAATGATTTTATAACTCTACTTAGTGGGACCTATGGTCTCAAAGAATCCAATCACTTTGAGATTTGATTGTTTAAATTCATCTATCGGATTCTTCAGCATAGAGAACCCATCTACTAGGGAGAGATCATAAGCACAACATTGTGTGAGTAGTTGATTCATGTGGGGACATCATCCTTATTCCACATGAATTCATTCTTGGTATATATTGTTGTAGCTATGGGGACGTTCTCAGGATTCTCTACCAAGAGAGATTAGTCTTTGGTTCACATCTAAAACTATTATGATCAGCTCATGCTAACAAAGAGAAAGCATCACTATAGGAGGGTGCAGGATGCATTTTTTGGGCATTTCAAGTACCTTTTCAATGAAGAGTTGGCGATCAAAAGAGTATCATATGAGGCATAGGAGAGAGTAAATATGGGTGCATTTTCTTGTAATTTCTAACTTCCACCTACTTGGGAGTTGGTTAATATTGAAGGAGAACCATGCACTCTATCGTGATGTCCTTTTGATGGGATAATTCTAATGGAAATGGTCAGATCGCTCATGTAAGTGCAAACATACCAAACCAGCCAGTGAAAGAAAGGATTTAACATTACTACCACCAAACCCTAAAAATTGGTCAATATGCACGTATCTCAATGTATAAGGTGAAATCTATGGAATTTGAGCTTCAACTCATTACCCAAAAGAATTTCAAGGCCAGATGTGACTTTGACTACAAAGGAATGCATTCAAAGATAAAAAGAGAATTCACCCATGTTCATCGTATGGAGGATGTGGGGTTTGATTTATGCAACGAGGTAGATATCATCAAGATGGACTACTATAGGCTTTTTTTGTAGTAAAATATCAAATCTCAACATGATTCAGATTCCAAAAGGGGTTGAGATTGAAGATGATGGCATGCTCTTGGATTCGGAATATCACAAGACCCAACTTGAAAAGCTTTTTCCTATTCATATCCAATGACAAAAAAATCTTTAATAGATCCCAATATATTTTGTTGAATACCAATGAATGCTTGAAAAGTAAAGGTCTCAAGAGAGTTCATTTGAAGGTTGGGGTAGATTGCAATAATTCCAGACCCATGGAAGGAAGTCACAAGTGGAGATCAAGAGAAAAGATAGTTTATCCTCTTCAAAGCCAACTAAAATTCTCAAATTTAAGCTCAAAGGTGGAAAAGTTGTAATTCCACCCTTGACTCTTCGCAAACACCCCTACAAATGCAAGAATGAGATGAGTAAGAGGAAGAGGAAGAGGAAGAGGAAGAGGGACATATAATCTCCTCCACAGTTTCCAAGCAACCAAAAGTTATTTACCCAAGAGGAACCATTCTTGGATTTCATAGACAATTATGTGGATTCATTCTCCACTATATTCACGCCTACAATTCCCATTTCAAAAGTCAATATGTTGGCACTCCATGTCTCTTTCGCAACTCCTATTCTCATAGCAGAACAATTTGACAACCTAGGAAATGTGTTTAATGATTTTCTGACTCTCACAAAATTACAAGTTTCCCAACTTGATACCTTAGTTTTAGGATTTGAGATGTTCATGACAGAGTCATCCCAAAGGATACCCATGGTTCCAATTATGAAAACTAAGGTGTGCACTTTGACAATAGAAATACAATCAAGATCAATGTCTGTCATAGCCATTGTTTGAGTTTCAATGGATGAAGGTTCCAACTTGCTTGCATGGTTAGGAAATATCACCATAAAGAGGAAAAAGATCAATTTTCCTCTAGATGATCTCCCTTCAAAGAAAACCAAGTCTAATCTCCCTAAGCCAAAGGTTGTCTCAAAAATCCTTGTTGATTTTGTGAAGACCAATTTTTTTGAGATTGTAGACCCTCTTGTGGATAAACCAACATAAGAGCTTAATCACTCTACTTACAAGTTCACCAAAAATGAGATTGGGAAACAATCACGATAGGGGTGTTTACAAGATGTTGATGACATGCTTTCTAATTTGTTAAAGTAATAACAAGCACTAGGAGGAAAAAAATTAGTTGAATCAGGAGAATTCTCATCTTTATGAGGTCATTCACCAACAATCCTCATAGCCTGTGGGCATCGCATCATGAACAGCTCAAGTGAATCAAAGGGCTGAGGTAGCTAAGGCTTAGTTCAAGGAGTTTATCTCAAAGGGAGTTTTGTCAATTAAAGATTTTTTGAAAGTCCTTGAATGTATCAGAGGTGTTAACAAAAGACTCCATGATATGATTACTAATTTCAATCAAGAGATCAATACCCTCAAAGAAGATTTGGGCTCGAGGAATCAAATGGAAAAGGACGATATGAATGTCTTGATGACATATGACATCATTCCATCTCTATATATGTTCTATGAATATTAGGGACTCATGGGTCACAAGGCACAAGTGATGGACAAGATCTTGACAAAGACACATGGAGCCCTAGAAAGTTGCCAAGCTGTGGAAATGGAGATCATGAGTGATCTAAGGAATATGGGATGCAAGGTCCTCACAAAGGATGACAACTTGTTCACCAAGTAGGAAATGACTTCAGAGTTCACTAATAGAGTTAATCTTGAATTTGATTAAGAGGATTTTGGAGCACATATAATGAACAAATTTGCCACATAGTGGCAAAGCACTTGTGGGGTTCCATTATGGAAAACTACTAGGTTGTACAAATGGGACATGCCAATGTAGTCATGTTTGATGCCATTTCACAGACAATAAAGATTCCAAATCTTCCCATGCTTCATGATTGTATTGTTAATTATAAGGCTTTTGTTGACAATCTATAGGATTGATTCAACTTTTTCCATCTTTTTCTTTTAGTTTTTCCAACTCCGTAGATAGAGAAGATAGATCACATGTAATCACAAGTGCATGTAATTTGATTACACCAACTTTCGGTACATGTAATCCAATAAATCTTCTTTCCTAATTTTATCGGTTCAAGGTGTTTGAGTTGTTCCCACTTTTTCCTCCTTTTTCTCACTTATTTATTTGATGCAGGAGAACTCTACCAGACTTGTGCAAGTAGAATTTTTATCATGTAGTTCCAATTTGGAAGAAAAGTGAATACAAAGAAGCAATTGAATTTGAAGCTTTGACTGGAAGCAATTGTGATAGAGCAAGTTAGAAGCTTTGAATGTGATTTGTGTCTATGGATTTTGATTAATGCTACTATTGTATGTTTATTAGAGTGAGTAAAAGAAACAATTAGAGTGAATAAAAGAAACAATTAGATCCAAAGCTTTGACTGGGAGAAATTGTGGTAATATAAAACTAGAAATTTCCATTGTAGGTTATATTACTATCTGATATTCATGCACTTTGTTAAATTTGAGTTACTTTCATGTCTTTGAGCTTAAATAACTTATAGGATTATAGCATAGAAATCATCTCTTTCTAGAAGTCTTTGCGCCTCAATAGTAGTGATTTACTTTTACAGTGTAGAACAACTGGAATTAGATCCAAGCTAGTACACTTTAAATCAGCCTTTGAGTTGAGGTTATTTTATTAGGATCATTGTTTCCAATTCCTAGATAGAAATGTAGTTTAGAGGATTTTCTACACCATTACTTGCTCCATGACTAAGTGGATTCCTTCTTGAAATAAGAGGAAAGAACATTAGTATCACCCTTCAAAATACCTCTAACTTCTTTCTTACCTTGAGTTGATCCAAGGAACAATGAGAAGGGATGGACTTCCCTTAAAGGTAGGAAAGACTGTCACATATACTATGGTTGGTCATCCTATTTTGTGTTTGAATTTGAACAAACTGTCGGATGCAAAATATCCACCTAACATTCTATAATGCATGGTGGACAAAAGATGTCTTTGTTGAAGAGAAGCTTTAAGAATCGATCAATAAAATGTAGGTACTACTAGCAAACATTCTTGTGAATCGTGATTTCATAAATATTAGATGGCTTAAACATCACATACTAAGACTTTATTCCTAAACTAAAAGTATTAAATAGTCAAAATTGACTTACTAAACTATAAATAAATCATTCAAAATGTTTGACTAAATACCTCTAAGGAATATGGAAGCAAATCCTAAGCATATAAATTGTTAAAAAGGGTGTCCCAAGACATGTTGTCTATGAAATACAATGATTATAAGACTTGGAGAGGATCTATGTGGGTGGAAATACTTTGGTGATATGCATATGAATGTGCAAGTGTACAAAGATCGCATGAAGATTGTTGACAAGCTTTTACAAGGCAATGATGGCGCATGAAGTACAATGATTCAAGCATGTGTAAAAAATGATTATATATGAAAAAGGTTGGATACTAAACATGTATATATAAATGTAATATCATTTGTTGGGAAAGGTAATTGTTCAAAAAAATGCTTTAAAGAATAGCCATTAAATGAAATGTAACGATTGTAATTAACACACACACACACACACACACACACACACACATATTACAATCGTTACATTTCATGTAATGGTTATTCTTCAATATATATATATATATATATATATATATATATATATATATATATACATATATATATATATATATATATATATATGTATATATATATATATATATATATGTATATATATATATATATGTATATATATATATGTATATATATATATATATGTATATATATATATATATATATATATATATGTATATATATATATGTATATATATATATATATATGTATATATATATATATATATATGTATGTATGTATGTATGTATGTATTTGTATGCATATATATGTGTGTGTGTATATATGTATATATATATACATACATACATATTATATGCGTATGTATGTATGTATATGTATATATATAATATGTATGTATGTATATGTGTATGTGTATATATATATATGTATATGTATGTGTGTGTGTGTGTGTGTGTGTGTGTGTGTGTGTGTGTGTGTGTGTGAGAGAGAGAGAGAGAAGTTGAAGATATATCAAAATATATACCAATCGCGGGTAGACTTAAATGTCACAACCTTTGCTAGCGTGCTCTTTGTGATTCACAAAATTTGAATTTTTTAAAAGGTGTATGAATTGTCCTCAAAGCATGGCAAGAACAAGATTTTTGTTAGATAGTACCTCAATAGATAATTATGCAAGATGTAAAATTAGAGGCAAGCTATTAATATGATTGAGATGAAGAGAGGCATTTCACTTAAGCAGAAGTTAGAGGGAAAGATTATGAGAATGAAATATAAACAGAGGTGTGACATAGGTGTATCATAAATTGATAACGTCAAAGTGAGTTT
This sequence comes from Cupressus sempervirens, assembly GCA_028749045.1. Classification (NCBI taxonomy): domain Eukaryota; kingdom Viridiplantae; phylum Streptophyta; class Pinopsida; order Cupressales; family Cupressaceae; genus Cupressus; species Cupressus sempervirens. The sequence goes on from CM053790.1 coordinate 822,933,830, forward strand.
AGAGTTCTTGAAACCCTACCATTAATTAGTAATAGGAACTAGATAGGATGTGTTTTCAAAGGATGCAGAAGGCAACATTGCAACATGATTTCATATATTTTCATTGTACATATTTCTGTGTTGCAGATGGATAGAAAGATCTTCATCCTCACTTTTGGTTGTAAATAATGACTTTTTATTTTTTATCATAAGTTAACTTATTCTTATTTCCTTAAAATTATAAGATTAGTAACTTCATTCATTCTGTACAAAAATAAATTAGCTATTAATTCTTGAAATAAGGCAATTACAAGGAGACAACTCTATATAAAGGAAATGTAAAAATATTATAAGGACTTTTATATTTTTTTGGGACAGCAAAAAAATTGAGTATTTGGAAGTGTTTCATGATTGTTAAGCATTCATTATGCAATGTTATTGGCTTATTGTATGATAGCATGATAATATTTTATGATTGAATTTCCATTTTCATAAAGGCAATAGTCAAATATGAATGAATTTTATTGTTGTATATTCTTCACTGGTATCTTTGAACTGTATGTTACATATGAATCAAATTTCTATCATGGACTGCTCTTATATGTTGTCTTTGTCCCCCAATGGTGAAGCAAGTACAGTGGTGATTTCTTAGCAAAACCTTGATAGCATTTGTAAATATTTTATTAAGAATTCTAAAGATTGTACAACTTCCTTTCTTTCTTTTCAAGTAAAAATTATTTTAAAATGGAAAAATTTGATCATAGAAGAGAGCGGTCCCTCACAAACACAAAGGAAGATCAAACTCTAAAAGTGATCTATCCAATTGCCCAAAGAATATTGTCACTTCTTTATTGAGTGTTAGTGTAAATAATTAATTATTATTACACTTAAGTTTACTTAGGAATATGCATAGTCATATGAGTTGTCTTGTTGACAACACAGGAGTTAGCAATTTATTAGAGCAAATGGTGTCTACAACATCTCTTTATGAAATACACCTATGTAAACTTATCCTCTCATCATCGCACAAACTCCTATGCTCAATGAAGGATAATCCACCTTTGGTGGACATGTGCTAAGTTGTAATCCTTATCTCTTGTGTGACTTCTAGACATATCGGTTGCCCTTATATATAGGCACCCTCTATGATGTATTCATTGAATTATCCAATTATCTAATTATCTGATATCCATTATCATTTTGATCATTATTGAGATTCTCATTTGATCATCATTAATCTCTCTTGTGCTATCTATTGAGCTTCTTGATCTTGGGGTTGAATTATTGCCTTAGGAAAATTCTTACATGATATCAGAGCTATACCAAATTTTTACATGGTATTAGAGCCATAGGAGTTTCATTGCATAGCCATTGGAGAGATTTTTTGCAGGTCAAGATTGGAGCTTGCTAGTGCAAATCAGATATTGGCATCATATTTAGGTGGTCAAAAAACTCCCAAAATGATTTTTATTTCATCAAAGTCGGACATCTAAGGTGAAATCTAGAGTCATTTGATTTTTGGAGGTGCGAAGGTGGCAATTCAAGAAAAATAATTACAGAGGTGATTTTCAAACAGTGATATCTCCCTCATACGAACTCCTTTTTTGAACAATTTTTTTTTTTGGGGGTAGAATTTGGTGATCTACACATTGGTGCAGGATGGTTGAGATCTCTATTCCTAAATTTTTTTGCAAATCACAAATCCCAATTTTTGCAACTTCAAAGGCTTAGTTCGAGCTCATCTGGACACAAATTCAGGTGTTTTTTTTTTTAGAGTACATTTTTTTTGTCTACTTTCCAAATTTGGTATCAGCTTGGAGTAATTCTGAGTAGACATAGAACTTTTAATTTTCGGTCTCATTTTGGCCTATTGGCAATTGTAATTAATTAGATCCTTGAGAGGTTGTATCTTATCTTGTTGAGTACAATATAGCTTCATATTTGTTGTTGCAAACATCAAAATCAGAAGTCCACTTATGCCCTAAATTGGCAAGTAGCCATTGTAATCACACTAAATATAAAGTGCCAAATCATGCATTAGTGGGGGGAGGTTTCTTTGATTTTATTTTTTGCATTTCGGGGGTGCATACATTATTTGATCTCATGGAGTCATGTCAAAAGTCACTTTGGTTTAAGATTCAAATTGACAAAAAGGAACTATCAGAAATGGAGTGCTTTGATGATTGATCATCTAAGAGAACATAAGGAAGTATTTCTTTATCTATGTTCCAAAGAACTGCCTTCTTCTACTGATCGAAAGGTTCTAAGAATGATTTTTCAAGCTATTTTTATAAAAACCGGTATGGATTATTTTGTTGTCCTTAGAAAGGCAAGTAATCCTTATGAACTTTGGATGTGTCTTTGGAAAGCATATGGAGATCCACGAGTCCCTCCATTCCCAGAGGACATTATCCCTCTAGTCACTCCAGTTATGGTACCTTAAACTCTAGTTGAGATCATACCTCCTGATGCTCTTGTTGCTTCTACTAATCCAATTTCAGCCATAGATGCTCTTGATTCAGTGAAGTAGGAAACATGATGTCTTCCTATTTCAACTTTATGGGATGACTTCCTTCCAGACATTGCAGTGTTACTTGTGGAGTCTTACATTGAAGATGTGGGAGACATTATTGATGGCATCCATCTTCTCCTTATTGAGGAGAATTCTTCTTCACTTGTCGCGAGGGAATACTCTGACCTTCAACTACTTGATCTTTCTTTCGAGACTGACATGATTGTGGACACTTCTTTTCAATAGTTGGAGGACTCTTTTACTTCAAAGGAGACATATCAGTCTTTGGGGATTCTATTCCAATTTCCTCAAACATCATATCTTTTGAGGATTCTTCCTACTAGTTGGGGAGCATTCTCTACTACACCTATGGCACTACTTCTTCCTACAAGGAGGAACATCATTCAATTTTCATGGTGCAGCTTCTTTCGTCATCAAGGAGCTTCTTTCATGGGTGTGCATTTATCATTGATGGGAGGCTACATTGCTTCTCTTCCTATATCTTCCTATAAGGATGATTCCTTGTCTTTGGAGTTTGATTCACTTTCATACATGGACATGTTACCTTGTTTGCCACCTTTTGGGCATCCACCAGATTGGCTTGTGGCATCTACATTCATCAAGGACTTGTCAACATATGAGCAGACTTCAAAGGTAGCATCCATAGCATACTACATATGGATTCCTCATCCATCTTCCTATCTACAATGGGAAGTATACTTGCACCTATACTTGGTGTATCTTCTTCCTAAAGGGACATTTGAATACTTTTTTGTCTTCATGACATCCTTGCAGGAGATTATTCAATATGGGGAGGATATCACAATGTATTTTTTCTTATGGGGGATATATGCTTGTACATGCATGATGTATGTCATACCGGGGGGTCTTGACTACTCCATCCTTGCATGCATCTTGTATTTCTTCATCTCTCTTTTTGGAGGAGGTTTTTACCATGAGGTTTTCCCTCTTTCTCTATTTTTAGAGAGATTGCATAGCATTGTATGTAGAGCATTGCATTTGTACATGGGTACCTAACATGGCCTAGTAGCTGGGACCCACATTGCATCTTGCATTTAGCTTTGCGAGCTTAAGTGCATTCCCCTAAGTTGCACTTAAGGGGGGGTGTTAGTGTAAATAATTAATTATTATTACACTTTACTTAAGTTTACTTAAGAATATGCATAGTCATATGAGTTGTCTTGTTGACAACATAAGAGTTAGCAACTTATTAGAGCACATGGTATTTACAACATCTCTTTATGAGATACTCCTATGTAAACTTATCCTCTCATCATCGCACAAACTCCTGTGCTCAATGGAGGATAATCCACCTTTGGTGGACATGTACTGAGTTGTAATCTTTATCTCTTGTGTGACTTCTAGACATATCGGTTGCCCTTATATACAAGCACCCTCTATGACGTATTCATCGAATTATCTGATATATCATTTTGATCATTATTGAGATTCTCATTTGATCATCATTAGTCTCTCTTGTGCTATCTATTGAGCTTCTTGATCTTCTTGTTGAATTATTGCCTTAGGCAAATTCTTACATGGTATCAGAGCTATACCAAATTCTTACATTGAGCAAGCTGATGTAAAGTTTGAAGTAACAAATGTGTCTACTTGTTATAACCCTTCCACCCCACCAATCTCATTCACTCAACAAATGTAGAATAAATAGAAATTATTTCCGTCTCATCTTTTTATCCCACATTTGCCCCAACATTGTGCTTACCCATGACCAAAGTTATCAATCTAATTCCCCTTCATTTCTAAGTAACTCTCAACTCTCTAGCTCTTTATTCCTAGCACGGCCTTATTTCATGTTGTAAAGGTTCCATATCTAGCTTTATCTTCAACTCCTCCATTCTTAATAGCCTCTTGTGCATTATGTTTCTAAGAGTTCCAAAATGTTAAAACACAAGATCTTGATAGATAGGGCAATAAAGTGAGTTTGAATGGCTGAATGCATTTTATTGTTTATTTAGTATTTTTGTAATACATGTGTTGATAGGAAGAACTCCATTTGTTATGATGTTAGTATAAACCAAATCTCTAGTTTTGATTATCCATTTCCATTGTCATACAAAGTCATCATCGAATTATACATTTAATTTTCAATGTTATTTTATTTATTAGTTAAATTTGTTGGAAGTCAATTACTTCAAAAATTGAGGTGGATGAATAGAAAGCATGCTTGCTACAAAAGGATTTTTCTAATCTTATGTGAATATCTTTCTCTAAAATCTACAGAACATTGAGACAATTTTATATTGTTGTGAAGATATTTGGGAACAATATAAAAATTGCTTCCAAGGCTTCTATGGCTAAGGAGGTTAAGTTTATGAGGGCTATATGGTTTTGTAGATTCTTTGGTTTATTTCTTTAAATATGCTTAGTAGTAAAGTTAAGAAAACTTTCACTTGATACTTTTGCTTTGCTTCAGTAAAATATATTGTAAAACAATATTTATTCTTAGTTGAAGACTATATGGAGGAATACATCTTTTATAAACAAACCATTTTTATTTATATAAACATTTTCCAAACTAAACCTTCCCAACAATAGGGGGCTTAGTCCTGCATGCTGTAATAAAAAAATTGCCTCATTTGTTTTTAAATAGTAGGCATTATTGAAAAAGGATCATGTTATTTAAGAAAATAAAAATTTAATATAGTAGGCATTATTGAAAAAGGATCATGTTATTTAAGAAAATAAAAATTTAATGAAGCATTCATATGGGCAAAGAATAGCAGTTAACTCAAAAAAAAAACTCATTCTATTTATTGGAAGGTTGTATGTTGACAAATATAATTGATCTTAACAAGAATCTGCAAAGCTTTGTATTCAAACTTTTGACTTTTGTTCCCATTTAAAGTAATTTAGAGCATCTAAATTAAACAAATGCTAGATGTAATTAACGAGTTAATAATAATTAATTGAAACTTTTTCAAGCTTTGTGTTCAAACTTTTGACTTTTGTTCCCATTTAATGTAATATAGTGCATCTAAATTAAACAAATGGTAGATGTAATTAATGAGTTGGTAATAATTAATTGAAGCTTTTTGATGTTCAAGCTCCATTGTGTTTGAACTTTTAGAGTCTTCTTCCAGGCTTGTTTTATTTTATTTTTAAAAATGCACCAAATTTAAAGGAAAAACCAATGTTGCTAGATATAATTAATCTATTAAATAAGAATCAAATAATATAGCTGAAGAATCAAAAAAATATTGCTTCAGATATCCACTCTAAATTCAAACTTTTGAGTATTGTTTCGGTTCAAATAAGTCCTAAATTATACACTATAATAATAATAAAATTATATGAAAATAAAGCATCTTGTCTAAATGACGACCACAAAAATCTCACACATGTTAAGACCATTTTCTCCTGGATTGCTTTCCAGAAACAGATTGTGAATTTAAGGTCCAGAGAATAAACAATTAAACTCATTAATAGGAAAATACAGATGTTTTCCTTGGGCATCAATTTGGCCCCAGAATTTCTGCTTAAGATCTACTATCTGTACTTCCCGAAAATTTCTTCGGTGTCTGTAATGATAGATGATACAAAAGTCGAGAGTAGGAAACAGCCTGCACTGTTGAATACTGCATCAAACGGTTGCCAAAACTGATACGCAATAGGCAACTGGCAACAAAAGAAAAGATTGTTTCCTAGAAGTTGATCCTTCAAACTGGTATGTTGATGTAAAACAATGATAGCTGATGACTGGATTGAAGATTTCTTGATGTGAAACGAGCAAGATCAATTGAGGTTTCCATATATTGTTAGTTTGGAATGATCGAGGCACAAAAGTATCAGGAATCGTTTCTTGTGCATAGATGGAGAAGAATGTCTCCTAAAGACAGACAGGACATTGTGTGTTTAATCTTACCCGTGTTAAATTTTGTCAGATACCATCCAAATGGCGATTTTATTGACTTTTCAAAATAATTCTGGCTTAAGTACATAAAGCAAATTCATTCTGGTCAAAATTTCATGTATCTTCAAATTCTTATTAATAATAAGCTTATAGCACAGCTTCTGCAACAAAGTTGTCTGCTTTCATCTGTGAAAGACGATTTTCAATGTTCCATAACACAGGCTTATATCTGCATGCAAAGAGACATTAAAGAAAATATATATATTAGCATGGACGTTTATGAGTATATATAGTATAAATGGCTGTAGTACAACTGAAATTTGCATTGACATAAGTATCAGAAAGGATGCAACATTCATTCAACAGGAGGATGCAACAATTCTGAGTGAACTCAGCTAAACCTCATATACATAATCTGAAATTTAAATGATTCGTGAACAATAATTTCAGGTAGGATCAAATAACTTTACAGCCAAATGAGACCATTGTATGCTTGAATGGCGTGTTTCAGGTCAGCCGTTAGCTGCATAACCTGAGCGGCCAAAGTTTCTACTTTTGTTTGTGTCCTTGCTAGTTCTCCCTGATCAAAATATCAGAAGTCAATTTCGACGGACAAATTAAATTAAATGCTTGGAATACTCGAGAGTTATTATAAAATAAATTATTCTAACCGAATAATGTCTTAAATTATTATATGCACATGATTCAGGGGTTTCAAGCAAACCTTCAGTTTCAAGTTCTCAGTTGCATGTGTCCCATGATCATTCACACCATTTAGTTTGTCACTGATAATTTCTTTTCTTGATTGAGCATCCTCAATATTCATTATAAACTTAGAAACTGTGTTTGCCTGGTCTGTTCGCAATTCATCTAGTACGATACGCAGTTCTGCATTCTGCTTCAGACATTCGTTAACCTGCAATTCCAAAAAATAGTAAATATCTATGACAGAAGGACCAATTAATCACACAGCGCAATTTCTAAAGCAGCAGCTCTTACTAAATCGCTAATGAAGTCTTCTCAATTCAACTTTGCCACATCTTACAAGATAAAAATACTAAAAGGTGTCCTTAACAAAATGTCTCAATTTTGTTGGAATAATCAATACCACTGCCGCCAGATCACTAGACTGCTTCAAACTGAACTACAGATTTGTTAAGAGTCCTTAACACACTTCCTAAAATATCTCCAAAGGTTAAACACATGGCCAGATTGCAATCATGAACGTTTCCTATTCTCTATTCTCTAGCCAGTAGTTGAGTATAAGTTGAGTGCTGTCACAAATAATGATGATTCTGTCCACTACAGTACACTTGGAGGAATTCTCTCAACATTCATTTATTTCACAGTTAACTCAAATTCTATATAAGCATAGACATTGTACCCAAATGATTATTGGAAAATGAAGAATTCTTATTCTCTCTCATCTTCTCTGTTGTAGCAGATTCCTTTTATATTAACTTATTCATGTAGCAGATTTTCTATTATTTATGGTGTTGTTATTGTCGATTTCATTTTCCTTCATGGTATCAGAGCATTATTGACACTCGGGCTGTGGCAGATTTTTTTTGTGTGAATTTCTTTTATTGCAGATTATAATCTGATTGAGCAACATCAAAGAAACTTTTGGGTGTTTGGAAATCCAAGATGGGCAGTGCAATAGATTTTTTTTGTTTTTTTAATTTGCTGCCTAAAGGAGAATAAAAAGTGCCTGGTAAAAGATTACTGAAGAGAAGGGAAATTGGCTGTTGCTATGTTGTCTGCTGCTACAGTAAGAGAAGAATGAGATTGTTGAAGGTAAAATTGTCTATTTCATCAATGTAGAAAAAAGTTGATAGAGTTTGGTGTGATATTGTTCATATAGTGATCATGTCCAATAATCTTTCATTTGAATTCTTAAAGGAATAGATAGAGGAAATCTGAAATTGCCAATGTGATTGTGAAAGGTGTAAAAATGCTAAGTTAATTCAAACAGAGTGTTATTTGTGGATTAATCGCAATGGGGAAGCAAGGTAAAAGAGTGTTAAAGGCAAATACAAATTTAATTTCTGAGATAAAAATTTTAGAAGAAGAATTAATAAATGTGAAGAAAGAAAATGGAGACTTAATTTGTGAGAAAAATCTTTTGCAAGAACTGACACAATTAAGAAATAAAATGAATATAGAAAGATGCAACTTTTTAAATCAAATGAATGACTATATAGAAGTAAATGGAGATCTAGAGTAAAAATTGAAGTTGTTGGATAATGTTAAGAAGAGAAATGACGAATTAGAGGAGAAAATGAAGAAAGTAAAAGAAGATAACTACTTGTTAAAGGATGAATTAGAGGAGAAAATGAAGAAAGTAAAAGAAGAAAATGACTTGTTAAAGGATGAATTAAATCAATCCATCATTGAAAAAAATGCATGTGTAAGTGAAGAAAGTAAAAGAAGAAAATGACTTGTTAAAGGATGAATTAAATCAATCCATCATTGAAAAAAATGCATGTGTCAAAGCAAAACTAGTATGCAATGTTTCATGTAGTACAAATGATTTGAATTCACCACTAGAAAAATGTGACTCTATTGAGGTTGATTGTGATAAAGAATATGAAAATGTGGCATCAAATACTATCAGTTGTGATAATAAGAATGTTGGATGGAATATAATGAAGAAAATGGGTTACAAAGGTAAAGGATTGGGAAAACATGAATAAGAAACCATAGAACCTATTGAGCCAATAATGAGATCAAAGTATAAAGGACTGGGATATATGATAGATGAAAGAAATGATTATATGGATTCAATCAAATTTGTTCAATGTAAACAATATAGGCAATGTTCAAATTGTAACTAGAAAGGACACATGAAAGACAAGTGTTGGGATCTACATCCATGCAGTCTTTGTAGATTAAAGAGTCATTGTGAAAAGACATGTTGGAACAGAGAGTGTAAAAACAAGTCTATGGAGAAATGCTTCAAAATGGACACTAGATGGAGTTATGGGTCAAGTTGGAAAAATATCACAGATATGATTAAAGGTTTGTTTAGATACAAATGTTCGAGTGTGAGAAATAATCAAAACCTATCAAAGTCTAAACTCTCAAGAAGGATTGCAAATGGTTCGTGCAAATCAAAATCATCATATACCAAGACATGCATGAAAAGTGAGACTTCATAAAAGAGAAAAGCTTAAAGATAGTATTTCTGTCATCATTGAAACAATATTTTGCGAAGTTTGAAGGGTTTGTGGTGATCCCAAACCACTTGTTTAAGTAAAGTCTTAAAGGGTTTGTGGTAAGCCAAAACCACTAGTTTAGGTGAAAAACCTTAAAGTTTATTGAAGGGTTTGTGGTAAGCCAAAACCACTTGTTTAGGTGAAAAAAACCTAAAAGTTTGTTGAAAGGTTTGTGGTAAGCCAAAACCACTTGTTTGCATGAAAAACCCTAAAGCAGAGTTGTTCCACTAGTTGGGGGAAATCCTAGTTGGGGAAAATCCCAAAAGGTTAAGGGTGAACCGATTAAAAACTCAAAAGTATATAATAACAAGAGGAATGGATTTTCCATAGTGATAGTAATATTGTAAATGGGTAGCTAAAAAGACATGATGACGGGTCCCATCCTACTTGATCAAACTTGGATTTTTTTTTAGAAAGTTGTTATTTGGATTTTGTAATTTCTCCCACTTAAAGATACATTAGTGGTAGAAATTATGGGAGGGTGTTGGAATAATCAATACCACTGCCGCCATATCACTAGACTGCTTCAAACTGAACTACAGATTTGCTAAGAGTCCTTAACACACTTCCTAAAATATCTCCAACGGTTAAACACATGGCCAGATTGCAATAATGAACGTTTCCTATTCTCCAGCCAGTAGTTGAGTATAAGTTGAGTGCTGTCACAAATAATAATGAAGACTCTGTCCACTACCGTACACTTGGAGGAATTCTCTTAACATTCATTTATTTCACAGTTAACTCAAATTCTATATAAGCATAGACATTGTACCCAAATGATTATTGGAAAATGAAGAATTCTTATTCTCTCTTATCTTCTCTGCTGTAGCAGATTTTTTTAAATTAACTTATTCATGTAACAGATCTTTCTATTATTTATGGTGTTGTTATTGTCAATTTCATTTTCTTACAAATTTACCTTTAGGAGTACAAAAACAGCATTTTACATATGTAAATCTTGAAATAAACATTCTAAAAAATTAAATTAAATTATCTTAAGAGTGTGTTGTATTTTAAGATTACAAAATAAGGTTTAAAGCTAGCTTTGAGGCAAAGCATGTTCTAAGCGTAAACTAGAACAAATACTTGATTAAAAAATTGATTGATTCACAACAAAAGTGTTGCATCCTAATTTTTGGCTCAATTTAAAAATGTTAATATAGTCGCTAAGGTTTCTTTGAAATCAGTTGACAGGTAAAATTAGTTAGGATCATGTGAAATGGTAAGATGGTTAATCGTTATAATTTCATATGAAGTTGGCATGCTAGTTAACCATTATGATGATACTTTAGAATTATCTTGGAAGGTTGGTTATTCATCATGAATTCATGGGAAGTGAAATGGCAGTTCGCTATTATGATAGTTTACGATTAGTAACTTGTTATAGTAATTATTATTATATTGAGGAATATGATTTAATTGTGGAGAATTTCCTTGTAGGGAGCATGTCAAAAGGAGTGGAAGCATTGTCAGAAAAGAATTGGGCACAAGGGCACCACCATCACTGGGCAAATAAGTATGAAGCTTGAATCACCATGGCTAAGGGTAAACGAGTAGGCAAGCAAGAGTGTACGTTGAGCAATACCATGAGCTACTTGGTCAATTTTTATAATAAGAAAATTATTAAACATTTAATATCATGATAAGAACTATTACCTCTCTATTACTTTGAGACCTCACAAGTGATCAACATTATGAATTTCACATATATATATATATATATATATATATATATATATATATATGATGTCACCATGATACTCTGATGATATCTATGAATTATATTTATACGTGTGTGTGTGTGTAGATGCACGTACATATATAGAGATGTAATAAATTATATGTACTCTCTAAATCGCACACATATATAGATATATGTGTACATATAGGTACAACTATAGATATAGCACAATAGCATGAGGACTTTATATATTTAATTATATATTTATATATGTATTATTATGAAGTAATTGGTAAATATTTGCTTGTTATTTACAGAGACCGAGGGTTCTATATATACAAAAGAATAAAGCGATGTTTCCTTAGGAAACTATCATAAATAGAAATATTCTATTCTAGCTAAAAAAGGCTAAAAAAACTAACAAATAACTACAGCTAACTAAATATTAGAAACATTCTAATATTTACAATAGATTACAAATAGATAACCATTAACTAATACTAGACATTTATCTATTATTGTAATACCCTCCTTTAATGGTTAATCTATCTACAACACCATGCTGTCCTCTAAATTTGACAAACTTATCACGACCAAGAGGCTTGGTGAGAATGTCTGCAATTTGATATGTGGTAGGAACATACTGCAAATCTATTGTTTTGTCTTGAACCAGTTGTCATATGTAGTCACAATGAACATCCACATGATTGGTTCATTCATGGAAGACTAGATTTTGAGCTAACCTGATAACGCTTTCGTTATCAACAAAAACAGAGTAGTTGGTCCTGTTGATGACATCTGCATATCCCCAAGCATCCAATGAAGCCAAACAGCTTCACATCCTACCTTAACAGTCCCTCTATATTCAGCCCATGTATAGGAGAGAGAAATTGGTTGTTGCTTCATACTGGTCCATGTGACAGCACCGGATCCCAAACTGAACACATATCCAGAAGTTGACTTTTTATTGTCAACATAGCTTGTCCAATCTGAATCTGTGAACCCATTGAGTCTAGGATTAGAACTTCAAGAGTAAAGAAGTCCATACTCTAAAGTGCCCTTTACATAACGAAGCACACGTTTTGCAGCCATCCAATGATTAGCCTCGAGAGCTGTCATAAAGTGTGAGATGTACCTGACTACGAAGCTGATGTCAAGCCTAGTAGCAGAGAGGTAGATGAGGTTGCCTACTAGTTGCCTATAATTAGTATCATCAATGGGAGGAGAATCAGATTTGGCTGATAACTTGAGACCTTTCTCCATAGGTGTAGATACAGGTTTGCAATCCTGCATACAGAATTTTTCTAACAGAGCCCTAGCATATTTGGACTAAGAGATGAATATATCAAAAGATTGTTGCCAAACCTCAACACCTAGTCAATAATGCATGAGCCCATGGTCAGTAATATCAAAAGACTGGCATAAATTATGTTTGATTCCTTAAAGCAAAGATGTCAAACTGCTATTGTTAATCAAATCATCCACATAAATAACCAGAAGGATGATGTCACTATCAAGTCTTGATGTACAAATTTGAGTCTGAAGAACTCCTCTTAAAGCCTTGATCACTAAGGTACTTACTAATTTTTATGTACCATGCCTTTGAGGCTTGCGTCAAGCCACAGAGAGCTTTCACCAATCTGAGAACCTGATGGTCTTTACCAGCAACCTTGAAACTAAGAGGTTGCATCATGTAGACCTCTTTATGGAGATCACCATTCAGGAAAGCACTCTTGACGTCCATCTGATGGACCTTCCAGCCAAACTGTGTTGCCATGGCTAGGACTAGTCTGATGGTGTTCATCTTTGCAGTAGGAGCAAAGGTCTCCTCATAATCAATGTCTTGAGGTTGAGAAAAGCCCTTCGCAACTAAACGAGCTTTGTACTTATCCAAAGTACCATCCAATTTGTATTTGATTTTGTAAACCCATTTGCAACCAATGGGTTTCTTCCCTGGCGGAAGATCAGAAAGGACCCGAGGATTATTCTTCAGCAAGCTCTAGTGTTCAGATGTCATGGGTTGTTCCCAATCTGGAATTGCTTTAGCCTCGAAATATGTTCAAACACATTGTGAATGTTGGCCATGAGAGCAAAGTTAACACTTTGTAGGTTTTCTTTTTTTCCAAGCAGTTCCCATCAATGATCTCATTATCACGAAGATCAGCAAGTGTCTTGTCTCACCACTTAGGCCAGAGAGGAGAACGGCCAACATTAACACATCAACACACAACGGTGAAACTAAGCAAGGGAACTCCAAGCACAGGGATGTCCTACTATCCTTCCTCTTGAAGTAAAAGTCGTTTTTGTTAGTTTCATGTTCTATAGTCATCTAGAAGACGATTACTTTTTTATTGGGGGGGATAGATGTAATCGGAATAAAGTAACTATTATGTTTAGTACTTGTTAAAGCTAGTCGGGCTAGGTAGTTAGGTGGTGAGGAAATGCATCGGTTGGTTTCCAACGAACCGATCCTTCTATAAATATTTGGAACATTGGTATTGTACTCATGTTGGTTTTTGGTATTAATAAAGAAATCATTTCCTTGCCTACTGGTATTGTGGTATGAATGGTATGTTCTAGGTTTTAATTTATATGTATCAATTGGACTATTCTGTGTATCTGTGAAATTGTGTGATATTCCAATCTACACCAGCTCTTGATAGAAGTGTAGTTAGAGATTCACCCTAACCATTACTTGCTCCACAAGTAAGTGGATTTTTTCTTGAAAGATAAGAAGAAAGGATATTGGTAACACCTTTTTTATAAAATCTCTTTACTTCTTGCTTACCTTGAGTTGATCCAAGAAACGGTGAGAAGGGGGAGCCTTCCCTTTAAGGAAGGAAAAACTCTATCCTCACACGCTGTGGCTGGTCATCCTATTTTGCGAGAGGATTTTTACCCAAAACTGTCGGTTGCAAAATATCCACCCAACAAATATCATCTGCAATCGGATGTTGTGTAATGCCCAGAACAATTTTGATCAGTATTCCAATATTCAAAGATTGCTAGCATCTACTACTTCCATGTACCATAATTCTAACCAATGAATTTTTTATTTCCTTCGAGCAAAAGATTTGTCAAAGATGCCATAGCACATTTTCAGTGAAAAAGCGTGAAGGCACTTACTGCGAGGCAAAAAATTGGAAGACCTAGAAAAAATGAAGAGGTGCCCATAAGAGAGCTTGAAAAATCGAAATGCAATATGTCGTTGGATTTTGGATCCGCTAGCTCGAAAATCACGACATTCAGGAAAAAACAGATGACAACCTAGTTGAGCTCTCGAAAAACCCACCAAAAATTCTTTTAAAAAAATGGATCTGGTATAAAAATTTAGGGTTTCAAATGAAAACATAGAGGTCTCCACAAATGCTTCAAAAATGGCAGATTATGCAAGAAAAATTGTAGAACTGGACCAAAAAAATGGCAAATAATAGAGGCTACACATGTTTGAGGTCGTGACAGCTATGTGAGGAAAAAACATGCATTTTGCGAACATTTTTTTGGTATCGGATGAGAGAAAAACTACGCCCGTGAATTAACAAAAAACAAACGCACAGAGATGAATTCGCATAGATCGGATGAGGGGTGTTGCCATGTCGCACATAGGATTGCAAACAATATCACACGCAAGCAGTTAAAAAACGACCCATTGCTTTGTGTGAATGAGATTTTACCAACAAAGATCGCATAAATAAAGACGATTTTTGCAAACAATGGCCGCAATTTGTAAAAAAACCGTAATCCAAAGTAGATATCTCAAGAAAATAATTTTGAAAAATATATTGCTCTAATTATTTCGAACAAGAAATTATAAAAAAACGAAAAAAATTGAAGTATTTTCTCTGATAGCATATTACGGGAAGTAATTAGGAAAGTACTTGCTTGTTATTAACATATAGCAATAGATCAATATATACGAAAGAATAAACAATGTTTCCTTAGGAAATGATTGTCAAGAATAGAAACATTCCATTCTAGCTATCGGATAAGATAACTAACAGCTAACTAAATATTAGAAAGATTCTAATATTTACAATAGATTACAATAGATAACCATTAAATTGAAAAAAAAAAACTAACAGCTTGTTAGTTTTGTTAGCTTTGGACAGCTGTTTGTCCATTTGCTATTATTTAGCAAGTAATTGTTTTGCTAACTAATTGGTTAGATTAGAAACAAATATTTGTTAATTAATTGACCACTTTTGGAAACAACTAGAAACCGACTTGGTTAGGGTTGTTAAGTTGTTTTAATCTCAACCGTCGATTGTAAATCAATCTCGGCCGTTGGTTTACCAACAGGAGTAGTATAAAAGGAGGTCAGGGGGGCATTTGGAGAACATGAAGTTTGGAGAAACATTTGCAGTGTTAGCAAACAGTCTTGCAGTGTTAGCAAGGGCGCAGTGTTAGCGTGGGAATAGCAGTGGGGAATATCAGCGGGATAAATTAGGAGGTTGTTGAAATTCTGCCAGTAAGAGGCAAGGAATTTTGTATCTCTTGATTTGCTGAAGTTTAATATAATTTCTCATCTGTAGAACTGGTTTTCCCTTAGGGGTTTTTCCAGGGACAATTTGTCCGAAAATATTGTGTTCATTGTGTTGCGCATTTCTTTCCGTATTTTATAAGTGAAGTTGCAGTTGTGTTATTTTTCGATATTAGCTGGGAATTTATTTTCAGCAGTTTAATAATCGTTTATGATAGGAGATTAATAATCAGTGGTTGCAACAGTTAAATTTTTCACACAGCTAACTAAATATTAGAAAGATTCTAATATTTACAATAAATTACAATAGATAACCATTAAATTGAAAAAAAAAAACTATCTATTATCGTGATACTTGCAAAGAGGAATGAATCATTAAGATGATCATCAGAGAAACATTTCTCATTTGTGGCATATTAATAGATTATAGAATACTTCGTTGCCACGAATGATGGTTGGGGAGGAAGTGGATTTCCTCAGAGGTTCAGGGTCAAGTCCTCCCTCCAAAGGCAACTGAGGCTTTCATGAATTGGCTTGCAGATCCAAGTTGAAGGCCTATTTATACATTGTAAAGGACCATTTTTCCTATGTGACAAGTTGGTTGAGGGCCTATATTGTAATCATGGTTGTAGCAATTGAACCATTGTATTATTGTAATTATGAATGTTATACTAGTTGTAATCAGATTTGAGGAATTCATGTTATTGACTATTAAGATTTCTTATCACACATAGTATGGGATATATGTTGTAAGCATAGATGCAAAACTTGTCGAATACTTGCCAATAAGTCAAATCTCAGCCAGAGCTATTATCAACAACTCACTGAGTTTTTACAAAAACTCAGCGAGTCCAAGTTAAAAAATCGGCAGTGGTTTTATAAGAAGCCTAGCAGCATATAAAAAAACATTTTGTTTGGTTTTGGTTGACTGGCAGTGGATCGTGTCTTAGGTGGATTTGCATGCAAAAACATTTAAAATGTTGCATTTCCAAGGAAGTTCAAACACATTTAAAGTGGATATATGCTGCCCTAAGACCCAGCAAGGAGCATTGTGGCTGCCCCTTGACCCCATTGGTGCTGCCACCCCCAGAACCTCACTTTCAAATTTAAGAACACAAAAAGAAATTAATGGGGAAAACGCATCAAATCAAGTTGATGATTTTATACCCACTTTATTGAGTTCTAGTGACGAGGAATTCACCTTGAGGGATGATTAAATGCCTCCTTCCACTACTTTTTGTCATTTTGTACTTTTTTTTCTGTTGTATTTACATATGATTTTACAAAGACAATTTTCTATTTTCAGTTTGCTTCAGACTATCAGGCTACCAGCCATCAGCATTCCACATGAGAATGCTATTTTGTACCCAACTTGCATTTAAATGTATTTGGACTCGCTTTTTTCTTTTGTATACTTGTTTATTGACACATTGGATGCATCTCCTCATTGAATTTTGAAAAAAAAAATGCGTTTCCAATTAGATTTAAGCAAATTTTAACATTGTCAAGTTTTTTGCCAAGTTTTTTTTCCAGCCTTGGGGAATTTTTGCTTTTGGCAAATTTTTTAACTATGGTTATCGTTATTGCTTAGGCGAAAGAAAATATTCTAGCCACTTTTTTGCAGTGTTACAATTGTGTGCAATGTAGATGCCAAAAGAGGCTTAAAAATTAAAAACTTTATTGCTCACATTCCAATAACTCAAATAGAAATCATTGCAAAGATAATTGAAACAAACTCCTACTAGAAATATTTTTATCAAAGATCAACGAAATATACGTCAAATGAAAGCACTAAAGATTAAAGTATCCAGCCAAATTTAGCAACTAAACTAAAATAAATGAGGGAAATCAGTAGTATTCCCTTTCAAAAATGTCAATATGCATGCCTCACCTTTATTAAAAGAAAACAATTATGAAGTGTCCTTATTAGTCATGTACCTGGCTCTCCCACTCTGCAGCAACATTTGTCATATCTTTCAGGCCAGCTGAGAGGTTTTCATTCTCCACAAATAGCCTCTCTATTTCCAAGGATTGAGAATCAATCTACAACCATTCCATATCATATAACTAAGAAAGGGGTGTGTATAAGTCAAAGTGTTTAGTAATATAAAATGCACTCACTCTGGTCTAAAGACAACAGGAACACTAACCTCAGCTAGAAGCTTTTGTCGCCCACTTTCTAGCCTTTCAACCATCAATGCAAGATCATGAAGTTCTTGATCACGCTTCCCCTTTTCTTGCTGTCAATTAAAATTATAAATTAACATAACGACTCAATTTTAAAATCTCTCAAGCGAGCTAATACCTTTCCTTGTTTACAAAATCCAAACATCAGGATGGTTTAGTCTTAGAGCATTCATGAGAAAACAAGCATGCATGCGATGATTGTCTTCAAGTGGCTAAAAGAATCCATGAAAACCAATCTAGTTCATTAAGATGACACAAGAACTATTGAAATATGCATGATTTGCTTAAAATTTATAAGAATTCTATGAATGTATTTTAATCAAGTAAGAATTGTATGATACAAATCAAAACAAGTGACTCCAGATGTATAATCGCCAATATACTCAAAGTAGCAGAACAAATAAAGTCGATAAAAAAATGAGTGATTTTCAAAATTATCATCTAACCATGATATATTTCATTTAGTTCTCTGCAGACAGTATTTCTGTACTATCTGAAATCATTAGAAAAACTATCCTGCTGTAGAATATCATGTGGACTATTTTGTGTGAAATTTCCAACATTCTTTCCTCCTTTTTCCTGTCATACCTTGTAGCCATGGTATGATTATATTCTGGTGCAAACTCTTCATTTATATATCTTTAACTTCCAGGCGGCCATCATGAACTCTATACAATCTTAAATTTGTGGCTGGAAGTCACATTTTCCCAATTTATTTGGCATATCTTTTGACTACTACTATTTAATCATGTTAAATCCATCAGTGCATTTCCATGCCTCTCACCATTCAAATCATGGGCACATTTCCAGCATCAATTCAGACAATAGGTCTCTGATATCTCTTATGCCTTCAAAAAAGCTAGGATGGCACTTTTTCTAAAAGTGTGTTCAACTTTGGAAACTAAATAAAAAAGAGCATTAAAGTTGGATTATGACAAAAGCAATGACTTCATATTAAATAGAGTTTGTATAGGTCATACCTAGCTAATTTTGTCATGTTTCAGTTAATGCGGAATAATCTAGTATAATAAAGACCTAACCTTTCTCCATCAGTCCAAGATGACAGGCATGATTCAGAGAAGATGCAAAATGACTATTTTTTAAAAGATTCAACCCAAATGGGATCAATGAACCAATTAAATTAACATGTATGATGTGTGTATAAAATTTTAATTAAAATTGGGATGGTGTCAAAATGTTAGATTTGGCATTTAATAAGTAAAAACCTTAACACCAATAAAACTAAAATTTATTACCAAAATACCTTATGATAATCTGTTGTTGAAGAACTTGTGTCACCAATCTTCTCTGCTGCTGCTTCTAAAAATTGCAAATACAATTACAAAGCACTCAAAGTCAGTTTCATCATTTTCATACAAGGGACTTACATGAGCACTGTATGATTGAATTTTTTTATACTTCAATAATGTTTCAATGATTTCATATTACGAGTTTTGTACCCATTTATCAATACTTATAACTTTATATATCTAAGTTTCTTATTTCCTTCAGCTACAATTTGCATTTATACTTATGTGATCAATGTATATTTGTCTATGTGATCAAATTAGCTTCTATTTGAAAAAGGTTTTAAATCCTTTAAAATCTCTAATTTCTTGGGTTTTTCATTTTGTCAACTCTTGCAATGTGTTTTCCAAGTCCCAAGTCCCAACCCTGGAAGCCCTGTCGAGTCCAAGCCGAGTTCAAGTCAAGTAACTATGATTTATACATCACCCAGGGACCAGATGGAGCATCAGTTTTCAGTTGGACAGGTCAAATGATGATTTCGGATTAAAAATAAAAATATTGAAGTTATTCTACAGTTGACCTCAATTTTTTAATTTAATAAATGAAAATTACTTTATAAAGTGACTTCAAAATTATTTAAGTTACTTTTAAGAAGTTCATAAAGTAACTTTACTATTATATTAATAAAAAGATTTATTTAAGTCATAAAATATTGCAATGGAGTTGACACCCTTCATGGAGAAACAAAGTGGAAAAAATAAAATAAACATTGTAATGTTTATTTAAAAGTAATTTGAAGGGTCAATGAGGAGGAGCAGCAAGCTAGGGGAAGAAAAAATTTACTTAAATAAAGTTTATTAAAATGTGGGCAAATCCTAAAAACGGAGTTAAGGTTTGGGGAGCAATAAAGAAACATTTGGTATTAGATTTTGAAATCATTTTTACAGGTGAGGATTGGAATTTCAAGAGCTCTATTTAAGATAAAAACCTTCACAAATCTGAATGTCTGCAGGTGTGTAAGATCACCCAAGGGCATAATATATAGGTGGCTTCAATCAGTGGCTCCATATGAGTTTACAATCACAGATATTAAAGAATTTATTTCAGAATTCACATTGTGCTTCAATAATCAATTTGGCAGAGTTTGAGGCCAGATTGAAAGTAATTGTGTGATTGTGAATTGGAGCAATTGGAAGATTAATTTATCAATTTGAAGGATTGACAAAGCTTTATGTTATTTCGGACTAAGGAGCAGATCCAAACCATTAGATGCTATTTATTAGCACTATCTCACACCTACAGCCAGCAGTACATTTCTTGGAGCCATTATGCATAGACTAAACTTGAGATTCTAAGGGATTTGTGAGTTAAGCAGCAGATCAGACGGAGGGGACAGTACAGATCTGAAAAGACATATCAGATTATAAGCAAACCCTCAGCTGGTGAAAAACTGGTTTCATGTGATAATTTGGCACATAATAAGCATGATCAGATTTGTATTGAAAAGATCTGGTATGTACTAGCAATTTATATAAATAAAATTCAGAGTTCGTCCTTTATTTTATTGCTTTCTGTACTGTTTATTTCTAGCATTATTCTATTGTTATTTCCCTTCACAATTCAAAAAACAAGCAAAAACATCCAAACTTAGAAAACAAAAAAAGTCTCAGAAATTGTATTTCTAGAACACTGGATTATTACATAATAATAGGGTGCTATACAGTAGCAGCAGATAGCAGAGAAAAAAATTGTAAAAATGAGGAGATTTATATAGATAAGTTAAGATAAAGTATTAATGTCCAACAAGAGACCACAATCGGGACTGAAAGTACAAACAAAGGCCAGAAGGCAGCAGGACCACCAAATGGTATCCAAGAAAAAGGAAACAAACAGAGCAAGAAACTAACAAAGAGAAACAACACTATACAACAAAGACTTCGAAACCGTGACGCAACTAGCAGTCCGTAGTCATCGAAAAGTAGCTCAAAACCAAAGAATAACTATTTGTGTGTGGAGAAGTCCAGACCCATCTTTGGAGAGAGGAGAGCAGCTGTCGTTGATGGTGCATGTGTGCGTGATCTCTGCATGGTCTCACCGATCTGATGTGAGTGGCAGTGGATAGGATCCCACACCGCTCGGTTCCCCTAAGAGAGGTAATTAGAGTGAAGAAGGAAGTGATAAGCGGATGAAGGGACATAGATCCAAAGGGGGGATACTCCTGAAGAGTGACGATGTAGGAGATGAGGGAGCTGAAATCTAGGTCAGTGGGGAAAGCAAAATGTCGGGGAAAGAGCGCTCACCAAAAGTGCTTCAAGCAGGCCCAAAGG
This sequence comes from Cupressus sempervirens, assembly GCA_028749045.1. Classification (NCBI taxonomy): domain Eukaryota; kingdom Viridiplantae; phylum Streptophyta; class Pinopsida; order Cupressales; family Cupressaceae; genus Cupressus; species Cupressus sempervirens. The sequence continues at coordinate 822,955,354 of CM053790.1, forward strand.
GAAGAGTTGAGGGACCTGCACTGCTCAAGGTAAAAGAGACTGCTTCTTCCAGTAAAGGAAGCTACGATAGGAGAGCCTATCCTAGCAGAAGGAGGGATCCTGATCGGTGAAGGTGGAGCCAATAAGCGATGGAAGCACTTGCAATTGTCATTGGACCAATAGTTTTGGAGACAGGAGCTAGGGCAGGAGGGACTGTTCATCAGGGGGGGCGGACAAATGCAGCAAAGGAAAGCAAACTTCTCGGATTGTCGTGGCAATGAGGTCAAACATGGTTAAAGCACAGGACAAGTCCACAAGGGGAGCAATTTGAAGAGCATGCCTAAGGTGGTCAATGAAGAGCTCGCAATCAGTGTCAACAAAGGAAAAAGTGGTGTGAGTAGATGAGGGTAGCACAGAGGGGTGGGGGAACAAGGGTGAGAGGGGGAGTGATGAGAGGGGCATGAAAGGTAAGCCTAAGGAGGGAGTTGTCATCTAATGAAAGATGGCAGACAGAGAAGCAGCTAATGAAGGGGATGAGGGAGGCAGGCAAGGACATAGCCAACGACACTAGCACCACCCCAATGGGGCCAGCAAGTAAATAACTCAGAGCCGAGGAAGCAGGGGAGCCCGTTAAGAACCACACAAGAATAAGACTCATAGAGATGAAGTGTCTAACATAACGTGTCAAATGGCCATCGATGTCATCCGAGAAATGTTGTAAACTAATTGTATCACTGTCTAACTCAAAACTCCACATGGAGTCAATCTGCTGATCATGAAAAGGAGCCTAAAGATCTCTAGTATGGGCATTGAAGTCCCCCAAAACAAAGAATCTGTCAATCCACTAGCTGAGGTCACCAAATAGGTCACCCTCTAGGTTGTGAACAGCATATGGAGAAGTAATCGACAGGAAACAACAAACAGCAATAAAGAGATCTATGTCTAGTTTGCCTCTAATGCGGACCCACATAAATCTAGCAAAGTCATTAGAATGCATAATAGTCGTAATGTTGAAGAGGCGATCACGAATAAGGTGGGCAACACCACCTGAACCCCTTACACCCCTAGAAAACCTGACCTCATCCCGATGGATAGAAAGCCATTGATACCCAGGAATATTGGGAAGGGGACAGGTTAGGCTCTCGTGCGTCTCAGTAACAAGAATAACATCTGCAGCATCAATGACGTCCATAAAAAGACTAGGTACTGACAAGAGAGTGTCATTACCATTCCAACCTTAAACGATCAAGGAATCACTAGACCTCCTCATACTGTCCTCACCCAGTGAGCGTCATTTGGCTTGGGGGGCTCGACCTGGATTCCCCACAAGGTGGAGGACAATGTCTGATAATTGCCTTAAGGTTCAGATAACTTCCCATTTACCTTCAAGGCGGGCTACACCAACTAAAGTCTGGATATGCTTAAGTTTAGTCACTTGTGACTTGGTGAGATCCTCATCAAGATAAATTTTAGATGGTAGACGAAAGAGCTTTCTACGAGCCCTTAGAACTCGTAACATGTTTGATGTATTAAGAAATCTAATAAAAGGTGTGGAATAATACCCTATCTATGATCTATCAATGAGAATCTCAGAGAGCTCTAGCTGGTCACGAATGAAGGCATACGCCTTATTAGCTGGGTCAGCAGTGGAGGATGGGAGGCCACAATTTTTCAAATTAAGTTACCTAGCTCTTTGTGCCCGTTCATTCGATAGCTTGGACTGAACAAGCTCATCAACCCCTGCCAAGGGAAGTTATTGTTGCTGTCATTTCTCATTATTACAAACTTCTACCCATGTTTTTAACTGTCTTTGTATTGTTTTTCAGCGCATTATGGAAACATGGAGCTCACCTTGCATTTCTTTAATGTCTTTAATCTTTGTAGCCCAAATAGAGCTCTCATCAAGATGTTGTTCAACGTTTCACGCTTCAACCTTAATGGCAGAAACTTGAATTTTGAGTGTTGTGTATTTATGTGTGAAAGAAAGGAGAGATTCCTTGAGAAGTGTTGTATATTTAAGTGTGTATCTATGAACTGTGAATTTTGAAAATTTGTTGAAAATGTTAAACCTATGAGAAATGCATGCCAAAGAACAGTGCAGGGAAGATGACAGGGACCAACCCCAGTGACAATCAAATCGCAATGGTGATCACAGGCTGATAATTCCCATGATAAAAACAGCACAAAATGTAGCCAAAACACAAGGAAGCCCGACACATAACCCAATCAATGCTCATTACAGAGCAAAACAAGTGGGAACAACCATGGGCTATAGGAGCAAAGGAAAAACAAACCAAGGGCAAGAATCCAAAACAAGAAACACCCCTGCACACTCCTACAGGCGATTGCAGCCAAAGATAAGGCATCAAACACACACAACGCATAGAATACAAGTCAGAAAGTAGTCACACGGAAATTTCCATCATCGAGAGCCAACACGGGAAGAAAAGTCGTGGAATAGCAGAAACACAAGACACGAACAAAAATAAAAAAACACACAACCGCAGGAAGCTAGAAGCCAATGAAGAAGCCTAGAAGGTCAAGACTCACACAACCGCGTGCAACAGAAGTGCTTGATGATCACAAATGCAAACCCTAGCGCCATGCATTAAAGGAGAAACCAGCATTCGATAGTCAAACACAAACACTAGTGCACAACTCCAAACCACAACATTTGGTGAGCAGTTTGTCCCCCTCTCTAGATTGGCTTTACCTTGACTCTAAATGCCCAAAGTTGTGAGGAAACAAGCTATTACCAACAGATTGGATCAGTGCAAGTTTGATGTCACTAATCCCTGAATTGAATGGTATAGCTCCCCTATGTGCAAGATATGCGATGAATTATGTCTTTAGTAGATCAACGAATGGGGGTATGCTATAATCCTGAGAACAAAAGAGGAATTAACCACGTTACTCATATCCATAAGTAACCCAGGCAAGTTTAGGTTTAATAACTAAAACTACTTCTACTCCTAGATGCATCTAAAACTATTGAATACAACAGTGTGTAAAGGAAAGAGAGCATTCATGGCCCTAAGTGGCTCTCAGTGCAATCAGAGTTGCCCAACAGCAACTCCCCAGCTCACTTCAAATCAAGCTCCCAACACATGCAAATGAAATGCAGCCCAAACAATGGAAAAGAGCAGATCTGAATATGAAAGGCAAAATGGAGTTTGCTTGAACTGTTAACCCTTCACTAAAATGGAATTTAGCAAGTAATCAACAGCTCCATACACAAATGTCCTACAATTCCATGAAAATCTAAACTACATGTAATGAAAATGAACTACAAACAATCCTAGCAAACTCAGTAGACTCAACTACACAGTCAATTCACATAGAAAATTGCCAATGCCTTATTCATTCCATTGAGGTTACATATATAGGCCTTCGTATAGTTGGCTGTTACATATCACTTATTGCATTATAGAAAAGATTTGGAATAGCACTAAAGATAGATAGGCAAACTGACAGAGGTCATCCATTGCAAAAAGATGGCTAAAATAAGTAGAAGGGATAAGATTCCTCCATTTTTAGGCCAGACGACCAGCTGGTTGGCATCTTCTCTCTGAAATAACGCTCAAGTTGAGCTCTCGTTCATCTTCATGTATGCATCCTCTTCTGCAACTTATAATGTTCTGGTAACGTTCAGGCAAATGTTTATCTTTATGTCCTACACCTGCTAGCACGAGTGACGTTCCATTCCTTGGCAACCACATGTGATTAGAGAGTAACGGCCCCTTTGAGATTCTTCTTTGACTGGTCCTTACCTCTTTAAGTAACAGCTCACCCTCTCGGAATCTCTATCAATTCCTCCAAGTGTTCATCTTCTTCAGCAATTCTTACATTTGGCCTTTTGCCAATGTTTTAGTTTACTAGTTAAGCATTTCTTCTAAATTTCCACCCCCTCTACCTTGGTATTGATAATTGTTTCTCTCATTTGGTTGCTCCATTGGGTATAGGACTTCCTTTGACATCCTAAGAATTTGAAAACTCCATATATATATACCTTGCAACACCTCTCCAAATTCCCATTTCAAAGAATGGGGATCGTAGCTCTGCAGTGATCATTGCATAGCAATAGGGGGGAATTTCCAAAATTGAACTATTAAGTTGGTAGTGCTCTTCAAAATGATTCAGTATTGCTTAATATCATCATCATAATTACTTTCCAAAGTAAAATCATCACAAGATACTTTAAGAATACATCAGATTTCACCCTTTCGAAAAAGGGATGTCCGACGTAATGTCCCCATTTTTAGTAGGTTCCTGCAGTTGGCTTGGTCAGTTCACCATCACGATCCTCCTGAGTTGACATTGGGATTTGAGGGTCTCAGTTGTGCGGTTATAGGCTTTTCAATAGCCTATGGTGTGTTTTGGCTCCTTTTGAGAGACTTACTATTTATAGTAAGTCAAACTATTTGTTCCGATAAGCTGAGTTGAGTTAGAGGAGTTGGGTGATGCTCTAAATTTTTATTTCGAGCTTCCAGTTTGGGCACCAAGAATTTTGGAGGGAGCATCTATTTATAGTAAGTCACACCGTCAAGTTCATTCATCGTCTTTCATCATTAAGATCATTTTGGTGTTGTCAGATTTCGATTCTGATGCTTCTTCAGTTGTTTTCACAAGACAGGTGAATAATTATTATTATTCATCTAAATACGTCAAGGTTGCTATTTTTGTTGTTATTGTTGGTCGGCCACCTCAGTATCATAGCTTGTTGGAACCGGGATGAAAAGTTTTAGAACGTGGGAACAGGAAACAATGGCCTTGCATGTCAGAATATTAAGTTATGGTAGAAAAAGTCATTTTTGGAGCCAAAAAGAATTAATAAATTATATTAATGGTACTTATTATATTTTAATGTTGTGTAGAAAAAGTTTCCTTAGTGGAGTTCTTTTGGGAAACTGGTGCCATTTGGAGATTATAAATATGAGGACATTTGATGAGAAAAGCATGCGATTGAATACTATTTCTCTCTTGTTGTCTTTGTAGCACTTTTGAAGTTCTAAAATTTTGTGCCCTTGCTAAAGTATAAGGGTTTGGGATCTACAACTTAAATATTGTAGATTCAATTCTAAGTTTTCATTTTGAGGATTGCATTTTTCTCCTACTGTATTAATTGTTGCTAAGGAGAGGTTTAATTTTTCTTGTTGTTGGAGATTGTTTTGGAATTTGTAAAGACATTCACTAGAATTGTTCTATCAAATTGTGTCCTGGTTAATTTTGAGCTAGTTGGGCACCGTTTATATCTGTTGTCGGACATTATTTTCTATCTGCATTTTGGGAGCAACATCTGTACAGTTGCATTTGTTTGTTGGTGAATTCTTTTGTTGTTGCTTGTCTTCATTTCAGAGGGTTTTCAAAGCATGTCTACATGTAAGTTCATCGATTGTAACTTCTAATTTTTCTGAGTATTGTCGATTTAGAAAATAGGGGATATTTTATCAACTGGGTTGTTGATATTTTATGAAAATACTCAGTATCTAAATTGGTATTAAATTCTGAAATTTTTAGTTGCATATTCCCTATGTAATTTCCAAATATTTGAGTTCAAATTATTATTGCCATATCTTCTATTTTGCTGCTAAATTGTTGTATCAAAAATTGCAAAACATCGAAAACAAAAAAATGAATAAATTCTTCATCACAAATTGTTTGAGAGCCAGCAAGGCTCATTACGGTGGTATCAAAGCTTACTTGCAAAGTGTTTGATGAAATGTCAAATAGCTGAATTATAAAAGAATTTGGTGTTTGTTAAAGTTATAACCGGTTGGGTTTATTACAATGGTATCAAAGTGGTTTTCTGCCATCATGTAGGGTAGGAAAATATTAATTATTTCAGATCTATTGTCGTGATTGGAGTGATCAACAATCTTGTTGTTTTTAGCTATGGAAAAATATAGGAGGCCTAGTAGTCTCGGAAGCTAGCGAAGTAGTGAGTAAGATTGAAGGAAATTAAATTCTTTGAGAGAGTATAGAAAAACTTAAGCTTCATCAGCAAAGGATGGCAGAGAACTTGTCGAACCGAGAAATGGTTGATAGGACAGCAAGGTATATGGTTTCAGCATTTAGAAGGTCGACATTAAGGTTGCAAGGAAGGAAGTTTGACTTTTCCCCAACAAGTGTACATGATGCAGATGTAATTGTTTTTAGTATGGCACCTGCTAGTCCTAGCTATAGTGTTGATGATGGACTTATTTCACAGAGATCAGTAGATGTGTTAGTACCCTTGGTGGATAGCGGCATTGAGTTTCAACAGGTTGAGGCTCCCAGAGTTGTTGCAATTAGTACAGAGACAGTTGATGCAGTTGTTACCATTGACACTTCTGGTTCTCTCAAGGAAAGGATTATTATTGGAGATTTATATGTGAGTTATCACAGTGTTGCTCCAGTACAGGAGGTAGTTGCTTCCTCAAGTGGGACCGATGCATGTATGGAGTCACCCGGTTGTGATGGTGATTTGTGTGTTACAGCAAAGTCAGTAGATGTGGGTTCATGCTCTAGTGTTATTGATTCACAACTTGACATTGAGTCATGTGTGTAGCGTCAAATGTCAGCAGTTGAGGCTTTATTTGGAGATGTGGATGCAGATAGTATGGACATATCTAATGATACATTTGATGATGTTGTTAGCTACACCGGGTATGATATCCTTTGCCAGGTATCCGTGGATGACTCCGAGGAGGTTTTGGATGGGTCCCAGGATCAGTGTTTACAGGATCTATCTTTTGAGGTGGAAGTTGAGACATGCAAGAATATTGATATTGTAGTGAGTGATCTTGTGGTGGACAATTCTGATTCAATCTCCTATCACAGTGTAGTTAGTGAGATAAAGAGCTTGCATAGGAGTCAGGGGTTACAGAGGCATCATGTGACTTGTCAGCTGAAGGTGAGTGATAGTGACATTTCTTCAGCTCTTGAGATTTATGATGTTATCCATCAAATGCTAGCTACATCTGGTTGGGGTGCTCCATTGTCAGGTGAGCATGGTGATAGTAGTCTTTCCCTAGCAGAGGTTCATATGCTTTGAGAGGCTGTCAAGATCTTTGAAGCATAGTTACTCTCAGTTAGTTGCTAACAAGAATTACCTTCTAGAGTGGGGTAGCACCTGCTATGAAACTTTGTTAGGGAAAAAAGAGGTGGTTGAGCTCACCCAAGAGCTTGAGGTGATTGTGGACTCTCTTCAGAGTACTCAGTTGGCTCTTCAGGAGTCACAATTACGATTGGATGAGGTGGTCGTGGAGTTGGAGCATGTTTGGATCACACCAACCACAAATCCAGTTCAGTTGCATATTGTGGTTGGTGGTGAGTTTGCTTCTACACTCTGGGATGATGGACGTGATAATGTGGCTGACACATTCGTCCAGCATATGGATGCAGTAGGTACAAAGGAGATGAGAGAAGCAGTTAAGACAAGCTCTCATGGTGATTTGCTTCCTTCTGCCAAAAGCAAATCTATTTCATCATTTCATATAGCTGGTATCATTGGACAGTTGGCAGTGCCACATTTTCAAAGGGATCAACTGTGGGTCGCAGGGGAGCAGATTGATGCTTCCACATCTAATTTCTACTACACAGAGTCCTTCGTAGAGTATCTATTGGAGAGTTGGGATGTGGGGGGGGATTCATACAAAGTGTCTGAAGGCTCTCATCTGAGGCTCTTGTGCTATTCAGAGGTTGGTGGGAAAGATTGTAGAGACTTTGTCTACTACGCTTTCCCATAGGGATTTTGAGGTTGGGTTTGCTGAGAGGGTTGCCTAGGATCCTGCCTGACCAATAGTTTGGAGTCATAGATTGGAGCCATCTTCAGATTCCCAGTTTGATGATGATGAGCCCTTGACAGAGATTGGGAGTTTTTATCGACATTACACTGTGAGGAGTAATCATCATTTTTCTTTTGACCCACAGGTAGAGGACTTGGTTTCACATCAGTGTGGGTTGGCTCCATTTTCATACCATTCATTATGGGATGGGTTAACACCATCTTTTGTAGATGGGATTGACAGCTGCAAGTTAGACCCCTTGCAGTATCTACACACCCAAGACATTTTGGTAGAGGTTGGAGTTGGTGGTAGTGATTCAGGTACCTATGCTTGATACCATCTCCATAATGCAGTTGGGTGTGAATATCAGTTTGATGGGAACTCAGGTGTGGACAGAGTTGGTATTTCAGTTGGGTTGAGTTCCAATGAGTTGTTGCCTACATCAGGGCCTAGGGTCAGTTTGATTCTGATGTTGATGCTCGTTATTTAGGTGTTGGTGCTATAGGAGTTGTTTGTACACGATAGGGATAGTAAGCAGTTCTACCTTTGGGATCTAGGTGGACTGTGATGTTCATTTTGTCCAAGATTGCTTGGGGACAAGCAATCATAAGGAGGGAGGACTGTAATGTCTCCATTTTTAGCAGGTTACTGCAGTTGGCTTGGTCAGTTCACCATCACGACCCTTGTGAGTTGACATTGGGATTTAAGGGTCTTCGTTGTGCAGTTATAGGCTTCTCAGCAACCTATGGTGTGTTTTTGCTCCATTTGAGGGACTTCCTAGTTATGGTAAGTCAAACTATTAGTTCCGATGAGCTCAGTTGAGTTAGAGGAGTTGGGTGATGCTCTCAATTTTTATTTCGGGCTTCCGGTTTGGGCTCCAAGAATCTTGGAGGGAGCATCTATTTATAGTAAGTCACCCCGTCAGGTTCATTCATCATCAGGATCATTTTGGTGTTGTCAGATTTCAATTTTGATGCTTCTTCAGTTGTTTTTGCAATACGGGTGAATTATTATTATTATTCATCTAAATACGTTGAGGTTGCTATTTTTATTGGTATTGTTTGCCGGCCACCTCAGTACCATAGCTCATTGGAACCGAAATGAAAAGTTTTAAATCGTGGGAACAAGAAACAGTGGCCTCGCATGTCAGAATATTAAATTATGGTGGAAAAAGGTCATTTTTGGAGCCAAAAGCAATTAATAAATTATATTAATAGCACTTTATTATATTTTAATGTTGTGTAGAAAAAGCTTCTTTAGAGAGGTTCTTTTGGAAAACTAGTGTTATTTGGAGATTATAAATATGAGGACATTTGATGAGAAAAGCATCCGACTGAATTATTATTTTTCTCTTGTTGTCTTTGTGACACTTCTGAAGTTCTAAAATTTTGTGCCCTTGCTGAAGTATTAGGGTTTGGGATCTACAGCTGAAGTATTGTAGATTCAATTCTGAGTTTTTATTTTGAGGATTGCATTTGCAATTGTGCTAAGGTATACAATTGTCTTTTTCTCCTACTGTATTAACTATTGCCAAGGAGAAATTTAATTTTTCTTGCTGTTGAAGATTAATTTGGAATTTGTGAAGACATTCGCTGGAATTGTTATATCAAATTGTGTGTTGGTTAATTTGGAGTTGGTTGAGCGCCGTTTATTTTGGGAGCAAAATATGTGCAGTTGCATTTGTTTGTTGGAGAATTTTTTTGCAATTGCTACTCTTCATTTCAGAGGGTTTTCAAAGCATGTCTACATGTAAGTTCATGGATAGTAACTTCTAATTTTTTTGGGCATTGTTGATTTGAATAATACAGGATATTTTATCAATTGGGTTGTTGATATTTTGTGAAAATACTCAGTATCTAAATTGGTATTAAAATCTGGAATTTTCAATTGTATATTCCCTATGTAATTTCCAAATATTTGAGTTCAATTATTATTGCAATATCTTCTATTTTGCTGCTATATTGTTTTATCAAAAATTGCAAAACATCAAAAACAAAAAAAGGAATCAATTTTGCATCACAAATTGTTTGAGAGCCAACAAGGCTCACTACAGTGGTATCAAAGCTTACTTGCAAAGTGTTTGACGAAATGTCAAACAACTGAATTATAAAAGAATTTGGTGTTTGTTGAAGTTATAACCAATTGGGGTTATTACATACGACTCCACAATGAAACTACTACATAGTCAGAATGGCTGATTTCCAAAATCCCATTGGCTTCATAAAAAAAAACCCAAAATTTTGCCTTACCATGCTCACAATCCTCCAAACTATTCCAAGAATGCAAATTAAGCACAAAGAACTTACCATTTTGGCCTAATCAGTGCATTTTGGAAAACCAAGTCTCGAGATAAAATGCCTAAGCTCGCGGAGCAAAGAAATTGTTTATCCAAAATGCTCATATTTCAATAAAATTGGTTCATTTGATCGACTGAACCCTTCAAGATCTTTGTAAATACTTTAGAGAGGCAATCTCCTTGAGTTTAGAGATTCCAAAACTTTTGTAGATGGCAATTTCGGCAAATTGGATGTGCGGCTCCGCGATGGCCTTGGCACAGAATGTCACCAAATTGGAAGCTAAAAAGGGATGGACTAAAAACTTGGAAACAGTTGGCTTTGACTTGGGCATGGGAATCCCTAAGCAGGGGACCTAGACCTCTATGTTTTGTACGAGATATCAGCAACTAACCACACAGAACAAACAATAGAAAGGAACACACAAGCAACAGATTACCCCTCTCTTTATTACAGAGAAACACACCTTGAATTTGCAAGGACCGGTGCCTTATCCATTAGGTTACAGAGTCATAAACTAGCACAGGGTGTTGCAAAGCATTTGGGCGGTGGGGAGAAAGGGCAGCCAACACCGAGAAAGAAAATGCACAGAAAAGAAAAGGGAACAACTAAACTAATATTTACAGAAGGTAAGAACAATCCCACCATTAAAAACCACTAACAGAAAGACTTATGTGAAACCATTTACTGATTGGGAAAAATAGGAGCCTTTTCTCTGCAATTGTTTCTGTCTCCATGATGTAGCTCCTATAACTTGCAGCAGGACAACTCCAATGATACTGGTGACAGCAAGCATCAACTTTCTGAGAAACCGTTCATGTCCAAACAGCCACTTTTCATGATAGCACTCTGTGATTTCTTGGTCAAGGTGACAAACATATGCATTCTTCATTTCAAGGTTCAGGCTACTCTTTTCTTCAGGTAGATGTATTTGCTGAAGCAACTTCAACTGATGTGGAATGGAATTTGAAACAGTTAATTCTGGAGCATGATCAAAGCTCCCAACATCCTCACCAGTCTTATCAGAAATCAACCCGGAAGCTGATAAAAAGATTTCATATTTTTTATGACAGCTTACTTCATTTTGGATTTCAATCAGAGGATTGACTTCTGACCTCTCTTCTGCATCTCCCAAAGGATCTGAGAGAGTGAACAAGCCATTGGGTGGTGGGGAGAAAGGGCAACCAGCACCAACAAAGCAAATGCACAGAAAAGAAAAGGGAACAACTAAACTAATATTTAGAAAAGATGAGAACAATACCACCATTAAACACCAGTAACAGAAAGACTTACGTGAAACCATTTACTGGTTGGGAAAAATAGGAGCCTTTTCTCTGCAACTGTTTCTGTCTCCATGATGTAGCTCCTATAACTTGCAGCAGGACAACTCCGATGATACTGGTGACAGCAAGCATCAACTATCTGAGAAACCATTCATGCCCAAACAGCCACTTTTCATGATAGCACTCAGTGATTTATTGGTCAAGGTGACAAACATATGCATGCTTCATTTCAAGGTTCAGGCTACTCTTTTCTTCAGGTAGATGTATTTGCTGAAGCAACTTCAACTGATGTAGAATGGAATTTGAAACAGTTAATTCTGGAGCATCATCAAAGCTCCCAACATCCTCACCAGTCCTATCAGAAATCAACCCAGGAAGCTGATAAAAAGATTTCATTTTTTAAATGACAGCTTACTTCATTTTGGATTTCAATCAGAGGATTGACTTCTGACCACTTTTCTGCATCTCCCAAAGGATCCGAGAGAGTGAACAAGCCATCAAGTTGCTCATCCATAACTATGCATCCTTCAGCAAATCCTTCTTCACCAGGTAAATAATCTTCAATTTGTGATGACCAAAAGGGGGCAGTCTCCCTTACTATATCCTTTTTATTCCTTTTGTCATCAAGGACTTGCTCTCCATCATCATCAGAACTAAAGGTATTATAATCAGAAATAAAATTTCCAATGCTAGAAGCCATACCAGGAATGTGGGTAGTCTCCTCAACTGATTTCTCTTCTCCACTAGTTGCTGAGGTTCTGTAAAGGACAGGAGTTGACTGAGGTAAAACATAACCATGGTTTTCTTCCTCATCATTTGAGCTTCCTACATCTTCCTCAGAGGAAAGATGATATACCTCAGCAATCAGAGAATTAGTGTTCATATCATGCTCAGTTACATTCATATTCTCAGTTGCACAGGATAAACTTGGATGCATTCTGCACTGAGAATCAAAACTTTGAACATCTTCCTTATTAGAGACCTCAACATTTCTAATTTCTTCCATCCCTCAACATTTCTAATTTCTTCCATCAATCTTGATAACATCAAATCATCTTCTATTTCAAATTTCAATAGCTTCTAGCTTGGCAGTTTCAAGATCACATACCTTACTCCAGTTCAGCTGAAATTTTACCTCGGTGTGCATGGCCATGATGAACGCCGAGAGTTGATTTGCAGAACTAGACTTGCCTTTCTGAGGGATCTTGGTAATGTTCGATAAAAACGATCTATGAAATTCCACATCCTTTCATCATCTCTCTTCTTGATCAAGATGAAGTTAATCAGCAACGAGCACTCATCTTCCACTTGCTTGAACCTTGCATGAAATGCATCTTCTAACACTTTCCATCCACCGATGCTTCCTTCCTCCAAGTTTTAGTACCATTCTGCAGCAGTACTAATGAGAGGCTCAATAAAGAGTCTAACAAAGACATTTTCTTCTCTAACTCCAAGAAACACACATGCAATACTCAGAGCTCTGATATGCTTCTCAAGATCTCCATCGTCTGCTCCAGAATACTTAGGAAAGTGTTTCCTTGACCCTTCAGGTAGGTCTGTGTAAGATGGTAAACAAAGAGGGCCAAAATGGGACCGCCGGGATTTAGTTGTCACCATGGCCATTAAAACAAACTAGACCTTCTAGACCAACACAAAGAGGTCCTTCATACAGAGTCGCCATCCTCCATCCTCAGGGAGGAACCTTTTGATTTGTCAGAAAGCACCAGACTTCTATCCTATCCCCAGTAGAGTCACCAAAAACTATTGGTGAATAGTTTGTCCCTCTCTCTAGAGTGGCTTTACCTTGGCTCTAAACGCCCATAGTTGTGAGGAAAGAAGCTATTACCAGCAGATTGGATTAGTGCAAGTCTGATGTCACTAATCCCTAAATTGAAGGGTACAACTCCCCTATGCGCAAGACATGCAATGAATTATGCCTTTAGTAGATCAAAGAATGGGGGTATGCTCTAATCCTGAAAGCAGAAGAGGATTTAACCAAGTTACTCATATCCATAAGCAACCCAGGCAGGTTTAGGTTTAACAACTAACACTACTTCTACTCCTAGATGCATCTGAAACTACTGAATGCAACGGTGTGTAGAGGAAATAGAGCATTCTAAGTGGCTCTCAGTCCATTTTGAGTTGCCCAGCAGCAACTCCCCAGCTCACTTCAACTCAAGTTCCCAACACATGCAAATGAGATGCACCCTAGGCAATGGAAAAGTGCAGATCTGAATATGAAAGGCAAAATGGAATTTGCTTTAACTGTTAACCCTTCACTAAAAAGGAATCTAGCAAGCAATCAACAGCTCCATGCACAAATGTCCTACAATTCCATGAAAACATGTAATGAAAATGAACGACAAACAATCCTAGCAAACCCAGAAGACTCAGTTACATAGTCAATTCACACAAAAAATTGCCGATGCCTTATTCATTGAGCTTACATACGTAGGCCTTCTCATAGTTTGTTATTACATATCACTTATTGCATTACAGAAAAGATAAGGAGGAATAGCGCTAAAGATAGATAGGTGGACTGACAGGGGTCATCCATTGCAAAAAGATGGTTAAAAGAAGTATAAGGGATAAGACTCCTCCATTTTTAGGCTTGACGACCAACTAGCTGGCATCTTCTCTGAAATAACGCTCAAGTTGAGCTCTCATTCATCTTCATGTATGCATCCTCTTCTACAACTTTTGATGTTCTGGTAACATTTAGACACATGTTTATCTTTCTGTCATACACTTGCTAGCACAAGTGACATTCCATTCCTTGGCAACCACATGTGATCAGAGTAATGGCCCCTTTGAGAATCTTCTTTGACTGGTCCTTACCTCAAAAGTAACAACTCACCCTCTCGGATTCTCTATCGATTTCTCCATGCATTCATCTTCTTCTGCAATTCTTACATTTGGCCTTTCGCCAGTATTTCAGTTCTTGTTATGCCGACGGGCCTCTTCAGTAAGGTTCTTCGGGATGGTATATGTACAACTTTGGATCATGGTTGTAATCGTCATTGTAAGCACTATGTAATGTCTTTGGCATATATGCGAAAAAGAAAAGGAGTACTGTTGTTACATGTTCTTGTCTATTGTCTATATGCATTAAACTATTTACCCCATACGGTAAACATTTGGCATCGTTGCCTAATGGACCTGGAACGAAGGCAGAGGAATGAAGATTAATGCCGAATCAGCTTAACAAGGATACAAATAAGATAAAGGGAAAACATGGAATACACACCGCACAAGAAATTTTAATTTTGGCACAATAGGTCGAGTGCAGATGGACGTTTCAGCAAATTGTCAACGGACACCGAAGCACCGAGGAATTGTTGGAAGAGATTCGACAGTGGTTGGATTTGGTGGAAGAAACAAGGGAGGAATTTTTGAATCTGTATACGCCGAGGGAAGAGAATCTAGATGAAAGGGAATCAACTCGCACATCTCGGAGTGCCGAGGGAGCACGAGCGTGGAGTGAACTCTTCGTCTGCGATACACTTTTGGAACAGACAACTTTGCTTGAGGAAAACCTTTTTTCACCAAGTAACGTGGCTATTGGAAATAAGATGACTGTCGAGAACAACGCGAGAGTGTAGAACATTGCAGGTGTGCAGAACAGCGTAGGTGTGTAAAACAGCGCAGGTACACAACAAGTACCTCCAACTTGAAAAGTAATGGCTGGACCAAAGGAAAAATTGCCAAAGTTTGATGGTGATGGAATGGCTGATCCAATCAGACACTCTAAGATATGCAAAACAATTTGGATGGCACATGACGTAACCGACACAGATGAATGGGTTCGACAATTTCCAACAACCCTAAGGGGTGTAGCAGTTAATTGTTTTGCCGATGCCAATCCCCAAAAATTAACTACATGGGCGGGACTTAAAAAGGAGTTTATCACCAAGTTTCAATTGTTGCAAGACGACAATGAGATAGTAGCAGAAATCTACACCACAAAGCAAAGGAAAAATGAAACAGTTCGTGTATATGCCAAGAAACTAAAAGAATTAATAAATAAAATGAAAAGTAAGCCGGCTGATGGGCTGAAAAGCAATAGTTCATTGAATGATTATGCCCGGAGTTAAGGAAGAAAAGAAAGATTGTGCCACCATCATCATACAACAAAGCATACAATCAAGTGATGGACTTAGAGAGTGAACAGAAAACGAAAAAAAAAAGTAGCTCATCCGACTCAGATGACGCGTCTTCGAAAGAAGATAGCAATGGTGATGAAAAGGGCAGCAAGAAGGTCTGAGCTCTCCAAAAGGATATGATCAGAATGATGAAAGAATTTAAGAATATGCAAAAAGAGACGAAGGGAAATGAGCTATGGTGCACAAAATGCAAGACAGAATGTCACACGAAGGGATCTTGTCCGAAGAACCAATTCTGTGAGATCTGCCAAATTATGGGACATTCCACAAAAGAATGCCCCTTCAATATGAAAACAAGAGGGCATCAACAAGTGCTCCTGACACAGAAGGCTTCCACGTCAGGAGGAAGCAGAAACACTAACAATGATGTTGCCACTTCGGGTGGGTACAAAAATAATAGAAGAGGGCAAAACAACAATACCAACAATAATAATGGGGGCCGCAGCCAAATTCAGTATGATGTAAACGGTTGCCCAATGGTTCAATGCCACTTTGCACGGAATTGTACATTAACAAACGCACCAAAGTTGTTATGCAGATGGTGCGGTCCTGGAGATCATGAAGATGCCAAGTGCCCAAAATCAATAGTGAATGTGATCAGCATTGGCGCGGACGAAGAAGTCTTAGCAATCACCTATAATTTTATAAACAAGCAAAATTGTACCCCGACCCGACAGAAGAAAAAAAGAGATTGGAAGAAGCACAGGCGAAAATTGAGAAACCAACGCAGGCAGAGAAATCACAATTGAAGGACATTACCGGTACCTCAACATGGAACTGCGTAGAACAAAACATCATACGGCAAATATTACAAACTAAAATACAATCAAGTTACATTATCTGATCCTCACAATGCCTCAACTACGGACGGCACTCACAAACATAGCCCCGACTGCTAAACTACCAGGAGAACATGGAAGGAAAAAGGAAAGCGGAGCAAGTACAACGGACCCAATGTTGTTAGCCCTCGCATCCGGACAGCATCTTGCGGTCGTAGAAATGGGTATATTAGGAACGGTCCTTTCAAACACAATTGTGGACGGAGGTTCAAGGGTAAACGTCCTACCAGAAGATACATAGAAGAAGTTGGGACAGCCGACGTTGTGGCCACCTACATTCTAGTTGCTCACGGCAGACCAGCATGAGATCAAACCGTTGGGAATACTGATGGCACAACCAGTGACTATTGGAACACAACCATTTCTACTCGACTTCGTTGTCATCCCGCTAAAGAGGAGAGGATATGACGCCATTCTAGGCCAAGGATGGCTTGTACAAGCAAGTGTTAAGCATGATTGGAAGAAGAGTACACTATCAATGGAAAGCAAGGGACGACGATTCATTATTGATTTACACACAAATGGTGGGCGAAGAAGCCATATCATCTAAGTTCGAACAAGAGGATGAAGAAAAGCAGCGATTGGAACGCAATGAGGAAAGAGTCCTATAGTTGGAAGGTGTATCGACGAATAATGATTTGGATTCGGTGAACGGCCTTTTCCACTGGCAGATGAAAGATTACGAGCTCTTTCCGAGTTGTAATATGTTAAGGGTCGACAGAGGTGAGAAAGCAGAGGGAAATGAATGTTCGAAGGAATACAGAGAAGTGGAAGAAGGAAAGGCGGTTACGACAAAAGCTAAAGGGAAGAATATACAGTACGAACCCAGAAAAGGAAATATTCCATCGTACGGTACACAATAAACGGACCGCGTAGAAAGGAAATGTCACGTCGAACCACGGACATAGTAGAAAGGCGATGGCAGCAAGGAAAACACATCATACGGTTTGCACAGGAAACAAAGAGGAAAGGATTAATAAAAGCTTTAGCAGTACGGAGTGAAGGTTCTAAAATCAAGAATACAGTTATTGATGGCAAGGAGTGGCAGCCGACGGAATTCATGGTACCGAGTTTCAAGAACAAACTGGGCGATATGGAAAACCTGAGGGGGAGATCATGTAACTTAGATAAACTTGATGAGCGACAATTGCAGGCACAATGGGCCACGGAGGTGACACAGAAAAGCACAAAGCATGGCATGATAAACACCTGAAACTGAACAAGTTCCAACCGAGAGAGCTGGTGTTGAAGTATCATGGACGAAACAAAATCAAACCAGGCACGTTTAAAGTCAAATGGGTCGGGCCATACTAGATCTAGGAAGTAGGTGATAACGGAGCAATAAAGTATGGACGTTGGATGGACAGGAAATTCCGGAAACAGGGAACGGTTCCAAGTTAAAAATATATTATGCGCGAACTGTTCCGTCGTCGACGAATATCAAGAAGTAATAAAACTCTGAAAAGAAAATTAAAAAATAAATAAATAAATAAAAACAAAAAAAACAACAAATCAAAAATGTTCAAAATGAATAACGCATGATGCCCAAGGGAAGTGAAAGACATAAACAAGTAGTAAAACATAAGCAGTTGCCAAAAAAAGTATGGGATCGAAAGAAAATCACAAAAATGGTGTGTTCCATGGACTTTTATGTGAGTTTGAGAGTGCTAAATTGGTCTTGGTGCTGCCCCAAGACCTCGCGGGGGCGCTGCCCCTCGACCCCGCTAGGGACGATGCCCCCTAGACCCCCCAATCAGTGCAGTTATCAGTCGTGGAAATGTGACCAGTTGATGATACCTGGAGCTGCTGCAGGCATAGAGTGTCTGTGTACCAAAGGTGGAAAGATCAACGGAGCAAGCCTTTCGAGAGGGGTGATACGCTTTGAGGCACTTGGAGTAGGTGTTGGACGCGAAGTTGTCTTGGTGGATGCACAAAGAGCTCAGGAGGAGCTGATCATCCAGTTGAAGCCAATTGAAGGCAATACAACGACACTTGGTTTAGGGTACCCAGGAGTTGGAAGCAGAGAAAGCAGCACAGGTGGCCATCAAGGTCAGCTTGATTAAAGAGACAATATTGTGTTAGCAGAGGCTACAAATACAACGTGGTTTGGAGACCAGTTTGGTGCAAGCATGGGATGAACGTGAAACTGGTCTGACAGAAACAGATCTATTTTGTTGTAGTGAGTCGGTTAATGTATTCCATTTTGTTAATCTGTCTCAGATATTTTGTAATTGTTGTCCGAAGACAACTTTTTATTTTGGAGGGGATGATGTCATCAGTAAATATTGTGTAGCTGACAGGTTGATGTCGTCGGTAATTGTTATGTAGCTGACGGCCCCTTCGGGAAGGTTCTTGTTATGTAGTCGACAGGCACCTTCAGGAAGGTTCTTCGAGATGGTATACGTACAACTTTGGATCATAGTTGTAATCATCATTATAAGCACTATGTAATCTCTTCAGCATATATGCAAATAAGAAAAGGAGTACTGTTGTTACATGTTCTTGTCTATTGTTTGTATGCATTAAACTATTTACCCCATACGGTAAACAAGGATGGACTAAAAACTTGGCAACACAACACTAGTGCTCTCCTACAATTATGGTGACGGACACACCCACAATGACGGACATACAACCTTGGCGACGGACATGATGATGGACATAGCTTCGATGAAGGACACACTGTTTCGGCAACAACCTTGGTGATCAGCATAACTTGATCTATACATGTCTTCAAAAGATCCATGCAAGCAACTTCTTCAGTTTTTGGTAATTTCCCCCGATTGGTGTAGAAGAAAGTTTTAGCAATTGCTCTTGGAGTGGCCCTGTAATAATGTCTTCCTTCTGGTGTAAGGCATCATCCTTATTGCTGCGAACTATTTTCTCCCACTTGTGCAAATGAGATATTAGTTTTTCTTCACAATGCTCGAAAATATGACTAACCAATTTACATGCGGCTATAGAGGGGACACATTCAAGATTACGAACAACCCATAACATAGATATGATGGGTTGGGATATTTCATCCATCTCCTCAATGCACAAAATCATAAGGCTCTCCATAGCAACTGAAACCTTAGTATCATAATCTTCCTTGATGGTGGCTAAGAAGTGATGAAACAAGTCGTTGACCAAATTTTGCAATTTGAGATCTAAGAGGAGGTTACCCATTTTTACATTTGCACAATTCTCCAAGATTGTAGATTTTCAGCAAAAAGGGTCGGCACTAATGTCATCTAGACTCTGAAAGCTGTCAACAATCAAATGCAGGATCTCTATCATGGTGTTGTCATCATATGGTGTTCTAGGAGCCGATATTCTCAAGATCTCACTGAGACATGCTGCAACTGCTAAACTTTTCCCCTTGTCATGGTGCCTTAAAAGCCTGGGTTGACTTAAGGCATCTTTAATTGGTAAGAAGATTCTCTGTATAAATCGTGAAGGTAATTGGTTAACCTTACACAAACATAGTTCCAACAAATCTAATGGAAGATCAACACCTTCGCTAAGCTCTTTGCCAATCCCTTGTAGGGTCTTCAACCACCACTCTCCATCGCTGCTTAGCGCCATAGCGCTATCCCAATCCCAAAATCTCTCAATCATCCCAACAAGCTGGCAAGATCACTAGCTCTGATACCACCATAATGTTCCCGAACAGTTTCGGAGATGCTCCCGTGCTGCGCAGTCACTTTCCTGTGCTGCACGACTACTAACCATGCTGCGTGGCCGCTATCCGTGCTGCGCGACTACTGCCCATGTTGCACGGACACTACCCATGTTGCGCGACCACTTTCCCAAACGGTGTCTTCAAGCAAACCATACGGGGACTGTAGTAGGGTCGTACGGCAATGCAAAAGACGTATCTCAATAGGAAATGATGGGTATGTCGAGGTGTATGTACGATGAAAGCTGTGAGGAAGGACAATACGGAGAAAGGGGGATAGGAACCAGAATCCTACATAGAATGTAATCGTGGTTCATACACAGTACACCATAGAAAAATCCACAATAACAGAG
This sequence comes from Cupressus sempervirens, assembly GCA_028749045.1. Lineage (NCBI taxonomy): Eukaryota > Viridiplantae > Streptophyta > Pinopsida > Cupressales > Cupressaceae > Cupressus > Cupressus sempervirens. The sequence goes on from CM053790.1 coordinate 822,975,695, forward strand.
ACTTAGATGCGAATAATAATTACCAAAGATACTCCAACTTGCCAAATCCGATCCAAGTAATACATGCAACAACGAAATAGGGTGAGGGTTGAATCCGACCAAAACCGCACAAGCCAAATAGGGAAGATCTTTCACTTCCGAAATGGCGAACAATTCCGAACTCCAACAGGAATCAGCAGTACAGAGAAAATATAATCTAAACCATACCTACAGACTACCTACAAGCTGTGCTTGAATACCCATTGGGAAATTTACCGAAGGTGTACAAAGATAGCCGACAGCGACACAAACTACGAAAACAAAATAAAAAATAGGTCCGAGATATACTAAATCAATTGGAACCCCTAAATACAAACATTAATAACTTGGGCTCAAATTAATTAAAATTGGGAACATTACATCTGTGAAATGTGCAGAGACAAGAGTAAACAACCTGTTGTAGATGCCTCTTTATGCAATTCCCTCTGCAAACCTCTGCAGCCACAATGGTCCTATCTTATCTAAAGACATTGATATTTATAATTTAAGCAGGATATTCTTTTATTATCACTCTTCCATGACATATTATATATATAGAACAATATTATTTTAAAACTTCAATTCTATTTTTAATTTTGTGGATTTAGCATTCTCTTATTAACCTGGACTGGATGAAGCTATGGACGGAGTGTTAACGTATCCCAAAAAAAAACAAATGTAGCCCAGATATAAGCTCTTATCAAGATATGTTCCGATACCATGTTGAAAACTAAGAGTAGTTGTAATCCGTATTTAACATGCGAATACATTTATTTAGAAATGGGGGGATAAGTAACCAGCAGCTCTGATTGTAACTTTCATTTATTTCTTCCATCATTCACAGGGAAACAATATTAAGATTCAATTAAGAACTTGCAATAAATGACCACACCTGAAATTTTCTTGGTAGCCAGAACTAGCTGCTCTTCAAGTTGCTGTTTCTCTACTAGCAGAACCGAAAAACGATCTTTCTCTGCAGCTAGCTTTTGTTGTTCTTGTTGTTTTGACCTGATGGCTTCCTAAACATAAGCCAGCATGTGAAGTCCAGTACTAAGAATTTCAAAACTGTTTGTACATACTGGCTTGCATAATTTTACCTGCAATTCAACCTTTATCTTGGCCATTTCCTGTTCCACGGATTTCAAATGTTCAGGGCTAACAGAATCTGATGTAATTGTATTGCTATGCTGTTCTTGTTGCCGTTGTAAAAAAATTAGTTCTGCTCTTAACGCAGCAGCGTCTTCTTCGGCCTGTACAAAAGACTGGAAAAATTCACTCCAAAAGGGGAAACGGAACAGCTCAGGTTCAAACATTGAAAAACTTCACAGAATTAATAGAATAAAATCCTCATATTGACCTTATATTGTTCTTCCTCTGCTTCTCTGAGACGTCTTTTTACAGCTCGAAGTTGTGCTGACAAATCTTCCTACACATTAAAATAATAATCAGGAATTTGAATAACCAGATCACCCTCTTATATGTGGTGCAATAGAGCCAAAACATCAAAATAACACAAGTCTCATCTGCACCCGTGCAGTAATTGCAGCATCTTTCTCCATAGATGTATCCTGGAGAGCTTTTCTCAATGAAGGCAAATCATTCCCTTCCTGTAACCACAGGATAGGAAATTTACTTAACGTGCTTACCATTCCAATTAAAACTGCAGGTTTAGAGTTTGAAAATATTTTCTGTTTTTGCACAAGCATGCTTCAAAAAAGTATGAAAACTAAACAAAACTTGCCAGGTTACCATGGTTCTCAATTGTTTCTCAAAAGAATTCCGCTCTGTTTCCAATGTTTCCAGCTGTCATGACAATTAATTAAATTTAAGGAACAAGGAAAATTAGAACTTGTTGCCCGTGCAATATTTTCTTGACATGTATAGAGATAGCACAAATCAGGATTGGTAACAGCTCAACATGACTACGAGTTTGAAATGATTAATAAAACAAAATACAAAACCAAGATAACACTAATAGATCTCTTATAAGACAAACCAAAAGCATGTACCTTTGAGGCAAAGCTGTTAATTTGCTCTTGTTGTTCTGCAACCTTGGATTCTAACTGCCTCGCATATGTTGATAGAGCTTGATATTCTCCCTGTCCATTAAAACCAAGCCATACACAATGTGCATCAAATTGTAGGTTTAAACTATAAAAGGCAAAAAACCACATGATTTAATTCATGTTTATTGTGTACTTTATTCCTGTTCTAAATAGTTCGGCTTTGCAACTACCTATATTGTTTCAGGAAATGAATTACTAACTTTGAGTAACAGCACTTTCAGACATAACTATTTAAGTTTCCTTCGCAACTACCTATATTGCTCCAGGAAATGAATTACTAACTTAGAATAAAAGCACTTTCAGACTTAACTATTTAAATTTTTTTGCACCAACATTTTGGATCAAACTGAGTGACCCATCGTCTGGAGAAGAACACAATGAATCAATTCTCTTCTTATCCTCAGTGCAACCCCAATTTACACAGTCAAATCTAAAAGCTCTCTTACTTATTTTCAGACTTAAAATTAATTTATGAAAATAAATTTTTCAAAATTAGTGAAAATAAAATATGAATAGCTTTGTGTTCATAGTAAGCAAGTGAAATTCTTAACAGTGCATCAAAACTAAAATGTATAGAACATATCAGGAACACTTGCCTCAATAGACAAGTTAGAAACCGAAGAAACACTTTCCTCCATCCCACTGCTAATGTTCTGGAGCCCTGTTAAAGAAATAAATACTTATTAGGATTAACCAATTAATTCCTGTCTTGAACATGTTCACAAGTCAGCAGGTTCAAAAATCTTGGGTAGCTAACATAGTCTACGTATGTAAGTTTCACTGAAAGTTCAAAAGAATGCATGTTCCCTCTTTTAATCAGGTTAGAAAAAATGCCTTCACAATTCTATGACATTTTCCATTATTTTTTATAAGCAAAAACCTCATATCACACATAGCCACTACTATTCTAATAGATTAGTATGAATGTTGTAGAATCTCCACCTGCCATGTACATGTGCAATATAATAACCTAAATACTTCATTATCTATATGAAATAATTCCAGATGACTATTTTGTGGTCTGTCATCGGCTTAAAATTATTAGCCATAAAATATAAACCCACTGTGTGCCTATAGCTTTTGGAGTAAATGAAAATAGCTAATTAAGTTTAACTTATTCCATGACAAGATACAGTTGAAGTAAAATATAACAATGATAGATACATAATTCAATCCTTAATCTTCTTTTTCTTCAATTGTTAAAATTTGAGATCAGATATTTGTTATTTGTATATATGTAATGTTGATACTCTATTAATAATATCAAATATAATAGTTATAAACAATAAATCTGATTGTAGACTAACAATTAATGTATTCAAATAAGACTGATTGCAAACTGTAATACAAATGTAATTACTTCACACTGATAAATTGGATGTGGTTTAATTGCAGACCGAAAACCTTGAAGACTGTTGCAATTATGTTTTCGCTGGTATATATTTTACCACGATCTGCAATGGTTTATACCCCATCATGGTGTCGCGATCCATTGTAGACTGTGACTCTACATCATAGTTGCCCTTATCAAAAACAAAACACCACTTTGCATATGGTCTTTGTTATGAAGTCGCCAGTCAACATGAGATGATAATGAAACTAATATAGAAAATCCCTTATATATATGTGTGTGTGTGTGTGTGTGTATTTGTATATATATAAGTTTATTATATTAATTTCACCATAAATTACATAGTTGATGTTTTATTGAAAATATGTATTTATTAAGTATATCTCAAATATACTAACTATAAATACATACATACACACACACACACACACACACAATACAGTTTATCCGACTGAAACTATAATAACATTAACATCATTCATAGCCCAATTCTCTTATTCTTTTAAATCTCTGAATAAAATAGTGAGTCCTACCTTTCCAAGGCCTTCAGAAAACGAAGTCTCGATCTGTTCTTTTAAAATCTTTATAGCTGCACTGTTGCTTGTGCTCTATTTTCATGAAAGCTTGAAACATCTCAGGCAGAGTGTTCTTGTGTATGGATTCTTTCAAGATATATTGCATGTTACAGGATGGGGTGGCATTTATTACATACTTCAGTTTACTATTGAGCTCCCAAGTGTCTAGGTTTATGTAATGCTCCCCTTTTCGAGAAAAGGGTTTAATAATAAATAATTATATATATATATATATATATATATATATATATATATATATATATATATATATATATATATAATTAATAAAATCAATAACAAAAACTTATAATTTATTAATACAATTAGATTAATACAATAATCAAAAGATTTTAATTATATCATGATACTTTTTGTTATGGGTCGTTAGGGGTCCAAATCAATAGAGGACTTATTAGACTATTGCCCAAAAGGGGGATAAATCTCTTGTGAAAAACTGAAGACCCATTACTCTGTTGAATATCTCATACCAAATTATTGCAAAAGTGCTACCTAACAGAATTGCACCAATACTCAAGAAAATCATTTCTGTTAAACAGGATTCATAAAAGTCAGATACATCTTGGAAAACCTCATCACTAGTAGGGAGAGTTTGCACTGGGCAAAAAAAAGTGATCAGCTTGTGGCCATGGTGTTGTTAGACTTCGAGAAAAAGCATATGACAGAATTGAGTGGCCATTTGTCCTTGACATGCAGAAGGCCTTTGGTTTTCCTTCTATATTTTGCAAGCAGATTGAAATTATTTTCAACGATGCAACTACCATCATTGATGTAAATGGAAAACATTCAAAATCTATCTACCTTAGCAGATCTATTAGACAAGGCTGTCCCATTGCCCCTACCTTATTTGTCATAGCTGCAGATGCTCTATACTATATTTTAAGGGCTTACAAACTTGGCCCTCCCATTAAAGGCATTACTCTTCCTAACAATGAGGACTTAATCAATGAACATTTTGCAGATGACACCACATTATTCCTTGAGCTGGTTGAGACTAATTTTGATAATATGATGGACAGGCTACAGTTTTCCTGTCCAGTTTCAAGTGCCAAAGTGGCCCCTCTCAAATCCGCTGTACTAGGTTGGGAAGAACAAGATCCACAGTGGTTGACTTCTAAGGGTTGGGGATGTTCAGGCCCTCGTACAATAGTAAGATACCTAGGAATCCTTTTCTCTGTAGAACCTTCATTTAAAGAGATGTGGAATTGGTTATTTGCAAAAATTGACCATAAGCATCAGAAATGGCAGACCCATATGTTATCTCTGGCTGGCAGGGTGCAAGTCGTCCCAAAAGTAATGTCATCCCATGCTATCTATTTTTCTTCTATATCGCTCTTTGGTAACTATCAATTCAATGTTTTGTAAAAGATCTTGATGGAATTTTTATGGTCTAATGGTATGAGTTCAAAAAATAGACATTGTGTTAGTTGGAAATGTTGCACCCCCAAGAATCTTGGGGGACTGGAACTTAGAGACCTTAAAACTCAGAGCCTTGCTCTGGCAGCTAAATGGATTATCAAAGCTTTGGACGGAAATGAACCTTGGAAAGTATTAATTAGACAGAACATCAATCAAGCATCTATCAAGAAACATAAACAATGGAAAGATAAACCACTGTTCGACCTGGTACTAGATGATTTTGATATCAAAATTGGAGGATCCACTTTCCTTAAATCACTTTGGAAGGCATGGTGCTCAATGAGGAGATTTCTTGTCAGTAAAGAGGCTATTCGTATCTCCCCTGCTTATGCAGTCCTCAATAGATCCCTGTGGTGGGGTGTTTCCCTAAACTCTAAGCCTCTTGCCCTTACCTAATGTCATTCTGCTAAATCCTAGAATGCTAATGGACTCTCTCTGGCTAGGCATATCCTGATAAACAATCGGTTAGGATCTTGGGAGTAATTGAGTCAACATTATGGTTTTCTAGCTTCTCAAAAAAAGACCTACACTCTGATTACCAAAACAGTGAATAATATCTTTCCTAGCAAAATATTGGATAGTCAATCTTTTCTTCAAAAGCTAAAGTGGAACAATGGCATTAAATTGAATGAGATCTCTACCAAACAAATATGCAATTTGATGAATATCAAGATGAGATAATCATATCAATCAACCAGAGATGGGGCCTTAACTGGTCTATTGGTGTATGGCAATTATTACCAGATAGACTATGGCATTCTTGTACAGAACCTAAGAAGCTCTGGTTCAGATGGATGTTTGCCTTGAGAAAGTTGGTTGTTGGGTCTGTGATTACTGATGTCCGGCTGCCACCTGTTGTTTGTTCAATTTGCAACTGTCCAGAGACTATTGAGCATGTGTTCTTTGACTTTATTTTTGCTAATCAAGTTTGGGCCCTTTTTTTCGGTAGTCTTAATTCCGGTAGTGGACACTATTGAAGATTGTAGCTGTGATAGAGACCTTTATCTCTAAAATATGGACATTATTATTGTTATGGTCACCTTCAGTTGAGGACATTTTATGATAATAAATTGTAATATTAATTATAAAGACGTGTGTCATTCAACATGCATCGAGGCATGGAAATACCAAGAGTTGTATTTGAAAATAAAGAGTTATGTTTTGGAAATTGTAGAGACCTTCGGTTGTAATGTGAAGAGTCTCTCTTTATGTTATATATCGCATCAAGCGAAAAACAATGTACACTTGAATTTTTATTATCAATAAAGTGACCTTTTGTTGTGTGGTTAGATTTTTTTATTTTCCCTTCATTCTAGAGGGATTTTCCCAGGATAATCTTGTATGTTTCTTGTATTTTTCTTGGGGTCTTTCTTGTTGTTTATCTTAATTTTCTGGGCTAACTCCCAACACAGTATTAGAGCTTAGTTCTGATCACAGCAATAAAGTAATCTGTGGACATTCATTTTATTGTTGACTCTCTGTAACTGTTAATAGGATTTATTACTCTTCTTCAAGAGAACTCCCCTTGCTAGTTGTGGCAATATTATGGGAAAATTTATGTGTATTTCTTTAGCTCTCTGTATAGTCTTTCATTGCTCTGGGTGTTCGTGATGTGCTGTTGCTGGTTTGTATGGATTTCGAGGGCTTGATTCACTCAAATGTGTGTACCTTGTCAGCTATAATTTATGGTGTTGTCTATTGTTCACTTGTTTGGTTGTCAAGTGATTCTGGTTTATCTTTTACTCAAGTTCTTATTATTTCCCAGGCTTATTTATGTTGTCGTGACCTTCCACCTAGCATCATTCGCTTTTATTATTCTAATCGTTTGTTTTGCTAGCTGGTTATTATACCTCATCGCGCCTCTCTTTATTTTGTGTGTTCATGGCGATTTATTGATTCCTTCCATCTTAATTATTTTAATTTTCCGTCAGTTGTGTAAGATTATTTATTGATGCCTGTCGTCTTATTACTCAACATTACTTTTAATTAGTCTTGAGAAAAGGTGGTTTATAATGTTATCATGCCCTCTCCCACTCTGGACGGTTTTCTTAAGTGTCCATTTGTTTTATTAGGTACCATTTTTGTTTTCCAGTTTTGAGAAGTAATGGAGGTGTTTCAAAGGGTATCTCGGCGGAAGACTCACAAGCTGCTCACAGAAAAATCACCGCCTAATTGATTGCAGAGGCTTAGAATGGTAGTGATTCTTTATGGGAGCATGTAAAGATGAGTGTCAGACTAAGGGAATTATAGAGTATTATCATCGGGATGTCTTACTGTTTTCACCGTGGCTTTACTTGGGCTCCAGCTCTCGCATCAGTTATGCTTGTCTCCATCTGTCTTCCACTTTCTCGATGTTATGGTGACACTTGTCAAGGATCATGCGTAATTTTGAAAAAAAATCTTAAAATGCTCATGTATAACAGTTGTTCGTTTCTTGTCATGGAACGACTTTCATTCTATATTGACGATGGATTCTATTCGCTTGCATGGGTCATCGTCTTGGATAATACAGGCCCGGGCTGGGAGACCACCACATATACTCCTCAGGGCGTTGATCCTCCCATTGGTGCATTTGATAAAGATAAAGCAGATTGCAGCAACAAAATTATTGGTGCATTGGAATGGTTTATTCAGATACACTTTCTTTTTTAATATATAACCAGTGATGTTTTGTTATGTATATGATGAGTGTATTAGACATTCAGCTATTTTTTGTTTGGCACATGCTGTGTATCCAGTTCTCTCTATTTTAATATAAAAAATATCTTCATTGATAATATAATATAATACAATATCTTAATTGATAAATAGAATATTATGATGGAGGATAATTTATTAATATAATAATATATCATATTATTTAAAGCTAATAATATAATAAGTGAACTATTATAATTTTCTTTCCCAGCTATTATAAACCATTTTTGATATACTAAAAGCACAGACCTAACAGGAAACATATGAATAATAATAATGAATATTAAGATAGTTCAGAAACCTTACCTTTATCACATATGATCAGCAGCAATAGTTCATAAAACAAATTGATCAGCTGAAGTTATAAAGTGGAATGTTCTATTTTAGTTTGTCTTGCTATCATTTTTCTACTGTTTATGGCCACACATTACGCTTCTGTATTTCTATTCTTTCAATATCCTCTAGCATTTCATCTATTCAGGAAGATTTAGAACTGTATTTGCCTTTCAACTGTTTGATTCAAATAAAAATGCTTTTGACCTTGATAATACAATTTATTATGCTGTATAAATACAATAATATAATAAAGGACAGATATATATATTACGGAAGTAATTGGTAAATACTTGCTTGTTATTAACAGAGACCGAAAGGTCAATTTATATAAAAGAATAAAACGATGTTTCCTTAGGAAATGATCGCAAAGAATAGAAACATTATATTCTAACAAAGAAAGCTAAAAAACGAAAGCAAACTAAAGCTAACTAGATATTTGCAATAGATAACCATTAACTAATAATAGACGACTATCTATTGTTGTAATACCCTCCCTGAATAGTTAATCTATCTAGAACACCAAGCTGTCCTTTGAATTTGACAAACTTATCAAGACCAAGAGGCTTGGTGAGAATGTCTGCAATCTAATCTGTGGTAGGAACATACTGCAAATCTATAGTCCTGTCTTCAACCAATTGCCATATGTACTAACAGTGAACATCCACATGATTGGTTCATTCATGGAAGACTGGATTTCGTGCTAACTTGATAACGCCTTCGTTATCAACAAACAGAGTAGTCGGTCTTGCTGGTGACATCTACATATCCTCAAGCATCCGACGAAGCCAAACAGCTTCACATTCTGCCTTAATAGTCCCTCTATAGAGGAAAGAGAAATTGCATGATGCTTCTTATTGGTCCATGTGACTACACCCGATCCCAAACTGAACACGTATCCAGAAGTTGACTTTTTATCATCAACAGAGCCTACCCAATCTCAATTTGTGAATCCACTAAGTTTAGGATTAGAACTTCGAGAGTACAGAAGTTCATAATCTGAAGTGCTCTTCACATAACGAAGCACACCCTTTGTTGCCATCCAATAATCAACCTTAGGAGCTATCATAAAGTGTGAAATATAGCTAATTGTGAAGCTAATATCAAGCCTAGTACCAAAGAGGTAGATGAGGCTGCCTACTAATTGCCTATATGTAGTATCATCAACGGAAGGAGAATCAGACTTTGTTGATAACTTGAGACCTTTCTCCATAGGTGTAGATGCAAGTTTGCAATCTTGCATACAGAATTTGTCTAACAGGGCACTGGCATATTTGGATTGAGAGATAATATACCAGAAGATTGTTGCCAAACTTCAACACCTAAGCAATAATGCATGAGCCCAAGGTCAGTCATATCAAAAGGCTGGCATAAGTTTTGTTTGATTTCCTAAATCAAAGATGTCGAGTTGCCAGTGATGATCAAATCATCCACATAAATAACTAGAAGGATGATGTCACTTTCAGTAGTCTTCATGTACAGATTTGAGTCTGAAGAACTCCTCTTGAAGCCTTGATCATTGAGGAACTTATCAATTTTCATGTACCATGCCCAAGGGGCCTACTTCAAGACATAAAGGGCTGTAAAGATTCTACAAATTTTGTATCCTTTTTATATCAGACTTTTACTTCAGTACTTGGAAGCTAAGAATGGTCTTCTAATAATCTGATTATTGAAGAAGTTGACGAATATATATATATATACAAAATAGATCAGTGTGATGATATTGCTGAGGAAATAACCTTAATTGTGTAATATATGGAGAACACTGAACTTCTCTGATGCTTATACAATAAGTAACAATCAACCTTTTAAATGAGAGTATCTTCTAATCTTAATCATAGGATATTGGTGCTTAGAAGAGCAGACTTAATTTTTTCTGTGTGTTCTCTAACTGCACCAATAACCTCCTTAAATATTGGTGCTAAAGGATTTGTCCCTCAAAGGTGCATGTCCCTTCCTAACTTAACAAATAAAATCCTATCTAGAAATCGTCGATTAGTAAGGCATGTTATAACTTATGCTAACTAACAAAGTGTGTTAGATTAGTTAACCAATATCAAACAGTTTCTAAGAAGTTGTTGGCTTTCTAGAAGGTTATATCATTCATGGAAACACTAATTATGTTTAAGGTAAGAAGGTCTAGTGCGATCTACACTTTCAAACCTGTATATTGCCAGTCCCTCTTAACCTAATAATCATACAGAGAGATATTATATCTAGCAACATCAATACAGATGAATAAGCAGGAATTAATACTCTATCTGTTTGAATCTTCCTAGTATGTGTTATCATAGAATTCCTAGTATGTGTTATCATAGAATACATGATACAATGTCATATTACTAACCTATGATATGACAAATCACTGCTACTAGTGATAATATACAGGATAAATTTGAAGAGTGATGTCTTCATTTATCCAAGTTGTGATTCATAGAAACTGATATTTCTATATCACAAGATCCTGAGTTTAAGATCTACCAAAATACAAGATAAACCCGGAGAATACTAAGATTCTTCCTTTATCCAATTTGTGACTCATGAACATAATAATTTCAACATCACAATACAACCTAAAACTCATCTAGATCTTACAGTAAAACTCTAATGTTTAGCACATTATTTAAGAGATCATCATCTCTCATAATGCCTTTTATACAAGTGTTCATTATTTCAAAGATCGTCACCTCTTTAAATAATGAATACAAATGGTGGAGTCCATAACAATCAATAGCCTGACAAAATAAAATTATTTTATTAATAATCAAAAAATACAAATGGATTACAACTCAACCATACCAAGCCTCCTCCTAAAGTGTTCTATCTTCACTCTAGATAGAGGTTTGGTGAGTATGTCTGTCGTCTAATCTGCAGTGCAAATGTATTCCAATTTTATACAACTCTTGTCTACCATATCTCTTACATAATGGTAAGGAATTTCAATATGCTTGGACCTGTCATGGAAAACTGGATTCACTAAGAGCTTGATGGAACTCTGATTATCACAATGAATAATCATAATTCATGGCTTGCCCAAATAATCCCACAAGTAACTTCCTCAGCCAGACTGCTTCTCGAGAGGCCATCTGTAATAACCCCAATAGGTTATAACTTCTTCAATCACAAAAAAATCTTTATACTTCAATTTTTTGACATTTTGTCAAACACTTTGCAAGCAAGGGTCATTTGACTGATATAACTTTTCAGATTGCTGCAGTGATTCTTGTTTGGATTTGCCTCAAAGAGAATGCTTACAAAAGACTCCATATTGTCTAAACAATGACCTAACATAAATATGCAACTAATTTTGGCAATAGTGAATGCATATATGAGTTCTAATCATGAAAATGATCACCTACAGCCAACTGGTATTTTAACAAACAGTTGGTATGCAAGCTAACTGGCTGATAAGAAATGATATATTAACGCTCAAAGACAACTATTAATGACCAGCAATTGTATCTCCTTGATTGAGAATGAGTATCCAATACAATATCCATACTAAGTTAGCCAAGACTCTTGGCATTTACAAAGATATCAAAATATGATGATTGCTGGTAAAATAATATGCACCTACAGCTGCCAATGAAAACTAATGCAATACTAAATATCTAACTTCAATACTCCCCTACAGCAGTACGCTAATCACATGCATGATTAAATACAACTAAAGCCATGGATTGCTGATACCATTGTGAGAAATGTAAAAATGAATGATGTATCTATTAATGAATGATAGGTCTGATACGAAATGATAGTTACAACAGCACTCTATAGTGAAAGGCAACTATGAAAATACATATCAAACCTGGCATATGAAGTCGCCTTAGAGAATAGATGTATTGCAATACCACTGAACAGAAAATAACCTCCTCAAGTGCCCAAGTCGTGCCTCTCTAGCTGCTGCCCCTGATTGTAGATGGCTGTAATAATTTTCTTTGCTTTTTCAGATTGCTTTTTCGAACTGCTTTTTTCAGATTGTTTTTTCGAACTGCTTTATTCGGATTGCTTTTTGTACTCAAATATTTTTTCTCAATGTAGCACAAATAGAAGACTAAAGTATCTTCCTCCCAGCTGCAATAATTCAAGTGATATTTCACACCCTCAAAATTGCGTACCAATTGAGAGTTTTCATTCTCAATGGCTAGTTGTGACTATTGCAGAAACCCTAGGCTCCACAATGCACATCAACAAACATCAACATCAACAACAACAAATCTGAATGATTAGAATGAAGCCCGGGGTACCTATTTATTCTTTTTCTCCACTTACTCCAGAAACTTCTAGAACATTATTTTATTTTATCTATTAAGTGACTTTATAAAAAATATTTTATAATTCAAGTCACTTTATTAAATTAATTAAATATAAAGTTACCTTTTAATATTTATTTATTTGATAACTTTATAAATAATTAACTTAATACCATTTATTTATTTAATTAAAATAATTAATTAGTCATCCTCATAAAATATTCATTATTTTGGACAACCTAATTAATTTAATTAATTAAATCAAATTGCCTCCAAAATGGGGACATGACACCATCGCTGCTCCAACGTATTTGGCTTCTGTGGAGCTCTGAGCTACTAAAGACTACTTTTTGCATATCCAGGATATCATTGCTGATCCTAAACTGAAACATCATCTTGAAGTACTTTTTCTATCTTTATCACTTCCACCCCAATCTGAATCAGTGAATCCATGTAAGTCTAAATCAACTTTCTCGTATTCGAGTCCAAAATTAAGAGTGTCTTGTAAGTATCTCATAATGTGTTTAATTGCAACTAGGTGAATCTCCTTTGGTTCACACATAAACTGACTTAAGGCATTATCTGCATAGCAAACATTTGGTCTTGTATTTACTAAGTACATAAGGGACCCAATCATCTGTTTGTAGAGAAGAGAATCTATGAAAGGTGATTCTACTGCTGCTTCCTTAAGTTTATGTAGATTAGTCTCCATTGGAGAAGATATAGGTTTGCAATTCCACATTCCAAATCTCTTTAAAATATCTAATGTATAATTCCCCTGATTAAGTATGATACTCTCAGAATTCTGCCGTACTTCCAGTCCTAGGAAGTAATGAAAGAGTCCCAAATCTTTCATCTTGAATTCTTTAGTTAGATCTTTCTTGCACTGATCTATGAGATGATCGTCACCTGTTATTAGTAAGTCATCAACATACAGTATCAGAATTACCATTTTTTTTTATCTCTTTTATAATATAAATTTGGATCGGCTTCATTCTTGGAGAATCCTAAGCCAGTGAGATACTTATCAATTCTTTCATACCAGGCCCTGGGAGCCTATTTAAGCCCATAGAGAGCTTTCTTGAGCCTGCAAACAAAAGTGTTAGGATCATGAGTTTCAAATCCTTCAGGTTGCTCCAGATATAATTCTTTTGAAATCTTTCCATTTCGGAATGTTGTTTTTACATCCATCTGATGTACCTTCCATCCTTTTGATGTGGCAATTGCTAAGACTTCTCTTACGGAGGTATATCTGACAACAGGAGCAAAGGATTCTTCATAATCAATCCCTTCTTTCTGAGAATCCTCTGGCTACAAATCTGACTTTATACTTCTCAATTCTACCGTCAACAGCATGCTTTATTTTAAATATCCACTTGGAAGAAACAACAGATTTTCCTTCAGGTCTTGGAACAATTTTCCAAACATCACTTTTTATAATAGAGTGGTATTCTTTTGTCATAACTTCTTTCCAAGCTGTATGTTTAATAGCATCAGAAGGATTGGTTGGTTCTGTTTTGGATAAATCACTCAAGTTTGTTGTATAACTAGAGAATATTTTAGGCCTTTTGCTTTCTCTGACTGTTCTAGAAGGTGTAGCAAAGTCTTGAGCTGCTTCAACTATTTTAATGGCCCAAAGTGGTCTTTTCTTTGCATTTTCTTCAAGGTTCATATTATGAATTTCTTCTAAGTTCTCCCTCTGGGACCTAGATTCACTATTTCTTTCAAAACTAGATAAAGGAAAAGGTTCTTCAGAACTTATGGCTCTTTTGAATGCAAAATCTTCTTCAAAAATTACATCCCTACTAAGTTCAATACTTTTCTGTCCAAGTATGAAAATCCTATATGCCTTAGATGTTTCACTATACCCTACAAAAATACCTTTTCTCCTAGAGGGTTCTAACTTGGTTTTTTTTCTTTTGGAACATTGATATATACAGGACACCCAAAAATTCTAAGATGACTTATATTGAGTTTTATTTTAGTAAATACTTCTTCAGAAGTTTTATCTTTAAGATAGGAGTGAGGGCTTTTGCTTTGAATATATACAACACTACAAGAGGCTTCTGCCAAAAGATAATATTCTAGATTTTGGTTAAAAATCATAGCTCTAGCAACTTCTATAATTGTCCTATTCTTTCTTTCTACTACCCCATTTTGTTCTGGATTATAAGGAACAGTGTACTCCCTCTTAATCCCTGATTCTTTACAAAACCTTTTAAACAAGTCTGAGGTATATTCTCCTCCGTTGTCAATTCTAAGGGTTTTAATTTTATGCCTTGAAAAGTTTTCAGTTAATGTTTTGAATTCTTTAAATCTTTATTGAATTTCTTTTGATTCCTTGCATTTTAAAAAGTAAATCCATATTTTCCTAGAGAAGTCATCTATGAACAAGATATAATACCAAAATCCGCCAAGCGAAGGAACACACATAGGTCCACATATATCTGAATGAATTAATTCTAGTACATTATTTGTTTTCCTAGTACTATCATGAATGGGACTTCTAGTGTTCTTACCCAAAGCACACCTTTTGCAAATACTTGGGTGGTCTTTATTTAGTTTAGGTAATCCAATAACCATCTTCTCCATAGGTGATAAAGTCTTGAAATTTAGATGCCCTAATCTTTTGTGCCATATTTCATTTATTTCTACAGCTTCATGAACTAGGGCTTGAATAGATTCACTAGATTCTATATTCAATTCATACAAATATCCTTTTCTCTGACCAATTAACTTTGCTTTCTTGATGAAGGAGTTCTTTGCCCAAGTTAATACTTTGCCATTCACGAATGCAACATTGTGCCCATCATCTTCAAGTGTTGTAACTGAGATTAGGTTTCTTTTAATTCCTAGTACATAGAGTACACCTTTAAGAAGAAGAGTATTTCCTGATTTTAGTTTATAAGTACAATTTCCAATTCCTTTAATGGAGTGTGTTGAATTATCACAAATGGTAACTTCACTGTTAACCTTCTCTGATAGAGAGTCTAGTGTTTCTTTATATCTCGTTATATGTCTAGAAGATCAACTATCAATTACCCATGCTTTATTTGAAATTTTATTTGATAGGGAGGAATACAAAACACGGTTCTCAGGATCATAAGTATCTTCTTCTCTAATAGCATTTGTACAGTTTGCTTGTTGTTTGGAAATTTCAGGACAATTAGATTTGTAATGTACAAATTTTTCACATTTGAAACACTTTATTTTAGATAGATCTTTCTTGGGTTTTTTATTCTTTTGATTTACCTTTTTCTTCTTGAAATGCTTCTTCTTGCCCTTATAGGAGTTTGTCTTAAGAACATGAAGTTCTTCATCTTTTGCTTTCGATTTCCCTCCTTTCTTTAGTTTTTTGGATTCCTCTTGAAGACAGTCGTTCTTGGGTCTCTTAAGGTCCGAAAGATTATCTCTAGCACTTACTTCTTGTGCAAATGTCTCCCATGAATCTAGGAATCCATCTATAGTCATAAGTGTTAATTCTGTGTCACTAATAGTGGTTCCTATACTTGATAGTTCATCTCTAATGCCGACAACACTTAGGAAGTAAGAATTTATCGATTCTCCTTTCTTTATCTGAATGTGATTCAATTGCCTTTTTAGTGCGAGAACCCAAATTGCATTGCCCACTTCATATGCATTCCGTAATACATTCATCATATCAAAGTCAATTTGATGTTTAGTAAGCATAGGTACGATATCATTTTTTACTCCATCCAAGATTATTTGAATAGCTTTTCTATTTCCTCCGCTCCAGATAGATTTGTGAGGTTCAACTAGAGGTTGTTTGGATGCTTCATCAACAAATTGTTTTACATCGTTCTCTTGAAGAATCATCATGATTCTGAATTTCCAAGCATAAAAGTGCTCTTTCCCATCAAACTTGTCCTCAGGTCTGATTGTGTATGTCATTGAAGATAGAAGATAGTTGCTAGACATATATAGAGTCTGATAATTGAATTTTGCAAAGCCTAGGTTCGACTACCAGAGCTCTGATACCATGTAAAGATTCTACAAATTTTGTATCCTTTTTATATCAGACTTGGTCTTCTAATAATCTGATTATTGAAGAAGTTGATGCATATATATATATATATATATATATATATATATATATATATAGATATATATATATAATAGATCAATGTGATGATATTGCTAAGGAAATAACCTTAATTGGGTAATATATGGAGAACACTGAACTTCTCTGATGCTTATACAATAAGTAGTAATCAACCTTTTAATGAGAGTATCTTCTGATCTTAATTGCAGGATATTGGTGCTTAGAGAGCAGACTTAATTGTTTTTGTGTGTTCTCTAACTGCACCAATATTTAAGGAGGTTAACCTCCTTAAATATCGGTGCTAAAGGATTTGTCCCTCAAAGGCGCATGTCCCTTCCTAACTTAACAAATAAAATCCTATCTAGAAATCGTCGATTAGTAAGGCATGTTATAACTTATGCTAACAAAGTGTGTTAGATTAGTTAACCAATACCAAACAGTTTCTAAGAAGTCGCCAGCTTTCTAAAAGGTTATATCATTCAAGTAACACCAATTATATTTAAGGTAAGAAGGTCTAGTGCGATCTGCACTTTCACACCTATATATTGTTAGGTTAAATATTTAACAAGGGCTTTTACCAATCTGAGAACCTGATGGTCTTTACCAGCAACCTTGAAACCAAGATGCTGCATCATGTAGACCTCTTCACGGAGATCACCATTCAGAAAAGCACTCTTGACGTCCATCTGATGAACCTTCCAACCAAATTGTGGTTCCATGGCTAGAACTAATTTGATGGTGCTCATCTTTACAATAGGAGCAAACGTCTCCTCATAATCAATGCCCTAACGCTGAGAAAAGCCCTTCGCCACTAAACGAGCTTTGTACTTGTCCAAAGTACCATCCGATTTGTATTTGATTTTGTAAACCCATTTGCAGCCAATGGCTTTCTTCCCTGGTAGAAGATCGGAAATGACCCAAGTGTTGTTCTTAAGCAAGCTCTAGTGTTCAGATTGCATGGCCTCTCCCCCTTTGGAATTCCTTTAGCCTCGAAATATGTTTGAGGTTTAAACACAATGTGAATGTTGGCCACGACAGCAAAGTTAACAAAATTTGTAGTTTTGCTCTTTTTCCGAGCAGTTCTCCCATCAATGAGCTCATCATCACGAAGATCAGCAAGTGTCTTAGCCCACCACTTAGGCCGGATAGGAGAATGACCAAACATGAGTGTCAGGAGATGCATGGTGATCAGGTTCCTGATCAAAAGAATCTGGATCAAACTCCAGTGAAGCATCTACAAAGCGAGGTGATCCTATAGGAGAAGCCGGAGGTGTCTGTACAAGTATCACTGGTATAACTGGAGCTCCAGGAACTACTAGAGCCCTCCCATCAGGTGGACCTAATAGAAGCCGAACTCCCAAATCATAAGCCTACATAGGCTGGTCAGCTGGATCAGGAACAAGAGAAACAGGCATGAAAGGTCCTCACTAAGACTACATCACGACTGTAGATGAGACGAGATGTCTCAACACTGATCAGATGGTAGGCTTTGTGAAGACTGCTATATCCAGCAAGCATGAGTTTCTGACTCTTGGCATCCAACTTGCTACTAATGCAGCAAGGATCCAAACAAAAGCAAGAGAGCCAAAAACCTTCAGGTGACTGATTCTGGGCTGGCGACTTGACCAGGCCCCTTCCAGAGTTTTACCATTGACCGCCACTGTGGGTGACCGATTCAACAGATAAAAACTACTTTTGCCCAAAACTGCTTCAAAACATGTCTGTGTTCAAGCATGGATCGAGCCATCTTAGTGATTGTCCAATTCCGATGTTCAACTACACTGTTCAGTTGTGGCATGTGGTGTGTGGCTAACAGGGATTTGATGCCATGTGTATCCAAGAAGTTGGAGAAAACATTAGAACAAAATTCCCCCTATTGTCTGATCTAAGGGTAAGAATAGATTTCCCAAAATCTTTTTCAACTAAAGGTTTAAACTTCTAAAATACAATAAATGCATCTGATTGCATTTTAAAGAAATACACACCCACATTTTTCTACTGAAATCATTAACAAACAACAGAAAATACCTAGACCCAAGAACAAAAGAATGGCCATAGGGCCACAGACATCGGCATGTACAAGCTAAAGTACCTGAGAAGCTCGCCATGAGTCGCCACTGGTGAAAAGTGTGCGATGTTGCTTCCCGGCCTGGTATGCGTCACAAACTCCAAGCTGTTGAGTCTAAATCTCTGGCAATCCAAGAACAAGCTCATCTGGAGTAAGCTGTGAGAGATAATGCACATTAAAGTGTCAATATTGCTGATGCCAAGGTGTGCCAACAAAAGACCATCGAGCAGCTATAGCTAAGTCCTGAGAATCACCAAAATCAGTAAGTCTGAAAAGAAAATGATCCTTAAAACCCACTACAATAGTAGACTTACTCGCCCGATTAGTGATAGTGCACTGATGTGAACAGAAGGTGACTGCCAAGTGTGGAGAATGTCACAACAACTGACTGACTCAGAGTAGATTTAATTCCATCCCTAGAACGTAGTACACATCAAGGAATATGAGATTCCTCCTAACAGACTGAATCTAAATGTTGTCTTTACCAACAACCGTGTACTCTTCTCCACCACCAAAAATAATAGAGTCTGAATAAGGCTGGTAATCAGTAAACTAGTCTCTACGGTGAGTTAAATGACAAGAGGCACCTGAATCACTGTACCAGGCAGAGGACTTCACATGATCTGCAGGTCTTTTAGCCATGAAGGCGTAAAAGGCAGATTTCGCCTACTCAGTGTGCTCTGCACTGTTCGCTTTGGGCTAGGAATCTGATTGCTTAGACTGTGCAGCTAAGCGTTTCCGACATTCAACCTTCATGTGTCCAAACTTGTGGAGTAGTTGCATTGAATGTTCTTTCGAGAACCATCTGATAC
This sequence comes from Cupressus sempervirens, assembly GCA_028749045.1. Classification (NCBI taxonomy): domain Eukaryota; kingdom Viridiplantae; phylum Streptophyta; class Pinopsida; order Cupressales; family Cupressaceae; genus Cupressus; species Cupressus sempervirens. Next base: position 822,995,371 of record CM053790.1, read on the forward strand.
TAAAGCAGAAGACTTCTGCCAAGATGGTTGCTGAAAATTGCCTTTATCCTTCTAAAAGAATTTCGCAGCAAAGGCTTGCTCTGTGGAGGTGGAACTGGAGCTGCTACTGAACTATTGTTTCCACCGATCTTGTTGAAGCAGTAGGGTGCAGAGATCAATGAACTTCAAATCAACACCAGAAGATGTGATGTTGAGAGTCTCGATAAGATGCTCATTGGACTTTGGTAAACTCCGAAGAGCGACAACCACAATATCCTCTTCCTGCATCTTGCGACCGACTGCAAGTAACTAATCACGGATTTCTTGAATTCGATTCAGGTATGCTTGGAACGAGGTGCACTCATCTATGACAATAGAAAATAGAGTGTTTTTCAAAAAGAAAGTTTTGTTTTTGTCAGAAGTTTCATGAAGACCTTTAAGATGTGTCCAGATCTCGACAGCTGTCATGCCGGATTGAATCTGAGAAAGCTGATCATCAGCCACGGATAATTTGAGAAGCATCATTGCCTCTCGATTATTCAGATCCCATGTATCTTGATCAGGACCAGGAAAAGTCGGATGCTTCATAACACCTAGAACAAGTTGATTGGTGTTCCGATTTTCAAAAATTGTGATGATCCGCTACTCCCAAGTGTCATAATTTTGACCATTGAATTTGGAGTTGTGCTCGAGCAAAATGTTTGTCAAAGATGCCATGGCACGTTTTTCAATAAGAATCTATGAAGGCGCATTCTTCGAGGCAAAAAATGGAAGACCCAGAAAAAACGGAGAGTGACACAGAAGAGAGTGGGAAAAACCCTGGAGGAATATGTTGCTTTTTGTATCCATAGGTGAAATAACCCCAATAGGTTATAACTTCTTCAAACACCAAAAATCTTTATACTTCAGTTGTTTGACATTTCGTCAAACACTTTGCAAGCAAGCTCTAATACCACTGTAATAACCCCACTCAAATCCAACCTTAAAATGCTGATTGAAGACTCGAAGAATTTTGTCAAACACTTTGCATACAAGAGGTCATATGACTGATATAACTTTTCAGATTGCTGCAATGCCTCTTGTTTCGATTTGCATCAAAAAAAATGCTTACAAAAAGACTCCAAATTGTCTAAACAATGACCTAGTATGAATGTGCAACTAATTTTGGCAATATTCAATACATATATGTGACTTATACTACTTGCAAAATGCAGCTACAGCAATTAGTAATTATGACAAATACTTTGGATACAACCTAAGATGGCATTAATGCACTTACAACCAAGTGGCATTAATATAAACACTAAGTATGCAAAATTATAACATTATTTATGCCAAAAAGAGAACTTACAGCCAATTGACATTTTGTCAAACAATTGGCATGCAAACTAATAAGCTGATCATCAATCTCTAGATTTGCAATATAGATAGTCTAAAAATTACAATTCAATTGCAAAATCCTAGCCTTCCTTTGATACCAATAATGCCAAATGGCAAACAAAGACAAGTACAATATGAAAATAGTGAAGTGCTGAAGCTATATTTTGTACTCAGCTGAAAATCTACATTTCTCAGAAAATATGCCAAATGAGAAGTGAAGAACCTGATTGTGGATGGCTGTAATATTTTCCTTCAATGCTGCCCCTTCTGCTTGCTTTTTTTTTCCGATTTGCTTTTTCCACTTGCTTTTTCCGGATTTGCTTTTTTCGTTTGCTTTTTCAAACTGCTTTTTCGGATTGCTTTTTTCGGAGCTGCTTTTTCGGACTGCTTTTTCGATTTGTTTTTTTGGTTTTGTTTTTTCGGCCTGCTTTTTCGGACTGCTTTTTCGGCCTGCTTTTTTCGGCCTGCTTTTTCGGCCTGCTTTTTCGAACTGCTTTTTCGGCCTGCTTTTTTCGAACTGCTTTTTCGACCTGCTTTTTCGAACTGAAATATTTTTCCTCAATGTAGCACAAATAGAAGTCTGAAGTATCTTCCTCCCAGCTGCGATAATTCAAGTGATATTTCACACCCTCAAAATCGCGTACCAATTGAGAGTTTTCGTTCTCAATGGCCACAAATATTTTTTCTCAATGTGGCACAAATAGAAGACTGAAGTATCTTCCTCCCAGCTGCAATAATTCAAGTGATATTTCACACCTTCAAAATTGCGTACCAATTGAGAGTTTTCGTTCTCAATGGCCAGTTGTGACTATTGCAGAAACTCTAGGCTCCACAATGCACATCAACAAACATCAACATCAACAACACAAATCTGGATGATTAGAATGAAGCCCTGGGTGCCTATTTATTCTTTTTCCTCCACTTTCTCTAGAAGCTTCTAGAACATTATTTTATTTTATCTATTAAGTGACTTTATAAAATATTTTATAATTCAAGTCACTTTATTAAATTAATTAAATATAAAGTTACCTTTTGATATTTATTTATTTGATAACTTTATAAATAATTAACTTAATACCACTTATTTATTTAATTAAAATAATTAATTAGTCATCCTCATAAAATATTCATTATTTTGGACAACCTAATTAATTAAATTAATTAAATCAAATTGCCTCCTAAAATTGCTTGTCCCCAAGCAATGGCTGAACAATAAACCAATCAATCCGCCTGGATCCCAAATGTAGTCATGTACTATACTGCTATCAATCAACACAGGCTCCTGCAATATCCTCTGCAATATAACCAAGAGGAATCCATAATCAAACTGACAATTACAGCTCAACCAAACTCCAAAATCACAACTGCCATAGTCAGAAACCCACGAGACACAAACTCTTAGAAAATCAAAACCCAAGTAAACTGGACAAATCAAACTGCCAACACAATAAATACCATCAACGCATCCCACTGGCCTATACAGAATGTACAATCCAACTCTGCAACAATGGTGAACGCTCCCGAATGAAACTGTACCAAGTATGGCGAATCCACACACTGTACAACTCCTGCAGTCAACACAACTTTGCAGATCAACAGCCACTGTTTCATAACCATAACTCCCATGCACTGCTGATGGCGAAAAGACATCACAAGATAAACAACAAGAAATGGAACCCAAACCAAATCTGCCTGCCATCAACTCCTCAACACAAGGATCAAAGGCTAACTGATGTACATACCTTGCAGTATAATGCTGATAAAAAGAACCAACCTCAGTCAACAACTCACCATGAACAAGTGATACAACCCACTGTGACTGATCACCAACTAAGTCGGGAGATGTCATAGCCAAAGGAGTAGAATCAATAACTACAACCACTGAAGCATCACTCCCAAACTCCTGCTCTAAGTCATGTATTATCAAGTTGTCAACCGCAAAACCTATCGCCATGTCATGCCCATCACAACTCTCATCCCAAGGCATCAAACCGTCCCATAACTGATGACAAGCACTAGGAACCAAAGTACATCTCTGTATCATCATCTCATCAACATGGTCATCAAAGGTAAATTGATGAGCATACCTCACAGTGTAATGCCGATAGAATGCGCCAATCTCAATCAATGGCTCAAACTGCAATCGATCACTAACCAAGCTGCAACTGACTACTACCTTCGAAGACATCGCCAAGGGAGTAGTATTACTAGCAGGAACCATGCCAACTGCCGGCTCACCAACATCACACATGATCTTTGATACAACATCTCTAGTCTCCGTGCCATCAGTACTAGAGGCCACCACCATGTTAGGCATACCACAACAATCTGCTACAGCACCCAACTCAACTGAACCTGACTCTAGTGGGAACGAACCCGATATGCCAATGTTAGTATCAAGGATGGATGCATCCCCATCTCCACTATCAATCTCGACCATGGACATCCTCGAATCACTAGACACCACAGCTTGTGACTGTACAGAATTTGGTAAAGACTGCAGTCGCTCTAACTCCACGGTCACCTTAGCCAAATGAAATTGTGACTCCTCCAAAGCCAACTGTGTACTCTCAAGAATCTCAGAAGTCACCTCGAGCTGCTGAGTAAGCTCACTCACCTCATCTTCCTTGGCCAATAATGCATCGTATGTTGTACTCCCCCACTCCATAAGATAATCTCTGTCAGCTACCAGCTGCATATAATTCTGTCTCAGAATCCGAATAGCCTCCCATAAAGAGTGGATCTCTGTCAAGGAAAAATAACTGCCTCCCTGCTCATCACTAGTAGGAGAACCCCATCCATAAACTGCTAACAACTGACGAGCAGCATTGAAATGCTGGCAAGCGATAGCAATGTCTAGCTCACTAACTCTCAACTGACTGGACACATGATGGCACTGGCTAGACTGTATCCTACAAACCTCCTCTGACGCATTGTCTAAAGGAGTATCCTCAAAGTTACTGGTCTCTAGAGTATTACCATCCATATCCTGCGAATCAACTCCAAAGCTCATATCAACATACAGAGTATCAAAAACTGTAGCACTGTTGTCCAACTCCTCTGTACCACAAGAAACTGCCAAAGAAACTAAGTCTTCAAAACTGCCCACTGCATCCTCCCGGATGTCATCAATGCCAATATGATCCTGGGACTCATCTGTACACACTGCCAAATATGAAAGATCATCAACACATTCCAGCAAGAATGGTCGACTGGATATATGAACAAAGCCCAACACTGGTGTATAAAAACTAATACCAACATCGAACAAGCTGCTGGCACAAGAAAAGACAACACCGTGCAATCTGCTAATCAAATCCATGATATCACCCAAACAATCACTACTACCAAAAAGTGATAAAGATCTCCAGTCGACTGAATCCCAAACGCCAATATAACAATCTCGAATCCATATCTGTAAACTAGAATCAGCTGGTAACTCAAGCAAACTCCTCACCTGAGTAATATGACTAATACCAACTAACTCCACATACCTATTTGACATTTTCCCTGTATCCTGAATGTAAATGCAAGATGAACTCACAACATTATCAACGACCACATATGATCCGCCTGCCGCAGAAAACTGAGTATTAGGAGTGCAAGATGAAACTAAGCTCAGCTCCATGCCATGCTCATTCCCATGTCTCTCCCAGTCCTGTAATGCCAATGGAGTATTCATCCAAGAAGCTTGAATGTCCTCAAGCTCGCGAGAAAGCCTGTCAACTTCCTCCTCCTTCCTCCTCAAGGCATCTGAATAGTCTCTGACAAGTCTAAGAAGATGGTCACGGTCTGATAGAAGATGTAAATAACTCAACTTCATCGTTCCCATTCCTTCCCTAATCGCCTGTAAGTCAACACAAGAAGACTTCGCCTGAATTCCCTTGTGTCTACCCTGTAACTGAATCATCCGGATGTGATCCTCTATCATATCCCGCATCCTGTCATGATGAGATAATGAAGTCACAATAATATCTTCGCTCACCTTCAGCTGGCTGGACAAATCATGTGAAGTACTACCATCCTCATGTGACGAAGCATCTAACTGTGCCTGGTACTCTCTCTTAGCAAAGTCATGAATGCTCAATGTTTGCTCATCTCTACCAAGTATCTCACCATCATGCACAACAACATCCTCATAATCATCATTTGAACCCACTATGTTGTAGTCACTGCCTGTTGGAACCAAACCGTCCTGAGTACCTGAGACATCACCCTTTGGCAGCCTGTATACAACTGTCTCAACTTGAGTACCAAGTTGACAGTTACTATCCATCAGCGTAATATCCTTCACCACTTCTTCCTGTGGCTGAACTGAAACCTCTAACTGGTTGCAAACTTGTTTCTCGAACTCCTCATTAAGGTTCTTAGTAACATCTCTCACTGTATCAGTCAATCTTTGCGAGAAGATTTGCCCAATCGAAATCCAGTCGACTTATCCACCTTAGCTGGGTCGGACAGCCTGTCATTTATATGGTGGTGCTTAACCAACAATTTAGACATGTTATGCCTTATTTTCCTAAGTTCATCTCGAATGTCTGAATAGCCATCCTTTCCACAATTCCGACTCTGGATACTGTGTCTATCAATTGTCCAAGATTCTGTCCTGAGAGACTTTGTACTGTACCTGTCCATTCTGGATAAAGTAGAGTGTTGATCACTCATGTAAGTCAGTTCTCACCCCACAGGATGGCAAGAAAACTGCTCTGATACCACTGTAATAACCCCAATAAGCTATAACTTCTTCAAACACCAAAAATCTTTATACTTCAGTTGTTTGACATTTCGTCAAACACTTTGCAAGCAAGCTCTAATACCACTGTAATAACCCCGCTCAAATCCAACCTTAAAATGCTGATTGAAGACTCGAAGAATTTTGTCAAACACTTTGCATACAAGGGGTCATATGACTGATATAACTTTTCAGATTGCTGCAATGCCTCTTGTTTCGATTTGCATCAAAAAGAATGCTTACAAAAAGACTCCAGATTGTCTAAACAATGACCTAGTATGAATGTGCAACTAATTTTGGCAATATTCAATACATATATGTGACTTAAACTACTTGCAAAATGCAGCTATAGCAATTAGTAACTATGACAAATACTTTGGATGCAACCTAGGATGGCATTAATGCACTTACAACCATAGATGGAAAACTCGCAGATTACTCAGCGAGTTTTAAACACTCGCCGAGTATTTAAGCTGGGCGAGTAAATCCCAGAAAAACTCGCAGGAATAAAAACTCGGCTGTTGGGAAAAAACTCGCCGATTACTCGGCGAGTTTTTACTAAAAACTCGGCGATTTCTTTTTAAAAACTCGGCTGCATTGTTTGATGCCAAGAACTATTTACTATTTTGCTTCCTACCATGAGCATTCCACATGAGAATGCAATTTTGTACGCACTGTGCATTTATATATATCTAAACTCTGCTTGTTTCTTTTGTATTCTCTTTAATTAACTTATTAGATGCATCTTCTCATTAAATTTTGCAAAATAATTGTATTTTTAATTAAATTTCAGCAGTTTTTTTAAGTTCCCGAGTTTTTTTTTTAAATCGCCGAGTTTTTCCCGATTAAACTTTTGGGGGGCTTGGCGAATTTTTGCCTTTGGCGAGTTTTCCAACTATGCTTACAACCAAGTGGCATTAATATAAACACTAAGTATGCAAAATTATAACATTATTTATGCCAAAAAGAGAACTTACAGCCAATTGACATTTTGTCAAACAATTGGCATGCAAACTAATAAGCTGATCATCAATCTCTAGATTTGCAATATAGATAGTCTAAAAATTACAATGCTCTTTCAATTGCAAAATCCTAGCCTTCCTTTGATACCAATAATGCCAAATGGCAAACAAAGACAAGTACAATATGAAAATAGTGAAGTGCTGAAGCTATATTTTGTACTCAGCTGAAAACCTACATTTCTCAGAAAATATGCCAAATGAGAAGTGAAGAACTTGATTGTGGATGGCTGTAATATTTTCCTTCAATGCTTCCCCTTCTGCTTGCTTTTTTTTTCCGATTTGCTTTTTCCACTTGCTTTTTCCGGATTTGCTTTTTTCGTTTGCTTTTTCAAACTGCTTTTTCGGATTGCTTTTTTCAGAGCTGCTTTTTCGGTTTGCTTTTTCGGTTCTGTTTTTTCGGCCTGCTTTTTCGAACTGCTTTTTCGGCCTGCTTTTTTCGAACTTACTTTTCCGGCCTGCTTTTTCGAACTACTTTTTCGGCCTGCTTTTTTCAGCCTGCTTTTTCGGCCTGCTTTTTCGAACTGCTTTTTCGGCCTGCTTTTTTCGAACTGCTTTTTCGGCCTGCTTTTTCGAACTGCTTTTTCGAACTGAAATATTTTTCCTCAATGTAGCACAAATAGAAGTCTGAAGTATCTTCCTCCCAGCTGCGATAATTCAAGTGATATTTCACACCCTCAAAATCGCGTACCAATTGAGAGTTTTCGTTCTCAATGGCCACAAATATTTTTTCTCAATGTGGCACAAATAGAAGATTGAAGTATCTTCCTCCCAGCTGCAATAATTCAAGTGATATTTCACACCCTCAAAATTGCGTACCAATTGAGAGTTTTCGTTCTCAATGGCCAGTTGTGACTATTGCAAAAACCCTAGGCTCCACAATGCACATCAACAAACATCAACATCAACAACACAAATCTGGATGATTAGAATGAAGCCCGGAGTGCCTATTTATTCTTTTTCCTCCACTTTCTCTAGAAGCTTCTAGAACATTATTTTATTTTATCTATTAAGTGACTTTATAAAATATTTTATAATTCAAGTCACTTTATTAAATTAATTAAATATAAAGTTACCTTTTAATATTTATTTATTTGATAACTTTATAAATAATTAACTTAATACCACTTATTTATTTAATTAAAATAATTAATTAGTCATCCTCATAAAATATTCATTATTTTGGACAACCTAATTAATTAAATTAATTAAATCAAATTGCCTCCAAAATGGGGACATGACAATAGGCTCGAAAATTGAGGCATGAAAATTGAGGTACCCAAAAAAACGGACCACAACCCAATTGAGCTCTCGAAAAACCCACCACGAATCTTTGATAAAAAAAAATTCAAGTTCACAATTTAGGGTTTCGAAAAAAATGCAGTTTACAACCATGGAAGTGGAAAACAACAAAAAAATGGTGTTTACAGGTCAAAAAGTGTGATAGCCCATGCAATTTCCTACACAAGAATTCATATTTTTGTAATAATTATCATTAATGAAGTAATAGAACAATAAATGTAATAAAACATATTTTGTGATAATTGTTTGAATAAGAAAACACAAATAATGAGTAATATCATAATTCATATTACAAATAATAAATAATTAAATTCTAATGAACAAATAAAATAAAATACAAACTTAAAATCTTTGACAAACATAACAAATGAATCAGTATTTTTAATACACTAATCAATTCCTACGAAACACGACTTGTCATTAAAAGCAATCGTATATGTCATATGTCAAATGTTGGAAGAAGGCAGGAAGAGGGAAGACACAAAAATCGAGAGAAGATTCAGGCGGACACTGGCAGAATGATTCAAAAAGGGATTAAGAGGAAACATCAGTATTTACGAATATATCCCAGCACCATAAGACACTACGCATTAAGCAGAAGTCAAAGCTATCTCAGCGCCGAACATTGCCTATCAAGAGAAAGCCCTTACACGTCAATAGGAAGTCTCTCAGACAAACACAATGTACATACTAGACCGAGGAAAGAGCCAAAGCCGAATTTGCATACAGAGGAAGCTATCACATTGCCGGCAAATAACATTCACCAGGAACTGTGATTTCTGCTCACAACCCCAACCGTGGTCATCACATAGGAAGAAAGGCTAGGCAGATAAGCTAATATATCACAGAAAACACTTAACGTTTGCAACCTGACCAGGACAACTTAAACAGAGGTACCTAATATTAAGAAAACATCTGAATATTTGGTTTCTTTAGAGAGAAACTCAGGATAAAACATTCGATTAAGATGTTAAGAATTTGAATAAGAATTCAGAATGTTTGGTTTCTTTAGAGAGAAACTCAGAGTAAAACATTCAATTAAGATGATTAAAAATTTGAATAAAAGTCTAGTTTCTTTAGAGAGAAACTACGAATTAAAGACATTCAAATTAGATATTGAGTTTTCCCGAATAGGGACTCAAAGAAGGATCCATTTTTTAGAGACAATATATATATAGTGAGGGTCAAACATATGCATATGTCAAAGGGCCTTGGTAGAGGAGGGATCTTTACCAAGTGATTAACTAGAGATCCCAAGAGGCCTTAGTTAGATAATCCTTTATGACGATTACTTAATCAAGAAGCAATTCCCATTAGAGGGTTGAGTGATTTGAAAGGAGTCTCTTCCAAAGGATTAGCAATTGGTTATACAAGGTAGTCTTTACATTGTTAATTTCATGTTCCAATGTGAATTTCATACATTTTTTATTTATACTAACAAATTGATGCAGAGTTTTACTTTTCAAATACAGATCTAGACAAGGGTACAACAGCAGTCATTATGAGTACATGCCCAGTATTGGCAATACTCGATTTCTCCATACCATTTGAACTACAATGTGATGCCTCGGGAGACAAAATAGGGGCAATACTAATGCAAAGGAAACACCCTATAGCTTTTGAAAGCCATAAACTCACCGGAGTTGAAAGACATTATTCAATTTATGATAAAGAGATGTTGGTGATAATGCATGCCCTAGCAAAGTTCCGACAATATTTGGTTTGTGGAAAATTCATAGTCAAAAAAAGATCATAATAGCCTACGCTTCTTAAATCAAAGGGATCTAAACAACCGACAACAGAAATGGGTGAGCAAAATTCAAGCCTACAATTTTGACATAGAGTATGTTAAAGGAGTGAATAATGGGGCAGTAGACGCCTTATCCAGAAGATCCCACATCAACCATATTTCATGCATTTCAGATTGGAAAGAGAATATAATAGCAGATTATGCAAAGGATCAAATTGCAACAGAAGTAATGGAATGGAAGATATCCAATGGAGATTTTAAGATCTCTAATGACCTCATCTTCTACAAAGCAAGGATCTATTTGACTCCAAAATCTAAAGTAGAAAAGATAATTAGCAAGGAAATTCATGACAATCCCTTGGCAAGACATCTTGGATACTGCAAAACGTATAAATAGATAAGGGAAAAATACTCTTGGAAAGGATTAAAAAGAAACATACAAAAATATGTACAAGAATGTAGAATCTATCAACAAAACAAAGCGGAGCAATCACACCCTGCAGGGTTGTTTCAACCATTACCTATTCCAAATCAAAAATGGGAAAGTATATCTATGGATTTCATAAGAAGGTTACCAAAGGTTCATGGAAGAGATTGCATCATCTAGTGGTAGACAAACTCACAAAATTTGCACACTTCTTTCCCGTCTCTACGGAATATAAAGCACCTCAAATTGCGGAAGTGTTCTTTAAAGAAATTTTTCGTCTCCATGGATTACCCAAGAACATTGTAAGTGATAGAGACAGCAAGTTCCTCAGTAAATTTTGGCAAGAATTATTCAGACTAGCTGAGACTTCACTCACTCCTAGCACCAGCTATTACCCCCAAACCGATGGTCAAACTGAGATCGTAAACAAATAGATAGAGGGATATCTAAGAAATTATGTCACAGGACAGCAAACAACTTGGATCAAGTGGCTAAACTTGGGCAAGTATTGCTATAATACAACATATCATATGTCCATAAGGATGAGTCCCTTCAAAGTATTGTACAGATATGAAGCAGCGACATTTGGAAGCCTAACCATCCCTGAAAGCAGAGTACCTAGCCAACAGGAGTCCATTCAAAGAAATATTGATATCATTAAAGAACTGAAGGATAATTTACATATTGCCCAAAATCAACAAAAACTATATGCAGATAAGAACAAAGTAGAGCAATCATTCCAGGAAGGGGATCTAGTGTAGTTGCGACTACAGCCCTATAAACAATCGTCTATTAAGAAGAATGGAACCGAGAAACTCAAATCTCGATTCTATGGACCATACAAAGTAATCAAAAGAGTTGGAGAAGCCGCCCATGGATTGGAGTTACCTAGCTATAGTCAAATCCACAATATGTTCCATGTATCCAGACTCAAGAAGGTTTTGGGCCAACATGTAACACCCTGTGTAGAACTTCGCTCTCTGGATGACGAAGGACAACTATGGTTGGAACCGGAAATAATTTTGGATACCAGAGAAAAGGCACTAAGAAATAGAACTGTGAAAGAATTCTTAATTAAATGGAAAGGATTGCCCGTTGAAGATGCTACTTGGGAAAAAGAATAATCCCTCAAGTTGCTTGAGGACAAGCAAAATTGAGACGGAGAGATTTTGATAGCCCGTGCAATTTCCTACACAAGAATTCATATTTTTGTAATAAATATCATTAACGAAGAAGTAATAGAACAATAAATGTAATTAAACATATTTTGTGACAATTGTTTGAATAAGAAAACACAAATAATGAGTAATATCATAATTCATATTACAAATAATAAATAATTAAATTCTAATGAACAAATAAAATAAAATACAAACTTAAAATCTTTGACAAACATAACAAATGAATCAGTATTTTTAATACATTAATTGACTCCTAAGAGACACGACTTGCTGCTAAAAGCAGTCGTATATACCATACGTCGAATGTTGGAAGAAGGTAGGAAGAGGGAAGGTATGGAAATCGGGAGAAGATTCAAGCGGACACTAGCAGAAGGATTCAAGCAGGGATTAAGAGGAAACATCAATATTTATAGGTATTTCCCAGCACCATAAGACACTACGCATTAAGCAAAAGCCGAAGGTATCTCAGCACCGAACGTTGCCCATCAAAAGGAAGCCCTCACATGTCAATAGAAAGTCTCACAGACAAACACAACGTACATACCAGACCGAGGAAAGAGCTAGAGCCGAATTTGCATACAGAGGAAGCTATCACGTTGCTGGCAAATAACATTCACCAGGAACTGCAATTTCTGCTCACATCCCCAACCATGGTCATCACACAGGAAGAAAGGTCAAGCAGATAAGCTAATGTATCACAAAAAACACTTAACATTTGCAACCCGACCAAGACAACTTAAACAAAGGTACCTAATATTAAGAAAACATCTAAATGTTTGGTTTCTTTAGACAGAAACTCAGGATAAAACATTCGATTAAGATGTTAAGAATTTGAATAAGAATTCAAAATGTTTGGTTTCTTTAGAGAGACACTCAAAATAAAACATTCAATTAAGATGATTAAAAATTTGAATAAAAGTCTAGTTTCTTTAGAGAGAAACTACGAATTAAAGACATTCAAATTAGATATTGAGTTTTCCCAAATAGGGACTCAGAGAAGGATCCATGTTTTAGAGACCATATATATATATATTGTGAGGGTCAAACACATGCATATGTCAGAGGGCCTCGGTAGAGATCTTTACCAAGTGATTAACTAGAGATCTTCAGAAGTGAGGCGTTTTTCCATGGACAATATAGACAAGGAAGATTAGACACTAAACGAGCAGATTCTTCACCCTTAAAATTGCGAATTGACAGACGCTCGAAAAAACGTGAATGGATGCCACAATTTGTCAAAAAACAGCCTCAGCAACAACAGAATGATCTTTGAAACAGAACTCTAGAAATCTGAGATATCTGAGGACGAAAAACCTATGATTGTTGAGATGGAAGTCATGATTTTGCAAAGGATTTCAAAAATCGCGAGTTGCAAATGTGTCCAGTTCCGAACTAGAGGAAAAAACGCGCTTTTGCAGACACTGGTTTTGCAGACACTAGTTTCTTAAAACCCTAGCCAATGTCAAGTATTTTTGAAGCATGTAAAGAAAAAAAACCATGAAAAACTAGAAAGAATTTCAAAATTTTTGGAGCAGATAATTTCGAAAGAAATTATAAATTTTCGAAAAATTTAAAGTCCAGGCTCTGATACCATATTACGGAAATAATTGGTAAATACTTGCTTGTTATTAACAGAGACCGAAAGGTCAATTTATACAAAAGAATAAAACGATGTTTCCTTAGAAAAGGATCGTAAAGAATAGAAACATTCTATTCTAACAGAGAAAGCTAAAAAACAAAAGCTAACTAAAGCTAACTAGATATTTACAATAGATAACCATTAACTAATAATAGACGACTATCTATTATTGTAATAATATATGAAATTTACTACTTTCAATAGTAATTTCCACATTCAATTGATTAAGCCTCTTTCAAATTCGGCTGATGACTGCCAATGTTCCTCTTGCTCCTTCATTTAGGTTTTTCCATAAGAAAGAAAATTAAAGGGAGAAAAACAAAAAAATTGTTTCCCCACTGATTTCACACTGACTTTGATTCAGTCCTTGAATTAGCTGTATTTCTAAGTGATTCGGTAATGTTGTGAGTATTTCTAGAGTTTCCCAGGTTGTTGCAACTATTTTTCACATGTTTTTGTCATTTTCTAGAGATTTTAACATGATTTATTACAGTTTAACTTGCAAAAAATCTTTGAAAATCAGGCCAACAATTTTTCACCAAAAGGGAGCTCTAGAATTTGAGACTGATAGGGAACAATTGCGATTTTTTTGCAGATTATTGCTACTCTAAATTATCCAATAGCATCTTATAGCACCCCCCGTAATCTAATCTAGTAATCTGGAACCTTTGCATGTCGTAAAAAGAAAGAGAAAATTTACACACCGTGTGAGTTTGAATTCCTATGCTCAATGACTGTAGATCCCTTCCTATCTGCTGCCTTTTTTTGCCGGATTTCTTCCAACTGAGTTTCCACACACACAAGGTTTATGGAGATGATTAAGATACATGTCAAAATCAAAATCACAAGAAAGTATGTAATTGAAAGAAATCCAGTAATTATGGCAAATAAAGTTGCAAAACCAATAAATGAGCAAAAAATATGAAACAGAATCTTATATTAAGAATAAAAGAACACAACAGAAATCTATCATTAGGGGATAATAATATTACGTAAACTTTATTCATTTTATGCCAGAACCTATTTATCATTTCAGTAAGCAGGGAATGGCCTTTCTCCTTATAATCCATATTTTAACAAGGACAGATTGGAATGGATAAAACGAAACAAAAGTATAGCAGTTGTTTTAAATTTTCAAATTTAGGGAGTATTTAGTGATTATAATTTACAAGCAAACCAATCAAAACCTGGTTGAAACTTAACAAGGAAAACATACTCCTTTGTCCTTTTTTCTTAAATCTGAATCTGGAAATGCTGTGCTGATGGCAATACGGATTAACAATAGCAAGCAAATTAATAATGATGGTCATTGGTATTGTTTTGAATTAAAAAAATCAGTCAAATCATGTAGCTAGTGAAAATTCATTTGTCTGTTGAAAGGTAGCCTTGTTCAAGAAAGAAGAAAGCAAACATGGATATTCACAACAGTGATTTCAATGAATTCTTTACAGAAAAGGCAGTATTGTAATGGACCCTTTTTGAAATGGGGTTTAATAATAAATAGTAATGAAAGAATAAAATATTAATAGGATGGTGGCCACTTTGGTTCAGCCTGGTGTTTCTTTATAGCAACTCACATGAGGAATTTTGGAGTGTTTATTTGCAGCAGACTGGAGTTGTTTTACCACAATAGCTTGGGTTTTATCATTTGAACTTGTTTGGATGTACCCAGTTCCCATCTTCAGCTGGCGTCAACCTTGTTTGAAGTACATTTGTATTGGTAATATTCTGAAATAAATCAGACTCTATTGGTATGGTTTTAGAATTATTTCCAGATTAGTATGTATTGTTGCATATGGTTTCTATCACTTCTATTTTATCAGTTACTGTTATTTATTCATTGTAATACCTATATTCTAAAAAATACAAAAAAAACAACATTCTTCTGCAACTTCTGTCTAGCTCTATAAGATCAAAGAAAAACCTATAGGAAAATATAACTTATATAATTAAACTAAGTCACAAGGTTCGAATTCGAATTCAAGTTCGGCAACTATAAAATTCGAATGAAGTTTGGGAAAGAGTAAAAATTCGGGTAAAAATTTGAATTAAATTCGCTTTATACAATTTTAATTATTTTCTAGATGTATGTAATATATCTTATCAATTATCAAAATATTAAAAATTGCTAAATAGATCTCACAACTTCATAAGCTTGATGAGACATTTATTGATTACAAAACATAAGAAACATGTGTAATCACAATAGCAAAGATATTATTTTGTTGTAAAGGTACAATCAAAAGTCAAGACTTCATAGCTTCAAGAAAGCTCGAAGTCATCAAAAGCACTTGGCTCAAATGGTGTAGCATCATCATCAGTATCACTACCCAATTCTTCCTCAAAAAAGTCTGGCTCATCTGCATCTAGTACTGCTGTGTCTTCTAAAGTTTGTTGTTGTGAAGATGACTCATTTGTTGATTTGTTCATAAGCAATTTTAAATTGTTGCGAACATAGACAAGATCTCCCAACTTTCCGGACAACAACTTGTTCCTCTTTTTGGAATGGATGTGGTCAAAGCAACTCCAATTTCTCTCACACGCTGATGAACTTGCTCCTTGACTCAAAATTCGAATGGCAAATCGCTGAAGTCCAGGAGTTTCTGCCCCATAGCTCATCCACCATCTATAACCAAGTACTTCATCTCGTGTCATATCATATTTGGCTGCTCCTCTTCCAAACATCCCTTCCGCTTTTCTGTATTTCCAACATTGTTCTCTAATTAGAGATGCAATTGTTGGATCTGGTTCAAATCTACTAATGGCTTCATAAAACCCTGCCATAATTTCAGCATCACCTTGTCTATCAATGTGAAACAGTTTAGGCTCCAAATAGCAAGTTGTTGCATGTAAAGGAGTGTGCATCATTTTCCATCTTGAATCAACAGTCTCCCATATCTCTATGTACTCTGCTTCCACATTATTTAGTGCTCTCTAAATTGCTTCCTTGCAACGGTCCATGCTTTCATAAAGCATTCCAAGGCAAGAAGTGTCACCATCAACCATGCGGAGCACGTCGACAATTGGACCGCATATATTTAAAACTTTTGCCCCACTTTCCCAAAAGCTACTATTTAAAACAATTTCTTCTATCATCTTCCCCTTACCACTTTTTGAGAGAGTCGAATTTTCCCACTCATTGGAACAAATTACAAATCTTAAAGCTGCTTTCTCTTCAACCACTCTTCTCAAAGTGATATAAAATGAAGCAAATCTTGTATCGCAAGGCCTCAACAACTCTCTAGATGCATGTTGCCTGTAAATGCTCAATGTGTGACGATGATTTCGTATGAAATTCGAAACTTCTCTTCCTCTATGAATTACTTCATGTATCCAAGGGAATTTTGCCAAATCATGTAGCAACAAATCCAAACAATGAGTTGCACATGGACTCCAATAAATTTCTAGGTACTTCTCTACAATCAGCTTGCCAGCTCCCACACAATTTGCTGCACTATCAGTAACCACTTGAACCACATTTGCAAACCCTACTTCAAGAATTGCTTCCTCTAATATTTGAAATATATATTTAGAAGTTTTTTTATGATTCATGGTGTCAATAACCTTTAAGAATACAACACCTTCAAGACAAGCCACTAAAATATTAATCAATGGTCTTTGACAGATATCTGACCATCCATCACTTAATATAGTGCACCCTATTACCTTCCAAGAGGCTTTGACCACAACTAATTTATCAGTCACTCTATCTTTTGGCCTCTCTAAGAGAGTTGTTCTCAAAGCCTCAGCAGGAGGAGGTATGTACCCTTTGCCAAACTCTCCAGCCTTTTGAAATACAACATGATAAAGTGGATTTCTAGCTACATTGAATGGAATTGCATTGAATGGAATTGCACTAGTATAGAACAAATCAGCTAGTAAATCATCAACTACTTGTTTCTCACATGGTTTCCAAAAGCTATTCAGAGTTCCACTCTCTTTTGTTGGCTTTACAACCTGAGGTAGACATGAAGATGAAGGTATAGTGGATGTGAATCTAGGGACGTCTTCAATTCTTTGTTTCTTTTGTGCATTCTTCATCTTTTGAGCAATAGAAGATGAATGCTCTTTCTCTAAAATCGCTCTAAGCTCTTGGGTCACACCTGGACATGCAGTAACACCTCCACCTTTACCTGCCGTAATACCAAGCAGGTGATCCATGACCCTTGTTAAACTTCCAGTAATAACTTTTGGACACAAGTTACACTAAGCTTTATTAGGACCATTTTTAGTGACATGTTTCCATGCCTCCGAAGTTGATTTGTTGGGAGCCATATTACAATCTGTAGAATTAAAAACAAAATAATATATTATTATAATTTATTTCAAACTTTAAAACAAAATAATTCAATAAATAATTTTAAAATGTTAATTTAAAATTAAACATGTTAAAGGTCAACTTTTTACACTAATAATTCTATTATTTAAAAATTGAAATATAAATTTATAATTTATTAAACATAATATAATATATCTATTTATTTATTAAATTATAATAAATATTAAAAATTATAAACTAATATATCTATTTATTTATTAAACTATAATAAAAATTATAAACTTACAAAGCAAAGTAAAGTAAACATATTAATATATATCTAATGGACTAATATTTTAAGAGTTTTCCCAACTATATTAATTAAAAATTAATATATCACTATTTTAAATCAATTTTAAAAAATAAATCTAATATTTAATTAACTATTACAAAATAGATTACAAAGAATTATTAAAAAATTAAATTGATTACAAAAACTATATTAATTGAAATAAAAAATTTATACAAATTATATTATGTAAAAAACTATATACAAATTATTTTTTAAAAACTATATACAAATTATATTTAAAAACTATATAAAAAAATAAAACTTAATATAAAATTAATACACATTGAAAAGTTAAATTATAGAAAATACAAACAAACTAATACAAACTATAGAAACGTTTTTACATATTACAAAAAATCTAAATCCCAACTTTAAAATCGTCTTCCATTTATTCTTTATAAAAAAACTTACGCAAGATCAGAGAGCTATTTAATAAATTTTCAAATGTCATAAATTATGGACAAATTTAATATTATAACATGTAATATTAAATTGGAGTTTTAAAGTTTAAACTAATAAATCTACATACGAATGATAAAAATAAATCTGCAACTTCACGGGCGTTGTGACTACCGGAAAAAAAACGTTGTAGCTTCACGCGGGTTGCCGACTGCCGAGGACGACGAAGCTTCATGCGGGTTGCCGGCTGCAGCACATCAAAGACCAAAAAACGCGTTAAGAAAAATATTCATTCGCAGGTTATTTTGTTTGGGGTTCGAGCCGCATTTTATAGGTTTTTTTTTGCACGCCCAAACCCTACAAACTCTGCAAACGGAAATTTCCAAATGCATTCGACTGTGATTAGAAAGTCCATTTGTAGCAGCCGAATCAACGGCGGATTTTAACGATTTTTTTGGGTAAGTTTCACATTCGGCAATATCCGAATATCAAGCTTGATATTCGCCGAACCTTGTGACTTAGTAATTAAACATTATAGCAGCAGCAGAGCAAATATCCATTTGGAATATTTCAGTGGTATTAAAGCCTAGTTCCTGCCAGCCTTTTGGGTTAGTTGCAGGTCAATACCATGGCTAGAATGAGAAATAGGTGCTCTAAAGATTCATCTCCATCAACAAGTACAAGTAAGAGGCCTCCTTCTAAGGCTTTCAATGATGCAATAATGAGCAGCTACCATCAGTATCATTCTCTTCCTAAGGAGATACAAGACATGTTTGCATTCACACAATTTATGGGTATACTAAATGTCGAGGATGATTTGGTATCCAAAAGTTCATATCAGCAGCATTGAAGGAAAGAAGAATCAAAGGATAGAAAAGAAAGCATTGGGAGAGAAGATAAGTTAACAAAGGAAACACAGACCAGCAATAACCAACAAGAGGAATTACCAGATGAAGATCTTGAGGGGGTATCAAAAGAGGATATTGAAGAGAGCCCTGCTCTTCAATGGCAATCCACATCCTTTGCTTATGGATTTACACATGTCCATAAGCTTGTTTTGGAGAGCCAACTAAAGGTTGGTGAAGAAAAGGTCATTGCAGCCTTGTCACATTTTGATAGTTCTCACAAGTTAGTAGAGAGCTACATTTGGAAGGTCCAACTTGAGGAAGACATAAATGTAAAGAAGGGACTTCATCAATCTCTGATTTGTATGTGCTTAAGACAGCCATGGAGGCAATGAAAAATAATTACTTAAGCCTCCTTTCAAATAGAGATCATCTTATTGACCTTAGTGTTATTTACTCTATTGCTTTGAGGGGGAAAGAAGAGAAGATTGATCAGCTTATTTCAGAACTTTTAAAGGTTAGAGAAACTTTGGGAAATTCTCAAGTAGCTCTCCTCATGGCAGAAAATCATATTGAAGAACTAAGTAGAGAGTGGAGTTTAATCCATGCTTTCCCTACAAAATCAAAAAATCAGTGGGAGGAACACTATGTGGAGCTGAGTCTACTACATTCTACTTCAACTCAATTAGAAAACTTGCCTCTTGCAACAGTCTATTTAGATAGACAACATATTCACCAGGTGAATGAGAAAGAGGAACCACTTGATGTTCCAGTTATACTAGTAGTTCCATTAATAATGAGGAAACAGAAGATGATTTCAAAGAAGGTATAGAGGAAGATTCCAAAATTCTAAGTTTGGATAGCAACAATTTTACTTCCCATTCTCATTAGTTTTCTACATATAGTCTTGAAGAAGTTGATGACATACATTCAATCATTTCTAATAACCCCTTTTCCGAGATGAGTACTGATTTTATTTTAGATAACCCGCTCTTTGAATTGGATGATGAGGAGGCTCTTGATCTTGATGGCACAAATGATATGAGGAGCTCAATCTTGGAGTATGATTGTGAAGTTGAGCATACACTTGGTGGGCCGACCACTCAAGAGTTGTCCCTTATGGGCATGGATAGCGCATATACTTCTGTTAAGAGGTGGCCTCATGGTTTCCTTGATGGGGCACAAATAACCTTGCTGATTGGTGACTTTATACTCTTCAATCCATTGAGGATTAGTGACCATCCTAGTGGAGATCTTATGACTCATCCAAGCTTTTCACTGTTCACATTAGGTTTTCAACAGTATGGGAGTGTTGAGAGGTGCCCCTATAGGTTAGCAATGGAGTCGAGAATGGTTGTTGTTGATTGGAATTGGTTTGATAGCATGTTTGATATCATTTGTGTTGCTGATCAGAGTTATGCTAGTGAGATAGGGTGGCCACTATTGATAGTTTTTTTAGCATGCAAGATATTACTCACCCATAGTTATGGTGTCCTACATACACAAAGGGTTACTTGATAGTGATGGTGATAATATTTAGTTATTCTACATCACACATAGTACACCATATGTTTTGTTATGGGACCCAGGTATTGATTCGCAAGATACATCACTTTACACAGACTTCCATATATTGCTTCATGGTTTGGAGTGTTTGGGCATTTTTGTCAGAATGGAACAGTTGGTTGTATGTTTGAGAGATATGGAGGGTCACATGCTGTGGTTAAGCATGTTATTTTGTCAATTTCCCCAGAACGCATCAAGTTCAAGGATTGTTAGTAGGGACCTCACAAAGAAACATTGGCAATATGGGTTTGCACATCTATTCAAACAAGTGGAATATGAATATGTTGCATTTTTTTTTTTTAAATTGGTTTGGAATCCAGGAATCGACATGTATAATACATTCCTCTAGTGGATTCATGGTGAGATGCTACACTTTGAAGATTTTGATGTTTATATTAGAGTAGCGCAACAGAGGACATGGGTGCATTGGTTGCACTTGGGTGAATATTGTTATAATACTATGTATCATATGTCGATTGCTATAACTCCATTTAGAGCCCTCTACGGTTACAATGCTCTATCTTTTATTGAATTGGCGATTAGTGATAGTAGGGTTACTTTGGCACAGGATTGGGTACAGGAGAACCAGGGCATCATGAGATTCCTCAAAGAGAATCTTCAACAGACTCAGAATCAACAAAAGGTCTACACTGATCGACACTGGATTGAGAAGATATTTGAGGTGGGGGATATCGTGTACCTACGATTGCAACCTTACCAGCACAATATCCTTAAAAGGGGTGGAGCTGAGAAGCTCAAACCTTGTTTTTATGGACAATACAGGATTATCAGGCGTACTGGAGAGGTTGCGTATGAGATTCAGTTACCACTGGCAATAGGATTCATAATGTATTCCACGTGTCATGTCTAAAAAAGGCACTGGGATAACATATTATACCATCTCCAGATCTACCTCTCTTGGATGAGGAAGGTAAGTTGACATTGGTTCCTGAGGAGATCTTAAAAGAGAGGGAACGTCAACTGAGAAGCAGGGTGATTCAAGAGAATCTGATTCATTGGAGAGGTCTCCCTCTAGAGGACGCCACTTGGGAGGGTGAGACTATTTTACAGCATTCAACTTCACAATTGCTTGTGGGCAAGCATCTCCAAGAGGGGAGGATTGTCATGTCCCCTCTTTAGCTCTGTCTAGCAGTAGCAGTGACATGAGACTTAGCCTATTATGAAGTGTCATACACTGGCAATGGTGATCAGAGACTCAGTCAAGGTTTTCAGCATCCGGATTTGATATTACAGGGAATAGTAGATCAGTTGAGAGCAGTTCCTTGATTTTAGGAGGTAGTTCCTTGATTGTAGGAGGCAGTTCCTACCTTTTAGGAGGCGGTGACATTTTCTAGAGTTGAGGTTCTATGAGATCACCCCCTTCTCTGAATTTCAGAAGATTTGGGTGTTCCCTATTTTTTAAGAGTATCCTTAAATTTGAGGGTGAGACTGCCATTTGGCCCCAATTGTCCAACATCAGTCACAGGCAGTGACAAACTCAATTTCATATTTTGAAAGTGTTTGGGTTGTTCCTTGACTACTTGGGAAATATTTTAATATATTTAAATATTCTCCTAAGTTAGCATTTTAATAATTTAAATAAGGCTAAGTGTTTAGCCATTTAAGAGTAATAAGGACTTTTCTAGCTCCATTTGGATCGATTTGCCTATGTGTGATAGTTGTTGGAAAGAGCTCAATCTCTACTATTTGATTATCACTTACAGGGACTTAGTTGATGCTTGGAGCTATTTGTCATTAATAAAGTAATGATTTCTTTCTATTTGGACACCTTTATTGGGAAAATAATGTTATATTATAAAGTTCAAATGAAATCCACTTTAGGGTTCTTTTAGGGCCCAAATTGCCTTCGAGAGGGGAAATAAGGAGAAGGCAACCTAGAGATGAGTATCTTTTATCATTTTATCAACTTATTTTGGATGTCATTGCTCTAGAAGAGCATTCCTCACCTAGAACGCAAACCCTCATGCTGAGAGCAGATTTGTTGGCACGTAGCACACAACAAGATCAGATTTGAAGGTTCTTATGCACACTGTTTGATCAAGGCAAGGGATCGATTTCTAGTATTGCAGTCACACTTTGCAGGCAATAGATTTTTAGAGAAGGTGGCCACTTTGGTTCAGCCTGGCGTTTCTTTATAGCAGCTTATGAGAGGAATTCTGGAGTGTTTATTTGCAGCAAACTAGAGTTGTTTTATCGCAACAGCTTGGGTTTTATAATTTGAACTTGTTTAAATGTAGCTACTTCCCATCTTCAGCTGGTGTCAACCTTATTTGAAGTACATCTGTATTGATACTATTTTGAAATAAATTAGACTCTCTTAGTACGGTTTTAGAATCATTTCCAGATTAGTATGTATTGTTACATATGATTTCTATCACTTATATTTTATCAGTTATTGTTATTTATTCATTGTAATACCTATATTCTGAAAAATACAAAAAGAAACAACATTCTTCTACAACTTCTATCTAACTCTATAAGATCAAAGAAAAATCTACAGGAAAATATAATTTATATAATTAAACATTATAGCAGCAGCAAAGCAAATATCCATTTGGGATATTTCAACCGCTACAATGACACCCAAATAATTTGGGCAGTTCCCAATTTCGCTTCTACTTATATTTCGCATTCTCCTAAAGCTAGATCTGAATACTTTTAGGGCATTTGTAGAGACTTTTTAACCAATTACGGAAACATTGTAATCTGATTTTATATCAGCAAGCTGGCATTCTTAAATGAATGAATGAAATGGTTTTAATGACATCCATGAGACCACTGATCTAAGGGACCAAAAGGCTAGTTAAGCAGTCAGTTGCAATTTCTCCAAGTTGTTACTTTTGTTGTGGATCTGCATTAGGAAGCCAGTTGTCTTGTATAATATTGTCTACTCGAAAAGTTCCTTCATATCGCTCACCTGCAGACTATCCTTGTACTGGTTGCGAATATCTTCATAAGCAGCACAATCTTTGACAAAGTGTCATTCCATTTCCACTACTTCCTTGTAGCAAAAGCTACAAATTATTTCCTCCCACCCTTCTTTAGGAACACTCCATCTACCAATTTCACATAGTAAATGATGATAGTTGAACCCTAGCTGAGTAATTAAATTTTGGCCTTTCCTTTAATTGCAGATCCTAAATATTCTTTATCTCCATGTTCCCATGTGTGATTAATTCTTTGATGTAATAGGCTTTCTTCCTACTTATCTGATTTGTCCACATGGCAGTACTGAATTTCTCACACCCATTTCTTTATCTCTATTTTGGTGTTTGGGCACTCCTGTGGATTAATATTCCACTTGTTCAACCACTTGCTATTTTGTTTCTTCCACGTTTTTTTTGCGTTCTAGTAGCTCCTCATCAGCCACCAATTTAGGCCAGTGATGCTTATCCATATTTCACACTTTTTTAAAATAGCTTAGTAATCAGATAATTGTTGAAGCCTCAACCAAAAACACGCCCACCTCTACCAAAAGGATCTTATAAGGAACCATTGACTTCACTTTGAGGTTAATACTAATGAGATGTTTTTGGATCATATGCAAATGTACGTGTTTGATTCTATAGTAACATTAGTGAATGTAATAAACTGTGGATTTATCCCCCACATTTGGGTACATCAGGCATTCATGCTAATTTGGCTTCCTTCTAAAGCTCCAAGTACATCTGTCAACCTCATGGCCTCCTTGTCCAAGGTTGCTTCTAATTGTTGGTTTTTTTTCTGAGGATTGCTGCAAATGTAGTAATCACTGCCATTGTCTTTGGTATGTGGTTTCCAAATAGCAGCAACCTCTTATTTAAATTAAGAACAAGCCATGAAGAGACATGTCCCATGAATGGGTAGTGTTAATTCATTAGTTAGATAATTAATATAATAAAAATTTAACAATTGTTATATACATATATATATATATAATTCTCTCACATAACAATAAACTTATATATATAAATTATATCTCATATATTTTTTATATATAGGTTTATCCAACAGGTCAACAAGATTAAGGGCATCTTTGATCAAAAGATATCTAACATTTTGATATCACATTTGATATCATGAGTACTGATCTTCAAAATATATGATATTCACCGAATACTCTAAGTAATGGTCTCCCGAGTATCAACAGTTGATACTCACCATGTACTCAATAAGGTAATGGTCTACAGAATATCAACATATGATATTCACCATTTTGATATCACATTTGAATATTGGTCTACAGAATATTAACGTATAATATTCCCCAAATACTCTTTGAGTAATGGTCTTTGGAATGTCAAGATGCAAGATATTCATTAAGTACTATGAGTAATGGCCTCTAAAACATCAAGTCATATGATATTCACCATGTACTCTGTGTAATGGCCTCTAGAACATTATTTTGCATAACATTCACCATATACTCAAAAAATGTTTATACAATATGTGCACACGCATTCTCATAATGCTTACCATATAAACATCCACCATGCAAGGTATAATCTATCATGATCTGCATAGACACCGTAAGATATCCATCATAATAGAACAATAAAGTTATTGTAAGATCGTCACCAGTCAATAACTTCTACAAATACAAGTGACATCATTTGGAAGTCATCACTTCCTCATGATGTACACATGGGGGGAGGCACATTAAAATCATAGTCACGATCTATATTCATGAATCACAATCCTCTTGACTGATACAATTTATTGATCATTGGAGAATCCATCTCAACATGGTTTCCTCCCTCTGAACCAATATAATCGAGATCACCGAAGGTTGATTGAACCATATCCTCTATTTGCTCCTTCAAACGACTGCGTTAGACTTCCTCTGAACATTAATCTTCTAAGCTCCTTTACCTTTAAAGAAGTGCCAAACTCCCTCTGACTTTGAAATCAATCTCCCTTTTCCTGCAATAACATTCTCGAAGAAGATCAAGGCAAATAGCTATTCTAGAATGTTGAGATTAATCAAGATGTTCAAACAACTGCATTAGACTTCCTCTGAACATTAGTCTTCTAAGCTCCTTTACCTTTAAAGAAGTGTCAAACTCCCTCTGACTCTGAAATTAATCTCATTTTCCCTACAATAACATTCTCGGAGAAGATCAAAACAAATAGCTCTTATAGAATGTTGAGATTAATCAAGATGTTAGTAATTTAACTCATACCTATTACTAACAATATAACATAAATAATTGTAACATAACTCTTTATTTTATATTTTCAATAATAAAATTATGATAACATAATTTTATTCATAACATAATACTAAACTTCACCTATACCTTTGATACTCTCATAATGAATCGAATTATAAAATATCGTTTTTGAATGAAATTATATATATAAATATGTATATACAAATAAATATTTCTATATGTAACTATCACATTTCACAATATTCAATACAAAGCACATTATATGTTATTGAGCATATATATTCTCAACTATAATATCTCATATGATATAGAAATGGATATCTAATAAAATGCCTAAAACCATATCTCTATATGTACCTTAATGAGTCAATGTAGGATGCCTTTACCCCCTTATAGTCCTATCCCTTGATAACTTAAATTAGACTTGTATTCCCACCTTCTTATATTTTTTATTACTTATAATGGCTGGCCAATGTCATTACTTTCCAATGTTATCCTCTATGTCCTTACATCTCCATTGCCTAAGATCTCTCTCATATATTATACTAACTCCCCAACTAGCGGGTGACATTACCACTTAAATGTATGAATAGAGGTCCCTCCCCCCACTTCGATGGTATCCACATGGATCTTTTCAAAGATGTAGAGATGTTAATATATTGCTCTTTACACTCCACACTTTATTTGATGTTTATTAAATCCATGTAAGTACTTTTACTTGGACTTATTTTCATGGTCTCTTGCTTTTTATTTCACTTACTAATTTCACCATTGGTTATTTGCTGACTTAGATACACAACATTTGTTCTTCTTAAATAACCATGCTCATAACATTTGTTAGCATTGTATCTGTTGGTGAACTAAGTCATGTTTAGTTTCTTAATCACAAACATTGTTAATCGTTGCTTCTAAATTTGGAATGTAGCTGTGCCATCAGTTGGGTAACATAATCGCTGAGTCATATTTAATAGACAATTATCAGATACTCAGAGGGGCATGTCTATTGTTTTGTTCTATATTATATGTTTACCCCGAACATAGCGTTCCCACACGATATTAAGCACAGTCATCATAACTTGACCTGATATCCTTTTTAGCAAATAGCAATATCCTTATTAGTTACTGAAGTGAATGTTGTGTAGACCTGATATCCTAAAAGTCTTCCAACCTCAATTAGATCTTCAACTTTGAGATAGGCCTCTGTTCTCAACAGCCATTTTCACTATCGCCATTGGGTCTCTAATCTGCCTAAACTGCATGGGTAGTAGAGTTACACCTAAGTCCGAAAGTTTAACAGTAATAGAATCCATCATATCAGCTTCAGCCTTGACTTGTTTACTATTCGGCAAAAGATCTTAACACTCCTTAGTTTTCCATATCCTCTCTCAGTCAAGATTTTCATTAAGATTTTCATTAAAGCATACTCATGAGTCAAGAAGGCTGACCAATGGAGTTTATGTATTGAAATTGGAGACAGGTTGCCCCCATGTTGAATAAGCGCATTCTCAACATTGAATATCCTCATGCCTGCACCCATTCACAGTGGAAATCTCCAAATAGTATACCAATTTTTTTAATTTTTTTATTTGAACACCAAGATTCCAGAGAATGCCCAAACATGAGTAGGAGTTACTGAGAGATTCTTGGTGCCCAAAATAAGCTGGATGCAAATCTCCATATGAAGTGGAAACCTTGTATTCCCGTCAAACCCAAATTGGATAAAATAATTTATTTTAACCATAGACATTCTCGCGGTGATAGAATATAAATTCTTCCCTCTATTCATGCATAGACGCAAAACCAGTTTACAAAACAATAAATTATGCCACTGAAAGAAAGAGCCGCAGAATTCAAGTATGTGCTAAGTATGTTTCTCTCCATGGTTTCGTATACTCAAGTGGTTCTATCTTAAATGGAATGGGATATTATTACCAACCAGAGGCATCTGAATACTTCTCACGTCTAAATGCACGATAACATTTACAACTTCAATCATATGAAGTTTTCTACATCTTGTGCAGCAAACAAAGATTATTGGGCAAGTACATGACATGGATATCATGGGAGAATTTTCAAAGCCAAAGCGGATGGAGTAGCCCTGCTGCTTCTGCCCCTAAAATGGCCCAAACTACCTATTTAATGTGCCCAAAGATTTATTTTCAGGCTTGTCTTCGAGCACAAGCTCAGACCATCATTCTGCACCGCTGGCTTCCGTCTGCAATTTTATTTGAATGAACAGTGAGGGCCTTTGACAGTCAATAATATTGTGGCACCAATTCCACTCTACAATTATGAGTTTGATAAAGCGACAATATAAGCCGGAGATAATCCTGACTCCATCAGTGATTGTTGACAGTGTTTTAATATAATGACGCAATTCATGCTGTCACTCTTTCGTTAAATGTCAGAACAACATTACTTAAGTGATTTGAAATCCCATTCTGTGGTTCCATTTTCAGCCCTTTTCTCAAAATATCTTAAGTCATTCCTCTGACCGAGCTGCACCTACAACCAACTTGGCTCTGATACCATGTTAAAATGCTCAAAAAGTATTGGAAAATACTGAGTATAAATTCACAAGTCTGAATCAGAACTAGTGGCAAGAGGCAGAACATTTATTGATTTTGATGTCTTTCCTCTTACAATCGGTCAATATAATATAGTACTCAAGGGGCTTAATCATGAACAGACATGACAGTTCGGTGAAGAGTCTCATTGAAGAGGCACGATGTCGAAACGTAACTAATTCAAATGACCCGATTATGATCAGATGTGATCACACATCAAGTGAAATAGTAAGCCCTATGATTATCGGGCATGTTAATGTGTACTAAGATAATCATTTAGCCCCTCCGATCTGATGAGTAAATAGGATCATTTGCTCAATCCACATAAATGCATTCAAGATCGAAATAATCAGAAATTTGCAACCTGATTCTAAGAGAATGATAATCAAATATTCATACTTGGTTTAATTTCAAGTAAAAATCTCAAAGAGTTTTATAACATAGTAGATCATATCAATGCATGTGTGTGAATGCATAACAGTTCACATGGTGAACTGATATACATGCACACACATACACATATATTCTGGTAATGTATGTTTCTTTGAATTCTGATTGACGCTGTAGTTTCTCAACAGCAAGAGGGGACAACCCTCAAGCTGTAATTCACAAGACTCAAACACAAAGCAAATGAAGAGACTCTCTGCTTACAAGTTCAACTCTGCACATACGAGACAGACATTGCGCAAATGCACTTGATATTTTATTGACATTCTTTTCTTGAAAAGATAAATAGGCATCTCCAAGTTCCAACCCATTAACAAATGGCCATTCGATGGTCGTTCAACTCTGCATATATTCTTCTTCACACCAACTCCACAGACTCTCCATTATTACTTCTCTTCCTCTTAGTTGATGCACAACCACACACAGTGCCCTCATAAGCTGATGCTCAACTCTCTCTCTTGCATTGCAACCCATCAACAATGAACCCTCCATTCAGCATGCCTCTTTTTGGACACATTGCTGGCTATGCACTGTTCTTCCTCTTTTTCCCACGCACTACTCTCTCTATCCCTCAATCCATGCCAACTCTCATAGCACACCTGCACTCCTCAATTGACTGTGCACTTTTACCACTCAGATGCATTTGCTCTTCCTCACAAAGCATTACCCCTTTCTCGATCCCCTTATCCTCCCTGTTCTTTGTGAAGGTTCATCTTTTTTAACACTGCCCCTTGCCTTTCAGATTTCAAACACATCTGCTATCTGGTTTAGTTTTCTTTCCTCGGCGTGGCTATAGGTAATCAGTTGATGCATCTTCAGGCCACGGTTCCTCAATTTTCTCAGTTGATGTCTGTGCTTTTTTAATTTTCTTCAATATAGTTGCTTTAATGCATAAAAATTGATATAGAGAAGTGGAAAGGTTTTGAAAACAGACAACTGTCCACTGCATTTGTTTGAGACCTTCCAGCAAATCGATGGCATGTCACGAGAGCACAATCTTTTGAATTTAATTCTAGGCATGCAGGGAGGATCCAGATTTGGGCTTTTCAGCCACCAACTGCATATGTTTAACAGTTTCTAAAGTCTTTTCCCACTATCTATGAATTGGATATCCATACCTGGCTCTTTAACACCCAGGTAGTGCGGATGCAGGTAAAGGTTGTGGAATTTGATTTTATGCCTACCAATTTCAATTGCTTGACAGTGTCTAAAGCCTCTACAACATATCCACTTTGGGAGTTTCCTGCAATCATCGCAGTCAACATTTCTTTAAGACGTCCTGTCAAACAGGTCACATGCCCTGTCTATGCTTCCACATAGAGACTGATGTGAATTCACCATAGCACTAGGTGAAGGAAATCTTGTACAAGCCATCAAATGCTCCATAAAGACTTGTCTGATAGATTCACTTAATCTACATTTTAAACTTTACCTCCCACCTTCCATAGCCATAGACATGCTTCTGCAAAGCCATAGGAAAGATGCCAGTATGAACACACTAAAACTAAAGAAAACAAACAGAAATATATATTTCATTGGTGTTGATCACCAGTCCGTCCGGATGCTCCTGCACCATTAACTCTTTAAAGGATTTGTTCAAAGTTGGGTCCAAGTCAGGTGTTAAAATGCAAAATTCAAATGATCTTCTAATAGTGGATCTGGGTTCTTCGCATTTTCTTTCTAATAAACTTGTAAATGAAAATATAATTGAGATTTACAGTGCTTGAAGATTGAAATTTAAACTTCGGAAAACGTTAACCGACCCTAATTCTCCAGGAAACCATACAAAACAAAAAAATGAATTTTGCAGACAAAACAAGTTAGATTAGCTACATGTCCAAATTCAATACAGGAGGTGGCAATAAATGAAAATGTAAGAAATGATCGCACCTTTTTTCGACCGAGCGAAGCGTGATGAGCTTCCATGATTTTAATTGAACTAATGCTCCAGAAACTGTGATTCAAATATCATCGAATGGAGAAACAAAAAGGTTTTGAATATGTTTCCAGTAGAAAACTTTCCCTTAATAAATGGGATCCGTGTGGGAATTGGAGAAGTTAAAATAAGGGCCTGCGTGATTCAAAAATCATTGAATGGAGAAACAAAAAGGTTTTGAATATGTTGGGAGTAGGAACTTTCCTCTAACAAGGACGCAAAGCGTCTAGTTCCTGCCTTCTTGTCTTGTGATTTGAAGTTTATAATGTTGAAATAAAATATCTTTTTCAATTGGCCACATATTTGATTTGTTTGTTTTTGTTAAGCATGATTTTTTTCAATTTTTTAGTTAGATTATATTGGGAGAAAATTAACTTTAAATTGGAAATTTAGGCTTATAATGCTTCATAATTGTTTAAATTATTGCATTGTAAGAAATTGTAAATAATGTTAACATTTGTTTTGATAGCTAATAAAATAATAAAATGTAGTAATACCCAATGACATGTACTAGTAGCTTATTATTATTTTTTATATTTGTATGTACCAGTATTTATTTTCATATTTCTAATTTTCTCTTTCTCATAGAACAGCTAATCTTTGTTAATAAATGGGTATTTATATTTTTTAATGAACAAAATGTCGTTATCATGAATAAAGAAACTTTTCCTACTAACATTTTCATCGTGCTACATTTTAGAACTACTCTTACTTGCAGATTGATGTCAACATATTGAATATCATTGGAAAGAGGTGGAATGACATTTCTGTTAATTTTTTTTTTTTATTGTTTTTATTATTGACAAAAATGCTATCTATTTTAGCTCTATGTTTTGTTTGAGTTTTTGGTTGTATTTGTGAAGTAAATTGTATGTTTTGTTTTATCGTTTGTTATTTTCATCTTTGACCTTTTGCTGAAGATGTGTTAGGTAGTGTAGTTATTGTCGATAGCATTCAATACAAATTCTTTTGCAAGTTCTTGAATGGGCTATTTGATTTGTAACTATTTGTATTATATTGATGCATTTGCATAACAAGCATTAAATTGAGAAGAAATTTTTTAATCTACTTTATACTGTATCAAATTACTAATTTTTAATTTTATTTTTTTTATCAATAAATGGCCAAGGCCTTCATTAATTTTATTTAAATTAACTAAAAAGTTACAATAGCTTATCTTCGTTCAAACGGGCACTGGTAGGAAAGAACGGAGAAGAAAACCTCTAGTCTAGCCCGAGAATAAAATTACTTATTTTATAGGTTTAATGTTGTACAGAATTACAAAGGAGTTAAACTTGAGCAACCATTGACATTCTAGTTTATGAGGCTTGCAAGCATTTTGTAGCAGAGATTCTTTTCATATGGTAGGTTGCACTTTATTCATTCTTCTTTAGCCTGCAATATCACCCACAAAATAATGTTACATAGTTGTTGTTGACATATAAAACATATCTCTACTAATTCCTATTTGTGATTTTTTTTAAATGTATTTGTTAACTTACTTTATGACTTGCCTGAGTGTTCTGCTTCAGGTTGACATGCATAATTGCATTGGCCTGGGTCAAGGTGAAAGTGCCTTCAATGCAAAGCTCTCTAAGCATGAAGATGACATTGGATTTATGTTGCATATATTCCTCATACTTGATGCTATGGAGTCGTGGGATTAACTGTTCAATTAATGTGTTGTCAATGAAGCATTGGATTGGCTGTTTATTTTCAGTAAGAAGCAATGTCTTCAAGTGTAACTTGTGCACATAGTTGACATCTTTCTTGCATCCAATACAGTGTGCAGTTTCTTCATCAAGGATTCCATATCCTTCAAATTTGTGGTGGCAGTGTGGACAAAATGCAGCAAATGGATTAGAGAATGGATTTGCAATTTTCAATTTTCCATGTTCTTGTTGCAAAGTGCAGGGTGTAAGTGTTGGTCACATTTAATAGAGACAATTGTTAGATTTTCATATTGCTTATATGTTACCTCTCTATTTTTCTGCATTATGTCATGTAACATTTGCAATGTCATTTTTTCATTTAGCTTGCAAATAAATGTGGAGAGACCTGTACGAAGTGTATGCTTTTTGTTTGTCTTTGTTACAATATTTCTAAAAAGCAATGTTGGTGTTTCATTTCGAGCAAGATGTTCTTCTGCTGAGGTGTAGTGCTGAAGAAAATTTGGATGGATTTCTAGCTGCATAAAATACACATATATAGAGTTGAAATGATTACATGGATTATTTGCATATTCAATGCTTTATTGATTAGAATAAGTATAGTTTGAGAAATAATTGTCATTAATTCTTACCTGTGCTTTTTCTTCCTCAGATTGACCATCCTTTATTTCTAGAATGTTGAGATTGCCTTGCTTTTTTGTTGCAAACACCAATGCACCTATTGTTTCAATTGGGTGGTTGCTTGTGTTATTCAATAGGCTCCTTATTGTAGTGGTGGGGATGAAATTGTAGTCATTGCATATGTGATTGATTTTTTCCACTGTGCATGTTTCTTTTAGTACTTTTATGCAGTCGCAATCACCTCTATCAAATTCTGATTTTGGTTGAATGTCAAATCCGCTAATAGAAACACCCATGCCTAGGATTATTTTGTCTTCATATTGTTGTACTAAGTTTGGATTGACACTAACTGTTATTGTCATTTCTGCTTTATGATCTGTCAGATCTGCTTGTAGCACTTCTCGTGTTTTGTTGACTTTGTCCAGGTTGACTTTGTAGACAACCAAAACATCTCCTTCAAATATGTTACCTCCTTTTCTTGCATTCAACTCTTCTATTGTAATGCAGCCAATAGTTTTCACTTTTGTCCTGCATCGACATGTATGTTAATGCATTTTCCATGTCCATATAGAATTATAAAATTCATGAAAGCAAGTAGATGTTACCTTTTTGTAGATTGTTCTTGCCTCATTTGTGTAGCCTTTCCTGCTCTTTTGTTTGCATCCATTGATTTCTATGCATAAGTTGTAGATATGAGAAATTGGTTTAGTGCATCAAATTTCTTCTTACCATAGACATTTTTCATAATTTGTAGAATGCAATTATTGAAATTTAAAGTTTAATGTTCATATAGTAGTTAATAAAATTTGTTATGTGGAATTGTTTTGAATGGAGAAAATGAATCTTGTGAGTAAATTTGTATTTAAAGTTTTATGATAGAATGACGAAAATGTCATTTTTTTATAGAGTCATTGTGTCAGGTAAATGTATTTTAAGAAATGTAGAGAAATGATCTAACCAATATGCCTCTGTTTTATGGATAAAGCATACATTTGATGTTGCATTTGACCAGATATGATCTATGAGTGGCTTAGTCATGCTATGTCTATGTTGAAGCAAAAATTGGTATTTCATTTGTTGCATATGATTATTTATCTCTTTTGTATTTTTTGTATTAGCTAACATGTCAATGTTAAAATCTCCTAGAATATAAGTGAGTGCAGTTGGATGCATTTTGCAAGTTAGAGTGTCTAACACATTTTTAATATCTGTGAAGGGAGTATTTGGCCTTGAATAGATATTGCAAATATTCAATATATTGGTAGATTTTTTTATGGTCAATGTGATTGCTTCTACATATTTTGATGTGTGACTTGATGATGTTGTTACATTGATATTGTTTCTTACTAATGTCATAATGCCATGTATTCCATGGTTGACATGAATAGTGAAGTCTTTTAGAACTAAATTTTGCTTTATTGAATTCATGTGAATTTCTTGTAAACATATAATGTCTGAAGACATAATTTCAATATCATTGAATAAATCATTCTCATGAGCATGTAGACTTCATGTGTTTAATGTGCACAATAGTAAATGTTCAGTATTATTTGTGCATGAAGCCTCATTTTCAAGTTTCCAACAGGCAGTTGTTTGTAGGCGTTCCATTTGCATGTTTATTTTTGGTTTTACATGAAAATGTTTTTGAGTGAGTGGTTTCACAAGATATAGGTTTTCTATTGTTTTTGTACGTGATAATGCAGTATATGTTATTCCATGTTGTCTTATACTTGTTGGATCAAAAGCTAATCTTTTCATTGTCAATCCTTGAGATCTATGAATTGTGCGTGCAGATGCTAGTTGTATTGGAAATTGTTTTCTAATAGTAATTTTTTTGCTTGTTGAGATTTTTTGGATTGGTCTTGCAATTCGTACAATAGGGATCCATGCTTTCTCAATACTTTGGTTGTAGTATTGTGCATATTTTATTTTTTGGAGATTTCCAATATTAGAATCGTTAAATTTGATCCAAACAATTTCTAAATTGTTGTGGTTTGTGTAATCTTTGAATATTCCATCTAAACCATTGACTAATCCATCAGTTGTATTGTAGTTTCCTGAGTATAACTCTATCAACATGTTTTGTTTTAGTTGTATTTCAATTGGGAGAGTTTTCGTATGGTTGTAGAGTCTTATGCCATTTATATCGTGCTCGTATTCATCTATGGCCCTTAGAACAATAACTTCTCCAAACATATTTGCTAACATTTTTTGGTTGTGTACATATACGTCATTTTTTCTATAGAAAAGGAAAAGAAGTGTTGGGTCATTTGGTATTGGTCGTAGGCATTGTTGGTTAAGATATGTTATATCATCTATTGTCTATTTTGCCAATCGAATTCTATTAAGTATATGTATAAAATTTTGATCCTTTTGACGCATTGTGCTATGCAATGTGTAACATTTGATGTTATCATTCCAAAATTTGTAAGGCATTAAGTCTTTGTCTGTAGTTCTATTTTCAAATACTGAAGAGTCAAGAACTGGTTGGGCTTGATATAGGTCACCACAAAAAATTGTGTCCAAATTGCCAAAATAAGAGGTTGGTGTGCGCATTATTTCTCTTAGTCGTTTGTCTATATAGCGTAGGAATGTTGAACCCACTAAAGATATTTCGTCAATCAATATAACTCTGAGTTGTTCATAATGTTTGGATATTTTGTCTAGTGTATCACTATTTAGTGGAAGAAAATCTAATTTATTGAAAGGAATATGAAATGCAAAGTGTATAGTCATCCCACCGATGTTGTATGCTGCTTTTCCTGTATAAGCTACAACTATTCCCTTTGGTTTATCTGGGTTGTTGTTAATTGTGTTGTTATATATATGCAAGAGTGCTTGATAGATCATCTTTGTCGTAAAGGTCTTACCAGTGCCTGCTCCGCTAGTAAGGAATAAGTGAAGTGATGTTTTATTTTTGACCTTTTTGCAGACAATGTCTTTCACTATTGCCTATTGTTCTATATTTAGCATTTGTCGAATTTTAAAGTATTCATCATTATCAATTATTTTCAAGTGTTTTCCTATTTCGAAACCTACATATTTTGTATTTGTAATTTTGTTATATTTTTCAATTTGAATATCGTCATGAATGTCATATATGTCATCTATGACAGTTGTTTTATTTGTTTTATTATTGTGATTGTTTTCTAATAAACAACTATTGATTTTTGTAGCTTCTTTATCAATGTCACCCCATGCTTGATTTAATTTGTAGTAGAATTTTGAACTATTTTGTCTTCTTATATTTTCATGAAAAGTATATGCGCTTTTCCAAGTTTTGAAATTTTCTTTTAGTTGAAATTCGTTATTTGTAAATGGTACGAAAAAGAAGTAGTTGTTCTCTGCAATAGTTTTCTAAGTCATTGTGTTTATTGTAACTAATAAAGTGTATAATATATATTTTTTGTTTTAGTTTTTTATTTTTTCCTCTAACATTATAGTTTGAGATGTACTCAGCTAGGCATATGTTTTGTATACTATCATGGCAATTTTTATAATGGTCTATTAATGATTTTGTTATTACATTTTTTGAGTTATCTGCTTCTTGGTTTAATTCTGAGGCAGATTTGAGTAAAAATACTCACTCATTGTCTGATCTTGTATCAATGAAAACACATTTTCATGAACTCTTATTAAGGGGAAGTGATAGAACTAAATGTGCAGCTTGTTGTGCTGACATTTGTTGCAAATTTAGTAAAGCATTTCCTAATTTTGTTATCATTTTAACCGCATCTATATTTTCACTTTGGTGATCATCTCTTATTCTTTTGAATGCACGTGTCATAGACTTGTCAACCTTTACCATATATGAACTACAATACATGGCAGCAGCATATGCGTTTAACACAAATTGGGCATCTGTGTTAGCTCTCCATAGTTTTGGCATTTGTTTGCAGAAATTGTTGTTCCATATTTGGGAAGGATTTCTTTGAAGGAATATAGTTGGCTTGTCTATTGTTGATCGTAGTAGAATGATGTACTCACTCTCTGTTATTTGCAATTCATCAATTAACATTTGAAATGTGAGGGAGCTATTGAAGTCTCTTTTTTCCAAAGTTTAAAAAATTTGATTGGCAGTTTTGTTAATAGTAGAATCTTTATCAGACAATGGGTCCAAAATCATTGTATTTGGCATAGGTGGGATTGGGAAATTATATCTACATTTTTTGTACAAAGTTCTTTTGCATTGTCTAGTATGGTGATGTTTATGCAAATTAGCATATTGTGCTTCTAAGTTATCAGTATTGCATGTGATGTGCATGTTCACAAAGTCTACTATTTCATCGTTTGTTTGCTTTCCATAGATAGGTGCATTTTCGACCCAAATCAACATGTGCTCATGTTCATTTCCCCTATTTTGAAATTCAGTCATCGAAAAATAATCTACAACTTTTCCAAATAGTGACTTTTCTAGAAATAGTAGTTTTCTTAAAGCATTAATCCTATGTCGATAGTACCTTGCACATGTTATTGGGTCTTTTTTCACAAGTATTATTTTGTCGGTGTCATTGCATTGAAATGTGTCATTTGTTTTTATTTTTTCTTGACATAATTTTTGTAAATATTGGAGAGTCAACATTAGGGGCTCCCAATTCTCTTCCGCACTTGTAAAAGTGAGAAAAAATGTAGGTGGCCCAAGTTGTCGAATCATAGCAAATATATATTTTTTCAATTTATGCATATAGTCTGGGGATATTCAAATTCTTTTGAAATCTACATATCCAATGTCTGATCTTAAAATTTTTTCCAAATTTGGTTTTTGCTTTACATCTTTTGCGAGTAACTTGCGTCCTTTTAATTGTCCTTTTCTAATTCGTATCCATAGTGTCGATAAGACCTGATGTATAATTATTTTTATGGCCTTGAAGAAAAGATTTGTTGTATGAAGTGAAAAATCTTGCTAGTAATGAAGTAATTCCCACTGTGATAATTTTTGATAACTAAATTTGTCCATTATGTCATTATTGCATGGCTCACCAAAGAAAAGGGTTGGAAAATTCATTTCTTCTACATACTTGTCTTTGAAAATACCAATAGGATAACAATTCTCAGCAGGAGCAATTTGAATGATTTTGTCATCCATATTGTGGATGCATGTAGAGTCTATGTATCCATGTATTAAAGAATCAGTTGGATTGTTATATTGAAGATCACTTTCACTTTCACTTTCATAACAACTTTTGTTTTCACAACCATTGTCTTCATTGTTGATATCTAATGTTTCTATCCACTTTTCATTTATTTGTACATTTTGCATTTGGTAAAGGGTTGTTTTGCTTAAATCGAATAGAGCTTGCATTATTAAATATGGTCGTACCATGCCTTTTTGAAATGCATTTTTATATTGCAATTGTCTTTTAAGAGCCACTGCAATTGTTGTCGTGTTTGATAGTGATAGTGGTAGAGCATTTTGAATATTGTATATGTTTACAGGGACATTTATGATGGAACCACTTAGTCCAAGTTGAGACTTTTTATATCCTAATTCCCAAATTTGTGCAAATGCAATTCTTAGTGAAACTAAACGTTCCTCTAGTTGTGTCATTTTTTTGTACAGTTGATAATGGCTTATTTTTGCATATGTTGTGAGGAACTGCATATTTAGGTTTTTTTTTTTTTTTTTATTGAGAGAATCGTTGCATATTTTACATATGTACTTGGTAAGCAGTGGTATGTAAGATTTTGTCAAATTGTGGTATACAACTCTATGTTCCTCTTTGTATTGTTTTATATCTTTCTTGAAATGGAGCATTTGACAAATTGTGCAAGGATATTTTGGTGTGTCTTCTATTATGGAAAAAAAATTATTAATTGGTGTCAAAGTTGTCTTAGTTGATTTCCTTTTACTATTTATTGTTATTCTGGATTGTGTTTGTGCTTTTATATTATTTTGGTTATTGGTTAAGAAAATATTATTGTTTTCATTTGTAATTGTTTGTTGATTAATGTTGCAAGCTTTATTTCTAATTAATCTTTTCACTGCACGCAATGTTATATTGTCTTGATTTTTTGCAATATTATGCTTATCATTGGTAGACATATTGTAGTTCTTTAATATTTTTTTCTTTTTCTTTTTTCTCTGAGTGGTGTCTTGCCATTGTTTCTTATGATTTTTTTTAATTTGTGCAATTTAATATTATGTTGTTTTTGTTCTAAGATTGCATTGGTTAGCAATGGTTCAAAGTGCCCTGACAAAGGATTTGCATCATAAAACAGGATATTGAATGGAGTAGAATCAAGTTGGTTGTTAAAATCTATATATCCTTTTACATAAGATGCAGAACAAACACATATACAAATATTGAGCCACTTTGATATCCAATGTATGCAAAATATATCCCCCCACAAACCATTTTGCTTTGTCTTATTTGATGGTTTTGTGGATAAATGCATTCTTTGCAAATAAGTTGTAATGTCTTCTACATTGTGAAGCTCTCTCAGGCTTTGAGGGTGGAGTTCATGGTTATAGGAATTGATAGCTTCCTCATCTCCATTTTGGAGGCAAGCAATGAAGAAATCTATTGTTCCATTACGAATTTCATTTGATGTATGTTGAAATTTTAGTAGATATTCAAATGTATCAAATAAACAATCACCGATATTGTATTTGAAGTCGTGAGGCCTATATAAGCCATGCTTTAGAAGAGTTTTGTCAATGTGAGTTGAATGTACATTACAGTTGCATTTCTTTTGGTCTCCTTGCATTATTTTTAGATGTTAGATTGTTCAATTTGTTCATATAATGAAGTCTTCTACTAATGAGTTTGATTTTTATTTTTCTTGATTGTTAAATTGCAAGTTGTAGTGTTTTGTTTGTTTCAAATGTAGTATGTTGATACTTATGTGCTACATTCTGATTGTACACCATATGCTATAGGTTGGCATCCTGCATTGATTAGGAATCAATGTTTACATTAATGTTTCATTTATATTGGGTCACTTTATAAATAAAATATTTTTTGTACAAAATTTTGTTAGTTTACACAAAAACTGCTATCATTTGAACATTGCTATTATACTATTTCAACCAATAGTACTAGATATATAGAATGTTCTGAATTATGGACAATAGTATTTTACAAATTCACTCATTTACACATGATCTATTACACTATCAGTAATTGTAATATTCTACAAATTTTGATAATCTAAGAATACAAGGCACTATTTTTGAATTATTTTTCAAGAAATATTTTTTTAAATGTTGGAAAATAGTGACTAGTTATAAGATTGGCTAATAATTGAATAAATTTGATAATCTAAGTAACAAAGTAATAACATTTCTAAATAAATTTTATGTCAAAGACATTGGAACAGTATTTTTTTGCACACTTCTACACAAAAATTTATACTTTTTATGAATATTGTTTTGTAAACTCTCCAAATAATCACTGTTGAAGCTTTAAATATTATTCAATTCTCTTTGAAAAGCTTCATTGGAGTAAATCCATTATATTGTCA
The DNA here is from genome assembly GCA_028749045.1 of Cupressus sempervirens. NCBI lineage: Eukaryota > Viridiplantae > Streptophyta > Pinopsida > Cupressales > Cupressaceae > Cupressus > Cupressus sempervirens. The sequence continues at coordinate 823,036,079 of CM053790.1, forward strand.
TTGAATAAGAAAGCCACATGTAACAATGAGAATTCTATTTTGTTGTCAACTTCAATTTGCAAATTCACTTTTACATTTGTAAAGCATTGTCCTCCTACATCATATATATTTAAATTGTCAAATAAGAAGACCTTTGATATAAATGTCTCAAGACATTTCATAGTGGTTGGATACTTCCATTGAGAGCATTAAATAGACAATTTTCAATATTAGTTACAATGCTCTCAATTTTCGATACCTTGCACTTTATGACATTCATTTCCAAATTAATTTTCTCATACAATGCAAGGTGTTTATTGTCAAGATTGTCTGAGGCATGCAAATCACCAGATGTTGAGCTTATTCTTTGTTTGTTTGCTGCATAGGTAGAACCGCTTCTATGGTGCATACTATGTTCAATGTTCATTGAACTCAAGTCATAATTGTATGTATTTGTCTGGATGACTGGGCTAGTTGGGTTCCATGGTAGTCTTTCTTGTCTTGCAGGCCTTGCCATAGTATCATTTCCTACATTAGATTGTGGAACGATATAGTTAGATAAAGTAGCTAACAGAAATGAGGATATGTACAGAGCCAATATTTTGATTGTAGTAACTATTTGTTTACATTTACAAATGCTAATCAATTAATCTATTAATATAAAATGTAGCAATAGGTTTGAGGACATACCAATGCTACCATGTACTTTCATCCATTCTAAGTCTTCAGATTTGAGAATTTCGATAGCTGCTTGGTCAAAATTTGAATCTCCAACATTGGAACTATATGTTAATGTTGGCTTTGTGGTAACAACTTTGTGAATGGTTGAAGTACTATATGGCTGGAATATGGTTTCTTGTTGTTCTATTTGTTGTGGATTCTGGGTATCTATGGTGTATAATGGTTGTTGTTGAGGATTACTATATTGTGTGCAACAGTTGGGTTCATATGAGTTAGATAATTTTGTTGGACATTGTAAATGTTGACTATTCCAAGATTGACAGTGATTCATATCTATAGATGTCAGTAAATATTCTGCATCAGAAGCCACTATATTGTCAAATGCAATATCGTCAAGGCATGGTGAGTGAAATTTTTTTCCTTGAGAGATATCAGTCAGCTCTCCACGGACATGACTTTCCATGTTTTTTGAAATATGCTTACTCTAACAAAGAGATTCTATCATTATCATTATATCACCACTATGAATTGCTTCACTATTTGCTCCCAACAAATTTATATGACAATCTATACAATATGTTACACCTTTCATGGAGAGAGCTGCTTCTCTATATGCATTTGCAGCTTCCTCAAGAGTTTGAAATGTTCCAAGCCATTTTCGATCTTTAGTCTTTGGATTTGTTATTTCTGCACCATAGCTACCCCAAGGTCTTCTCCTCACACCCTTGTACTTTTTATGCTTGGAACATTTCCTTCTTTTGCAACAGGTCTGCTTGTTTTTTTCAAAAGTTGATGTTTCTTCATTATCTAAATCAACAGTTGGTATTTGCATCAAAGTAGTCATGGTTTTGATTGCTTCTCTGAAGAGAATAAACAATTTACATAAACATGATTATTTTAACAGATGAAACAGGGAGAAGTCATTATTTTCAAACATTGTCAGCACCCTATATTATAACAACTAGAAGATTACTTTGTTACTAAAAAGGGAATTCTTTATGAATAGCATATATAAAACATGAATGAATATAATTATGCTTTAATATTAAAGACACATTATAAACAAATAATGACAATGTATATACCATTATATTTGATAATTTTAAATTACTTTAATTACAAGTTACACTTATTCATGTTAGATTGGGTGATGTAGTCATGTCATGACATCATCAACATTAACTACATTTGAATGTAATAATATTTACTTTATTGTCTATGAAATTCTTCTTGGCAATGGACATTACATATATTTCTCAAATAAATAGAGAATTACATAGAAGAGTACTACATTCATAGTCAACAAATAAATGAAAGTAGGTGTTTCATTCAAAGTGAAAAATAGAACCAAGAGAGAGAAAAATTCAACTCCCAATACTATTTCAAGAAGTTCCATTGTCTGCTGAGAGTTTCACACAATGACTTTTGAACAACATGAATGGCTCTCGATGTGAAATTGAAATTTATAGAGAATAGATGTGTCCCTCAAATGTGTCAATCCTGCCACATGAATATATTCACTTCAACTGGCCATTGAAAAGCATATTATGGCTCAATGATGACTATGTCTACATTGGAACTTTGAATGCTTCTGCTTTAATTATAACAAGACATTGTTGCAACTATGTTGAATGAGAAAATTGCAATTGGATTTCTAATGAAGAAATTTATATTTTTTTAAAAGATCACAACCTTCCAAACTGAAGAGATTATTATCCTTACACGTCAAGTGCAATTCATGAAATTGCTATAAGTTTGTAATAGTAAAAGACATAGTTAGGTAAACTTAGATATGCAGACATTATTGACATGCCAATGAGCAGATACACATTGCTCTAGATTTTTTGAACTTTTCAAAAATGAAGGCTAATCTTATACATCATAAGTATTTGCTTCTGTCAATTGTCATGATGTAATAGTTAATTCATCCATTTGGGATGTGCCATCTTCCAATATCTGCTACAAGATGAATGCCAGGTGACATGTCACTATTTGAAAATTCAAACAAATAATGGTATGAGTAATGATGTTTTATGGTTTTAGTTGCTAGATGTCCTCTATCATCATCATACCATTGTCCTACAAGCTCTATATTATCATATCTTATAATTCATTCAAGTGAAAGAGTTCGATATGAGATGATAAGGTTTATTATGTATATAAGTGTGTCACTTTCATTAGTTGCCCTAAATGGTGATAGCTGACAAAATAGTGTTTTAGATGTTGGATTGAAAATGGCAGTCAATTCTTCAACAGTATGATTTCCGTGAGGGAAATGAATTAAAATATCTTGACAACGAATTATTATATGAGCTTCCATATATATCCGCACCAGATATTTTAGGTAAATTAATTCTCCATTTATCATGAATGGAGACAAAACATGAATTTCATTAGTCTCTTGTATCAGCTCAATGTTTCCCTATCCATCATATCGAAACATTGGAGCATGGTTGTCATAAAAATAGCTTTCCAATATTTTTCTTTAGCATTCACTTGGAAGTTGTTGGATTCTTTCAAGGATACTAAATTGTGGAATTTTAGAGAATTCATCTGTTGGAGGGTATGTTATAGTAGATGCATTTACAATATTCATACTGATGCAATGTGGATAGAGGAAAACTTGTTGAAAATGAGCAACATTTCTTAGTTTTTTCTATGAATAATTGAATTCTAAGATATAACTTAAGTTCAATGTTATCCATTTTTTTAGAGATATTCTTTGTGGGAAATTCATATGCATCTAATTAATGTGTAGGTTTCTATACATAGATAGCACAAAAATTTCAGATATGTACACTAAAGAGTAAGATGATGTAGGAGGACCCTATACATTGTTACTATTTATAGACAAATATGCATTTTGAGGAATATGAATGCATTGCAAATATTTGAGAAACCACAAATTATAAATGCATTTTAATTCAATGACATGTGTTTTTTGTAATACTTGTGTTATTTTGTAAGTAAAAAAGGATGGAAACATACCAGTTACTTATCAATTGTTTCTGAGACGTTGTTCTAGTTTCACAACCTTCAATGTCTCTTTTACAACCTTTGCACTTGAAAAACAAATAGAGGAGAACAATTAATTACATAATTCACAAAATCATTCCTTACAAATCTATTATATTTATTTTGATAAAGATTACTGAACGAAAAATTGTATAAAATATAAATAATAAGAAATTTTATATAAATATTTGAATCATGGAATGCATTATAGAATATTTCAAAATGAAGAGGAGTGTGTACTAAATAATATTAACTTATAAAAAAAAAATAGTACAAATATGGCTCATATCACTTTTTCAATATTCATTTTAAAAATTTCAAAATGATCAAGTTCTGGTTTAATTTTCAATTAATTTGGTTTATGACTTATACATTGTGATAATCTAAATAAAAATAAATACAATGCATCAAAAACAAAATTAGGTTGTGGATAAGGAAAAGCAAGATGAGAAAAAAGAGAAGGACGCTAAAAAGGATAAGACTGTGGATAAGGATAAGTGACAGAAGGAAAAGGACAAGGATGCTAAAAAGGTAAAAACAATGAACAAGGAAAAGGAAGACAAGAATAAGGAGAAAGACAATGGTATAGAAAAGAAAATGGTTAAGACTGTGAGTAATGAAAAAAAGGAAGACGATAAGAAGGGTAAACATAATGCTAAAGAAAAGAACTATGAGAACAAAAAGAGAAATAGTGACCAACAAAAGAAGGAAAAGAGAAAAGATGGGGAAAAGAATGATGAGGGCAAGAACAGAGATGATAAGAAAAAAGAGCAAATCTACATTAAATTGATCAAGTTTTGGTTTAATTTGAGGAATATAAATGCATTGCAAATATTTGAGAAACCACAAATTATAAATGCATTTTAATTCAATGACATGTGATAGTACAATTTTCAACTTATAAAAAAAATTCTCCTAATCTCCTTTTATTTATTCACTAATTGAGTTCTCATTTTTGAAACTAAATCTAAATTATATGTTTTCTGTAATACTTGTGTTATTTATGAGCAGAAAAGGATGGAAACATACCAGTTAATTATCAATTATTTTTGAGACGTTGTTCCAATTTGACAACCTTCAGTGTCTCTTTCACGACCTTTGCACTTGAAAAACAAATAGAGAAGAACAATTAATTACATAGTTCACAAAATCATTTCTTACAAATCTATTATATTTATTTTCATAAAGATTACTAAACCAAAAATTGTACAATATATAAAGAATAACAAACTTTACATAAATTTTTCAATCATGGAATGCATTATACAATATTTGAAAATGAAGTGCAATATGTACTAAATAATATTAACTTCTAAAAAAATATAGTACAAATATGGCTCATATCACTTTTTCAATATTTGATTAATTTGGTTTATGACTTATACATTGTGATAATCTAAATGAAAATAAATATGATGCATCCATAACAAGATAATTATATGTATTTTTGTTGCAAAAGTTATGAAACATTTTCATTTATCCATTGCATATGTTCTTTACTATGTACATATATGTATAATATGCTCATCTACTATAATTCCGTATAGATGAATGTGTAATAGGTTATATAACATCCCCAATAGGTAGAGGTTTTGTTGAGCAAATGGTGCTTACATAAGGTGAAATTACAGGAGGAGAAATATGTAGTTGCAGAAGTATCATTGCATTGCAAACATCTGAGATTCTTGATGCACTAAGCTCACAGAAATGAGTTTGGTGAGCAAGTAATGCATGGTCCACTAGAGGTTTGTACTTACTACTTATTGCAATTTTTAGGGAATAATAGACACAAGTCATAACATCACAAGAGCTCAAAGATTCAAGAAAGAACAAGCCACCTATGAGGCTAGTACTCATCTCTATAACATATGCATTGATGTATGCATCATAGTCTTCAAGAGGTTTAAAACATGGCTTCACATATGCATTTGCCATTTTCTTTACAATTTTAGAATTTTCTAAAAGATCCATGCAATTGGTGAGGAATTTAGAAACAATATCTGCATAAGTCGTTGTCCCAGATTTATTTTCCAAGAATTCTTCACCAAGTATATTGCGTAATGCTTTCTCAACATTTCTGCATTCTATGACAAATACATGCTCCAAAGTTGTAGACTGAATTGCACTAATGATTGGACAATCCCACTGAGGAACCGAACTTGGAATATAAATTCGTTCACACATTTTGATAACACAATATCTGTCACATATTCAAAATGAATAAACACTTTTAAGAGAAGTCACATGGTTGACCTAAAATTTTAAAATTCAAACAAAATTATAAAATGCACCTTAGAAACTAGAGTAGTTTTGGAAAATAGTTTGTTGTGTGAGAATACAATGTGGTCTGATTGATAGGCTCTACATGTCAATGTACAAGATGATGGTTTTGTATGTAAAAATGAGCTTCAATAAAACAAAATATTATTTACTAAATAAATCCATGTGTTATGTTATTTCAAAAAGTCACAATTTAAGCTGTCATTTATAATTTATTGTCTTTTAATATTTTCACAAATTATAATCATCAATTATATTTGTTTTCTCAAAATAAATATAAATAATATATAAAATCAAATATATGTTGTCATATTCCTATTTAAATTAAAATATTTATTTTTGATTCATCATGACAAGAACCCATCTCCTATCCATGTTCTTTTTATATTTTGTAAAATTAAACAAAACTTATGAAAAATAAAGAACATTTCATTTTCTATTTTAGAACAACTATTTTCTAATATATTTTCGTAATGCTAATATACATTACTTTCAGCTACATTAAACACAACACGCTATAATTACAAATAGCTTAATATTTCTTTACATTATAAGAAATATTTCTCCAAATTTAAATTGAAATCAGAAAATGAAATCACATATATTTTGCAATTAAATAAGCTAATATATATTTTCAATTTCCTTTAATTTTTAATTGTGCTAATACCCTAACCTCACTGCATCGAACACTGTGTTCAAGTGTCTGCAAAGGACATTAAATATTAATCTTTAGTACCACCTAGAGTTTTGTTATGGCAAATGTTGTATACATTGCACACTTTCTGCAAATAAACTTAATAATGATTTATGTTAAAACAATAGACCAATAAACTTTAATAAAGTCTTAAAAGAGCATAAGTATCCATCTGGTATGAAACAATATATGTTTCATCCTAAATTCTTATTTCCTACACAAAATTGGGTTTACTCAGATTTTTGTTCTTAAATCGTTGCCTTCAACAAAGCATGGAATGCTTTGAAAGGAAGTCTAGGAGCTCAACACTCTCCTCCAAGGCTTCAAGCTTTTTTATAGCAGAGAAGAGGATCTCTTTGGATGGGATCTAAAATGGACATGGCTCTATTATATTAACTTGTTACGGTAGGATATAGTAAGCTTCACCTTACCACTAATCCCTCTACCTTTAACTGGAACAGGATATGGAAATCCAAAACTTGACACAAACTGGATACTATCCCCAGGCTTGCGTGTCACTCTTGGATGCTTAAAGGTGCTCAGCTTCAAAGAAAAGGTTAAAGTCATGATAAATTCAGCTCTCACTGAGCTCTCCGCTATGGCCACATGAGAGCAATTGGAATAGATTTCTTAATAGTTCTAATCTAAAATGGGCATTCTTGCTCTATTTCAACAATTCTATTGAAGCCTAGTAATGTCTAGTAGTTCTTATTATCTTACTGGAATTATTGAATATGGTTTCATGTTTTATTGTCTGGAAAGTATGGTTGAAACAAAACAACAGAATGAGAAGTTTCAACAGAAAAGAAAGGAACCATGGCCAAACATAGGACAAGGAGGCTTGCTCCGAAAGCATATCTCACTTAAGCTTATCAAATCTAAACAAAATAACCCTTAATACACTGTTATATTAAGAAACTAGTTTGAGATTACAAAATCTTTTGATATATCCCTTTCCAAAGTAGACAAAAAGAGAACAATGCAACCAATAAAGTGGGTTAAGCTTTTGGTGGTACTGACCAGAAGAATCCGTAACTTTCTAGGACAGAAGCTATTATCAGGAGTCATGGAAGCACATTGTTTGCACTTGCTACTCATTTTACACGTCCTAACATGAACAATGTTGTTGAAGCTGTAGACACAGGTAATGGAGGTGAGGGTGGTGCTTCAAACATGCTTTTGATTATGGTAATTGATGAGGACCTTAGTTTATTACAGCGGAAGAGGAGGAGATTAATAGAAGACGCAGAGAGGAAAAATCAAAGAACACACTCCCATATGGAGACAACCACAATATACTTCTTTAAAACATATCATCAATAAATTTATACCCTAGCATTATTTGGACACCCTTCTATTTCAGAGCATATTCTAAGAGCCAACTTGGAGAGTTTTGACACCCGACTCTTTTATTTATTTCAACTATAATACCATCTCAAACGACCTTTGGCATTTCAAGAAGCCTTTGATTTCACAGGAGGCTAACTTTAGGTGTCAACTTTTGGTCCCAGATTAACAGAGACAATCCTACTGGCAACTTACTGCTGCATCCTTGACCCTCAACTAGTTCCTCAACTAATACATTTCAATTAGAGTGCCATCTCCTTAGCCCTTTAGATTTTGTAGAGATTTTCATTTGAAAGCAGGCTCACCCTGGGTGTAAACCATGTGACCTAGATTTTCCATGAACATCCCTGTGACCCAAAATTTGCACAATCTACACCCATGACAGACTGAAATACAAACAGAGACCAGAAATAGTAGAGCCTGGATCTGGACCTCTATTAGACTGAACCACTTAACATTAAAAAAGAAATAAGAAAAATGATTCTTCAAAAATAGCTTTAAATAAGAGCCTTAAAACAAATAAAAAATAACAACTCATACGAAAATTAAAGTCTGTTGTAGAGATCGAAACTGGCTATCAACCATTAAATATTGACAACCAAGTTTTTTTTGTACACATGCTTGAATGTTGTAAATGATATATACCTCAAAATATTGTGTAAAATCTATGATACAGCGGAATGAATACCCATAAGTCAACAAATGAGATACAAGTACAACCAATTAGAAAAATAAAAAATATAGCTTTAACAGAGACGAGCCAACTACTCTAATGTATTTGGCTTGTTTCCTGCAAGAATGAAGGAGATCTCAAGGCTACGACTAAAAGCTTGACTGACAGATGACCATCATGATCATGAGGCTCTTGATGATTGTTTGAGTTATCAAGATTTCACCGAAATCCCCTACAAACTGTAAGTTGAGGAGGGTGCTAAAGAGCTAGCAACTTGTGAGATCAGCTTTGTGGAAGAGAATTATGACTCCAAAATGGGTCCAATTTTAAATATGGTAACGTGTTGGTTCCCACCGGTCATTATTTGATCTTAATATTTGCATACAATCACTAAAGGTCAGTCTAATTTATGAAATACCCTAGGAAGCCTATATAAGAGCATCCTCTCATTTGTTTTCATCATCCTACATCCACAAGTCTTTAAGAGCAAGCTTTACTGGCAAAATTATTCAGATCTGAGCAGTAAGCAACGATCCTCTGGCTGGGCAGATTCTGTTGGATGGTGTTGACAGGGTGCATATGTCGGGGCAAAAGCAGAGGATAGCTATTGCGAGGGCCATGGTGACAGATGCACGGCTGCTAGTGCTGGATGAGGCCACGACAACAACAGAAGATTAATAGAAGACGTAGAGACAAAAAATGGTAAGGGAAAGAAAAAATAGAAAATCTTCTCATGAAGTAGATATTGATGAAAAGGCAAATAAAATCAAGAAAGATGGTAACAGAGTAAAAATTCAGAAGTCTCTAAGCAAAACAGACAGTGAAGATACTAATTTAAAAATTACATACTGAGATCTCTGAAAAGAATGAAAAATGCTTCAAATCATGAATGAAGGAATGAAAAATTGAATACATCAAATAAGATCTCCTTTTCCTTACAAAACTCCTAAAAATCTATTCAAAAAAATCCTAAGCAAAATACATTATAGAAGGAGAAAAAATACCTATTCGTGCAACAAAACTACTTCTCAGAAGCACACAGAAGGGACTGTCCAATGTTTTCGATGCCTCCAAAATCAACAATTACTAATAAATAGGAACTTTAGATGACCAGAATTCAAGAATCCAATTAAATGCAGTCGACAGACAACCGAAAAACATTCCCCAAGACAATGAGTAAAAGAAAAACCAAAGAATTATGACCACATTTTCTCCCAAAACTGACATCTTCGCTGACAATATGACACCTATACAGTGCACGGTATAAATCCAAATCAAAATATAGTGGATTTGCTAAAGATTTAAATCTGGGAATTGGCTGAGAATAGTTGTTCAGATAAGACAATTGACGAAACATAAAGCCAAGTAATAAAGACTACAAAGAAAAAAATGTCATTGACAATACGCTTATTTAATGTTAGATCAAATGTTGTTAAAATTGGCCAGATATTGTTCAAAGATAGGTGAATAATATTAATGAAATCACTATTGCTATGTTTGATCCATAGGCCACCACTGCCACAAATTGATTTTTTAATAGAATGGAAAAAGCTCAATACCCTATTGTTCACCACAATAGCCAATGGGAAATTCGAATTTAACTTGTTCTCATAAATTAAAATAATAGCCTAAATTCAAAAACATTATGAAAATAGGTTGGAATGCATTAATAAAACATTTCAATTGCTCAAAACTTATTGAAAATTTGCATCCACTTGGATGCTATAGTATCCTGCCATATGATAGGAACTAATAATAAATGGGATTGTGTGGGAATTGGAAATGTTAAAATAAGGTCCTTGGTATAGGAATTGAGAATAAGAATGCATATTGGAAATAGGAATATTCAAATAAGGATGAAATGGGTCTAGTTCCTCTCATAGTAGTTTAGTAGTTTTAATTTATGCTGTGGATAGTATTATTGATATTTGTTGCATAGTAAAACAAAAATGTTATAGTTTTTTTGAGAAAAAAAAAAATGTTTTTAGAATTTCTCGTTAACTAATAAATATTACTTTTAATGAAAAAAATAGATGTCTCAAGAATCAAAAGTTTATTAAAAAAAGTCTAGAGTTGAGGAATAAATATTACTTTTTATGAAAAAAAAAAATAGATGTCTCCATGCTTGTGCATTAATTGTAACCACCAACTAAAGTTACATATGTCCAAAAGTTTATTAAAAGAGTCTAAAGTTGAGAAATAAATATTATAGTTTTGAAGTTGTTGCACCCATGACTTTCATTGTATTGAGATATAAAAGCTTTTTAACAAATTGTATTTAAACATCAAAAATTAGAAACATTATAAATGCATAGACATTTGTAAAAATTCTATAATTTGATTGGTCAAAAGAAAAAAGAAAAAACATTCATGAATGTTATAATATGAGAACTAATAATTAGCTCTTTCTATCGCAATTCAATCAAATAAGGGTTTTGTTTGTATAATATGGGAGCAAGTCACTGAAAATATGTACAATGGCCTTTCAGAAAATGTCAAAGGAAATTTTGTTGCAGTGAAATGAATGGAAAATGCTTTCAAATAGGATCATGCCAAGAATTAATGGAGCTCAAGAACTTCTGCATGTAGAGGGTTTCTTAAACTTAACAAAATTATTTATTTCAGAACTCTTTTCATGGAGTCTGCAAATATATTTTCCATAACCTAATGAAAATTATTTGTCTACAAGGGCTTCTTGAAATTAAGAGGACTAGTTATTTGAAAATTGGAGATGAATTTCTTCCACATACTAATGAAAAATATCATTTCATGGAGAGCATTTTAGACTTCTTGGGATTACTTATTTGGAGGCGAGGAGAAGCATTTTTACCAGATCCCTGTGAAAAATCTGGGTCTATAGAAGGCTTATTCACTTGGAGACTCTCTTCATCTGGAAGAGGAGCATCATTTCTTCCACAGCTCATGGTCTACCTATTGCAGTTGGTTTTGCAAGAAATTTCTAAGATTTTTAATTGGTGTGCAATTTAAGGTACCAATTGGTTGAACGTTATATTTGTTCAATAGGGCTTATGTTGAAGCATTCACGATTAAGGCCTAGTTAATGTAGAGAATCCTTTTTCAACTTTCGAACAAGTTTATATGATACCTGTCTCATCCATTTTTCACCTAAAAAGTAAGAAGATTGGGAGGAGGATTGAAATTTTGCTCACAAAAAAGAACTTCTGGTGGATTTTGTTGAAAAATACTAGAACTAGGAGGAGCATTCCAAAAATTATTTTCCCCTAGGAATTGCCTCTACCATTATTTTATGCTCCTTATATTGTGACAATCAATCACAAAAATAAAGTATTCAATATAGAACTCATAACAAAAGTTGAATATTCTATTAAACATAATAGTTCATGCACTATTTTGTTGTTAAAAATTAATGCTAAATGGTGATTTTACTCTTAAAATGACTGATCCAATCATTTCTATACCTTGAGAAACATTTTTACCAAATTATTGACAATTTTTTAGCATTGCCAAGTCGAAAAATAATCTAGATTTGCTAATATGGGCTGCACTTTTCTTTTACTAGAAAAAGTGCATGGGACATTGCAGAGAAGAATTAAGCTTTTGTTTGTTGATTTTAAAGCATCACTACTAATCTCAACAAGAACAATGTCCATCTTTAAAATGACTTAAGTCCAAAAAATCCTGATATAAACTTTCTAGCATTGTGGCAATCACTAGAAGCCTATATTTGCAGCAAAAGATTAGATTTATTATTTAGAGAAGGAAAAATTGAAAGCTAAGTAAATCTGTAATTTTATAATACATAAAAACAAAGTAAAAAATTGAAACTAAAAGAAAATCTCCATCTCATTGCAGCATGCATTAATCATACACACCTTCACAATTTCCCATGCTTAGTTAACCCCATAAATTCAAACTT